>PVKZ01000983.1:0-432578 GCA_004027375.1 Macroglossus sobrinus | reverse complement strand
AGAATGTCTTTTTTGCATAACTCTATTTTTTCTTAAAAAGTAAAGCTTTGCAGCCACTTCATCCAGAAAGTCTTGCCTGACTTTGCCCACCTTTACAGTCCCCTAAGGATATCTTTTTTCTTATATTTCTTTCTTTACTTGTATAATACCTTCACTCGTTTATGCATTTCAGAACAGACTACTTTACACCATCACATATAAATCTCTACTGGTTTTTTAAATGATGTGCCATTATTTTACAGAGAGTTAAGAAAGAAAAAAACACTACCAGTTATCATTGTGGGACACCAAAAATGTAAGATGATCTCAATTTCAGAGAAGTTTAAATGTGAAGAGGGGGAATATGCATCTCAGAACTGTGTGTCTTAACTGATTTTATATCTACATTATTAACAAAATGTCTGGGCATACAGAAAATGCACATTAAATGTTTTCAGAATGACTGACTGAATAAATGAATTCAGCCTAAATTGGTACTTTTCACCAATACGCATTTCTGGATTCATATTAAAACCAAAATAAGAATAAAAATTTTAGATGTTTAAAATTAAGACCTATGGATATAATTCATAAATATACTGGTTCCAATTTTAGTTGAATAATCAACCTAAGTACCAGAAAATTTTATTTTAATTTTCTAAATATACCTGTTACGGTTTCACATTAAAAATAAAATCTATGATACCAATCGCCTGGGTGAATAAGCATTATATTGTGGTAGATAAAAGAGAAACATGTTGTGTAGTATACATTCCTGATGGTCTGCACTAATGATAGGGATACAGATTATAAATAATCAAAAATCAAAAATAATTTAAAACTCATTTATATTTGTTTTTGAAGTATATTCATATATTCATATTATGAATAAAGACAAACATAGACTGTCAGAAGTAGATATTAATATATTACCAGCAATTGTTTAATTTCAGAAAACAAAATTATTTTTAATCTTGGATTAAATTTATAGGAAGGTGTCCTAAGTCAAAAGCTAAGTGAGATGTTTACAAGTTGCTTTATCATTCATTTGAGATAATGATCAAGTATATATATAAGTATGTATATATATACATATATATGTATATACGTATATATGTATATATGCATATATGTATATTCATATATATTACATATAATGTGTGTGTGTGTATGTATATGCTTTTACAGCAGAAAAGAAAAACTTTATTAGAAGAGAAAGTAAAGCAACAGTGCACTTCCAGACATAGATGCAGGCCTGAGCAAGAGAAGTGTGGCTCAAAAGGCCAAGTCTAGGTATTACTGAGAGGCATAAATGGTATACAGGAGAGGAAAAATTAAAATCCTGCAACAATAATTTGGAAATCTAGCTTTCTTTCCTTTATATTTTTCTATATCGCCTAGAAAGAACGATATAAAAGCAGCTACCCTTCTGAGCTAGATGCTTTATATACATTATTTCTAATATTCAATAACCTGTGGATATTAATATCATAATTTTACACCTGAGAACACTAAAGTTATAACTTGTGCAAGATCACAAAGGTAGAAAGAGTAAAATCACCTCTAAAGTTCTGACTTATGAATAAGTAGCTTTCTAGTCTAAAGAAGAAAGCTCAGAAAAAAATTGGGAAATCTTCCCTGTGACCGGAAACAAAAGACCCCAAAAAATGAAGACAGCTTTATCTCAGTTTACAAAAAGCAGCAGAAAGGTTGCTCTGAGAAAAAATGTTCCGAAATCTAGGGACTGATAAATTCTGGGATTCCATTTTGTAACATCTAACAGCACTCAAAAAATTAATCCCAATAGCTTATAGCCTGAAAATGTACAAAAATTAAAGACTACCTTTACTAATCTAATACATACATATCTCACAGGTTTACCATTACAGAAGGCAGATTAAAAACTTCTTTATAATTCTATAATTTAAAATTATTTCTTCTTCATCTTTGTCATTAAGAAAGGCAAAGGCCATGAAGAAAGACAGGACTGAATAAAATCCGACTTCTTAGCTATATAACCTTGAGCAAGTCTTAATTTTTTTAATCTATAAAATAAAATCATTAATATCTGACTCACAGTTATTGTAATTACTAAATGAGATCATGTATATAGAAGATTCCACTTAGTATCTGGTATATAGTAAGTGACAGAAAAATTTGTTAGAGTAATGTATTTTAGTGACTTCTCTGTTTTATTGGGATATTTTACATTAAACAAAACTTTAAACTTTTTTATTGGCTGTGGGATTGTAACACAAAGTGTAAGGAAAAGATATTAAAATTCCACTCAAAGTATCAGAACAATTTTTAGTGTCAGAACAATTTACCAAAAAGACTTTCAAGGAAAACCCAGGAGATGTTACAAGAAGATAGACTTTAGTCCGTTAAAATTCACTAGCTTTTCTGTACATCTTGTGGAAGCACATTTAAAATCTAAGGAAGAGCACAACATTGTATTATGTTATTGCTATAGTAACAGAACTATTTCTCTGGATGAGTCAATTTTATCATTCACCACTGAGGGGAGCTGTAACCTAAAAAAAAGGTTTATATAGATTCTCAAGGTTATTTTCAAACTTTCTCACACCTTACAATATTTATTTAATAAGCTCTTATTAAAATATATTTTAAGTTAATTTGATAAGCACATCTGATTTCTTCTTTGGAGACCTTACACGGAATAGGAAGGCTGATTATATGCATTTAATCACAAAATGGGGGATCCCTATCCCTATCTTCTCTTTTTCTCCACTTATCTAACACATTATATATTTATCATGTATTTAATATATTTTATATCTTATCTAACATAGTGTATAGTTCACACACATTAATTTTTATTATCTCTATTTCTGATTAATGTAAGCTCCATGAAGAAAAGAATTTTTTATGTGTTTTATACACCACTCTATTTTTAGTGCCTAGAACAGTGCCTAGCATGGAATACTTGCACAGTGAATTAACTGCTTACTGAATGAGTGAATAAATGAGTACTGCTTCATTTATTTGAAAGGTTAAAAACAGATTAGATGATGTCAAGTACAGTAGTCCCTCTTTGTCCATCATTCACTTTCCAAGGTTTCAGTTACCCACAGTCAGCCGTGGTCCAAAAATATTAAATGGAAAATTCCAGAAATAAACAATTTGTAAGTTTTAAATTGCATATCCTTCTGAGTAGTGCTCATCCCAGCAGGATGGGAATCATCACTTTGTCCAGAGTATAGGTTATTTGCCCATTACACTTAGTAGCCTTCTAGATTATCAGACTGACTACGTAGGTATCACAATGCTTGCGTTCCAGTGATCCTCATGTTGCTTAATATTGGCCCTGAAGCATAAGAGCAGTGATGCTGGCAATTTGGATACAACAAAGAGAAGCAGTGAAGTGGTTCCTTGAGTGAAAAGGTAAAAGTTCTTGACTTAATAAGGAAAAGAAAAAAATGTATGCTGAGATTGCAAAAATCTACAGAAAGAATGAATCTTCTATCCATGAAATTGCCTAATTTATAAATTAAACTTTATCATGGGTACGTATGTATAGAAAAAACATAGTATATATAGGGTTCCATACTATCTGCAGTTTCAGGCATCCACTGGGAGTCCTGGAATGTATCCCCTATTGCTACTCCCTGAAAAATGTAATGTCTACTTATATTAAAATCTAGTTTAAAAGAAAATATGTAAGAGCAGTTACTTATTCCTATAGATGAGTATATGGACAGATCTCATGAGAATGGCTTATTTAATATACATTTACAGTAGAATCTCTCTTAAGTGATCTGAATGGTACCGGGAAGTGATTAATTAAATAAAGAATTATAAATATTGATATACAAACATTTTAATTTTGTTTGATATATATTATGTTTCATCCACCAGTTTTTATGGCATTTTCTCTGAGTATAACTTTTTTGATTGTATCATTAGTGCATTTCAATTTTTTTGAAATGAAAACAAATACTTAAGGAGACTAGAGAAGCAATCTGAATAAAATCATCCAGATTTTTTAAAATTTGTCTCAATACTTTAGTTGTATTTCCACACCAGACTTTATAGCAGTTTTTAACAACTCTTTAGCAATTCACTTATATCAACTCTTTCTAAAGCATTTAATAGTTTTCATAAAATAATACTTCAAACTGATATTTCATTGACCTATGAAATATCAAATTAAACTATTTAATTACAAATAATAGGTCAGCAGCCTTATAAGAGGTCTCTTGTAAGGGACAAACCCAACCTACAACTTACTTGGGAGAGCAGAAGTGTGTAGGAGTGTGTCAGAGAGTAGCCCACTAACTATGTTGACACATGTGGGCTTAAAATCAGGATATTTCAGAGACAGAATGAAAAATATGAGGTAAGTTATGTAAATTAAGTACAGTTTGATCAGAAGGGCTTCTATGTAATGGCTCATGAATCCTTCACATACTGTCTCATTGCCACTAGAGTCTACGTTTGGAAGTTTTCTTCAGTATAGTTGATAGATACTTACATAATTCCTCTCTTAAAAATAATAATCTTTACAGGATTTCTAACAGTTAAATGAGTTTAACTATAATTATTCACTCACTATTTTCAAATAAGAATATGATGAGGCAGAGAGACAAGGAGATAGAAAATCTTTCAGCTATTAAAAAGCATAATGATGGCTGAGAATCTCCACATCTTACTCTTAGTTATCCACTACATAACTAAGAGTAAGGTCTTCAAAATCATTGGCTGGCATAATAAAATTTAATCTCCAGTAACACCTCAATTAATGTTGGTTTTATAAAGTTTTATAAACTGCATGAATAATAGTTAAAAGTCATCTATATTATATTTATTGGATTTCTGTAAATCTAATTTATTAATTAGATTTGAGAGAAGGAATACAATGTATTTTATTTTCCATTTTTTCTCCTTATGGCAGTCAGATTTCTAGTAACTTCAACCATTTGAATAAAAAATAGGCAAATGGGAAAAATAAGCTTCTGAGTTTATATAAATATTTTTTCATTAAAAAGATATAAAATATACTTTTTGATGAGAAACACACACCTCAAAATGGAAAGGATAATCCAAAATATCTCATGATCCATTTAAAATCTCACTTTTTAAACTTTAACATTTCTCCATTGACCTTTTAAATACCTTGATAAAATATATAACAGATTTTCATAAAAGGGTTTTTCTTAAAATTTTATAGACTTGAATGCCTTTTGCCTTCAAACCTACATCTATATCATATAGCTTTTTTTTTTTACTTCTACTTTTAAGTAAGTTAGTTAGTTTATAACCTATTCTTCAAACATTTGAAACTGGTTTGCTAAGAGGAATTATGTAGTAAGAACACATTGCTAAACAAATATAAAGCTAATTTTTGCATCCTTTTATCATTAATTACAACCCAAATTTAATTGGCTAATTCTTTATTACATCAAGTTAACAAAGAGACTTCAGATGTAATAAGCGCCACGAATACTGAAAACTAAAAGAATATCCACTAAGGAGAAGCTCCTGATATAAGACTAAAAGCTAGCTTTTGAAGCTGTAACCACTTTCAATAAATCTAATTTTGTTTTTAAAACTTCAGTGGCTACTCCAAGTATAATGTACAAATCTATCACTATAGAAAAGCCAAACTTATTGTTAGCATGTGTGAACCTTTAACAAATGACACTGGCTTGATATCCAGTCATCAGAACTCCACTTACTGTGCTTGGACCTAATCTCCCTCCCAAGCTTTGCAGCTCTTCCAATTACTGCTGGAAAAGTGTACTATCATTTTTATCACTGACATACAAAACAAAGGCAATATCATGAGTGCAGAAGAAAGAAAATGCTGCAAAACATGTTATAATAATAATGATGACGACAATGGTAAGAGCTAATATTCATTGAAATTATTTAATTCTCCTAACAACCCTATAAATTTATGGCTGAGAAGCTAAGAAAGGAAAAAGCTAGGGCTTAAAATCAGGTCTATATGACACCAGAACCCACATGCTTAATTTACTATATTTTCATTACCTATCTTCCTCAATCCCCATTCAACACCTATTATATACCTGTCACTTGGGATTCCACAATATGTAAATTAACTAAAGATGATATTCAAGTGCAAATCAAGAATCCCTCAATCCAAACAAAGAATTAATGTATTTATTTATTTTTTAATTTCAAAGGTCACTAATGAATTCATTCAACAAATGTTTAAATGAGAACTTGCTATGTTAGAAGCTCCATGCTAGATGTCGAACAGATAAAAAGGTAAATAAGACATGGTCTTTCCCCAAAGCTCCAAACAGAATAAATCAAGTATATATAGAATTCAGTATTGAAGAGTATTTTTTACTTTTATGGTTTAAGTAAAAGTACTGTTTGCAAATCATTGTGTTGGTTTAAAAAAAAATTCTAAAAGCTACAAATCACTACTTTTCAAAAGGCAACATTTCTACCACCAAAATGCTAGTGTACTTTAGTAGTGTATATAGTAAAAAATGTGAAAAGTGAGAAAATCTGCCATTAGCTTACATTTTCTATGACAAATGTCCACTCTTTATCTTCGAATTCCTCTGCATGAGGATCCTGTAACAAAAGTAAAATCAAGTTGAAATATACATTTCTTTACTCCAATCAATCCAATTACTAAAATATAGATAGTTTTGCTTTTAGCTTTACCAACTTTTAAAAAAAAGCAGCAGAATGGCCTACTGGTATAAAACTGCCATAATTTCTCTAAATTTAAAGCATTATTTTATATTGAAAATTTATTTTACTTATGTTGATGCATATCATTATCTTCCATCACTGCACAGATGACAAGATAAAAAGAAACCCAATCAGAGAAACTTAGTGGACTATTAAGAGGCATTTTATTATTAGATGCTTCTATCAAGCCCTAATCTCATTTTTATACCTGTATTTTAAACTAAAACTGCCAGTTGAGGCAAGGCAGAGATGGTAAATATCTGAAATTTCAAAGCACTGAGAAGGACTTCATAAACTACACAAAATGGCAAATTGGCATGGCTGTTGATATTCTCATCCCCCCTCCATTCCCATTTATCCTGGAAATGCCTCAGAAACCTGAGAAAGGGTGATGGATTCTCTAACCAAATGTAACTTTAAAAAATAAAGATGAGGCACACTTTTCCAAGTATTTATTTGACAAATATTTATTAGGTACTTATTATATAAGGGAGTGTAGAAGTGTTATATGGATTCAAACATAGTTGTCTTTGCCTGTAAAGACAAAAAAAAAACTAATCTAAATAGATATATGATGAATGAAATACATGGTTTCACCAGATATTAGAAACTGACACATCACTTCTTACAGAAAAGAACAGTAAAAGCTTTATGAGAAAGTATCTAGGCTAGGTGGCATGGTATGTAGGCTTTCTACAAATAATTAGAATAAGTAAAGACAAAAGGCAACAGAGTATAAGACATAAAAAAGAAAGTAGTAGAATTCCATCATTCGTGCAATTAGGTTATTCAAGTTCAATTCCATGTGTTGGAAGTGGGGGCTGGATGAAGGAAGCTTTTTTGGCTCAACATTCCACTCTAAGAGTGAGTGAGCACACACAGATGGGGAATAGGCTCTGCTATTCCCCTTCTGGGTCTCAGGTCTCACATGCTTCTCCTAGGCAAGCATCTTACTCATAACTGTTTCTACTTTAGTCTATTATTAATCTGCTTCTCTTGCCACAGCCTATTTTGGATCCTTATCACTCTGTGCCTTGATAAAAGCAACTGAAGCATTGTTTCTCTGCCCTCCAATCAATTTTGTACAGATCAATTCTCCTACATCACAGTTCTGACCATGTTAGTACCAACTCAGATTTCTTTAGTGACCCCTCCAACCTATGGGATAAATTCAAAACTCCTTAGTTACTTCCTTATTTCTGTTTACTTTTTTTTTTTTTTTACTGTAATAGCATGGTGTTTGGCTAATTTTAAGCTGTATTGAGGGAGCTATTTCTATGAGTAAATTCACACAAACCGAATAAAAACCTGCCAAAAAGAAGTTTCTTTGGTAGTGACAGGCAAAGGGGAAGTAGGAAAAGGTAAAAGGGAAAGAAAGGTAAAGAACTCTACTTGGTATTTGTTTCCCCAGCCTGGTGCTGCCCATGAACTAGGTTTATGGAGAGGGAATACTATAAATAAAGGTTGAAGGAGCTTTTCTATGAGGAATTTAGGGCACAAACAGTGCTTCTTTAGAGACCAAGTAATGAACTGTGATATAGTTTGGAAGAGACATCCTACCACCCTCTCTACCTGCCTTATCCCATCATTTTGCCAAAGAATGCAGCATAGCTACAGCACAGCTAGTACAATAATACAAAATATTTACTGAGCACACACTCTGCCCCAGTTATAGTACTGTTTTAATCATAGCAACTTATGAAACTTTCTGTTTTAACAGAACACAAAACAGACCTAAAGATGCATTGTCCCACAGTTAACAATAAGTACTAAAATTATGTTACAGTTTGGAGTCTTACTTTTAGCCACATTGTTGGTTCAGTTTTACCACTGTGTCCCTAGGACCTAGAAAAGTACCAGCCACACAAAAAATTCTCAAAAATCTTTGATGAATGGATTAATATATAGCATAAGTTAACAAATATTAAAAAGTGCCTTACATATTACAGACATTCATTCTCAAAGCAGATATAACTTTTTAAAACATCAATGATGTTGTACACCTAAAAGAATAATTTCAGTGGGACCATAGGACACATCTGATAGGGCAAAGTCAGTAAAAAGATATAAAAGAGCAATAGTAATGAGCATTTTCAAGACACTTTAAAATGGCATAGCTACATAATTAACTATATTATTGACCAGATAAAAACACTTATAATGAAGATTGCTTCCAGCTTGATTCAATTAAGTCTTCTTCGTATTCTACTGTCTACCCTCTAGAGTCTCCTTTCTTACTTCAGTAGAGAAAAAATGAAAATAGCTTAAAGAGTCGTTTTCCTTCTCACACCCTAAAAGGTTTCTCTTTCATTTACTAGAAACAGCTATTTCAATCTCTTCCAAATTTCAAAAACAAGCATGCAAGCTAAAGAAATTAATTTCTGGTTAAATCATATAAAAATGAAACACTGAGGACTTCAAAACATACTTTGTCTATGAGCACACCTCTGTGAATACTGTACTTAGGACAAAAAGGGTTTAGAGTCATACTTTCCTACTTACAAATTTCAAAATTAAGTGAATTGTGAAATTTTAATATAAGTAAAATGAAGAGGAAATATGAAAAACTTTTCCATTTGTATATTTTAAACACTGCTCAAAAAACAAGATCTAATTGCCATGAAAAAATGAAAAGCTCTTTTGTTTTATTTTTCTGCTTTCCTTTTAGAATTCTGGGGGGATAGGGAAATCAAGAAGATAAAAGTGTCAGTTGGAAATATTCTTTAAATATTTTAAATGGTCACAAGGTTGCCTCAAGAGTATAAATGAAGAGAAATGTTTAATACTGCAAACTGGGGAGGAAGGGGTATTTGGTTGTTTTTTTTTTTCTTACAGACTAACACTCAAAGTCATAAAAGTTTAGAGTAGTATTCCATTCCTGGGTTAGAACACTAACATTCATTATATTGTTTATTGATCTTTGCAGTAGTTCCTGAATAAATGAATTAATATAATGGATCACAAGATCAAAAGCAATGTTACATGATGATTTCACTTTCTAAGCCATATAACATTGCTCTACTTAAATTTCATGTCCTGATGCTTAATGAGATGCCCTTCCTCCTCCTCTTTCTGCAAAAGTAACTTCAATACAATTGGAATGATGCAAACAAGAAATAAAGCATTTGTTTTCTAATTTCACCACTTTCAAAGAGGCTAAAACTAAGATATATTTGACCCCCTAGATTTTTTTGGAGTAGGTGAGGAGTTGATTAGAAAAGCAAATATTCTAGTACTTAATCATTATATATGTAAGAAATACTTTATAATGTTTCAAGAAATATGAAAGACTCTCAAGAAAAAAATGCATATAAAACAGGTAAGTATGTATATGCACAGCTATGTTTTTGGATTTGCACTTTGAATTTACAACTGGAATTTTGCTTTTTCAGCTATAGTATTTATAAAATATTAATATCAATATTTACCCAAATATCAATTTAAAACTTATACTAACATCAGTAAAATATTTATCAAATACTAATTTAAAAATGTATGTTGTTATTAGTCAAACAAGACTAAGAAAATGAGGCTCAGGACTAAGAATTCCACAAACCTCAGCTCTCCACAGGGAAAATACTTTAAAGTCTCCTGTGGGTAGAATGTAGGAAGTAGTAAAAGTATTCCAACTGATCTTAATTTTAATGAGTTCAAAAGGACTACTAAATTATTCTGACTTTATAGACCATGAAATACCCTGATGCCCCTACATTGTTAATAAACTGCTGTGTCCCTAAAAATAATGTACATTAAGATACCAGGATGGACCCAAAAGTATAGAACAAGGAGTACTGAAATATTCTGTCATTTAGAACCATGATTATATAAGTTCTTTAACTTATAAAAATAAAACTTACCTTAAAAAGTGTCACAGTGATTTCAATGTTTTCAGGAACAGGCCACACTACAACACCACGGTATGGATTTTTTATTCCAGGTTGCCAGCTATGAGCCTACCAGAATAAAAATAATGGCTTCAATATGAAGTACAGGAAATGCAATGCTAATAATTTATAAAAATATATTGATCCTATTTAACTATCCATTAGATCTGTAGTCTCCCCAAAACAAAAATAGTCAAAATAAAACTTTCCAAGCATTAAACTTGGGCCATGACAGTTATATCACAAGATAATTATCTGTAGATTACTATAAACAAAACTTCATCATCCCCCACACACAAAAGATGCAAAAATTAGGTGTCTCATTTTCAAAAATTGCTATTTGTGACTAAATGAAAGTTTTATTAGGAGACATTTTAAAATATTTTTATGATCTAGGAAGTAGTAAAGTGAAAGGCAAATTCATTCATTAGAAGAAAAACTAATTGCATACTTCACAATTAATTTCCTTTCCCATTAGACTGTTAATGTTTATCTGAGACAAGTAAAGAAGAAAGGTTTTGCAGTTAATATTTCTAGCAGTTATAATTTTAAAGATTTTTTTCCTTGTAAATTTTGATTATCAAGGTTCCCTAAGGAAATCGCCCCTCAAAAAAATTTGGGAGTTACCACTATAGTTCTTTTCTTGTGGTGGCATTTCCAGCCAAAGCTGATGGAACATGAAGTATCCCAAGGCACCTCAACTAAGTCTTCATCTTTATAGGCTATAAGACTGCTCATGGACATGCCATGAAGGTTTATAATAAAAGCTAACACTTATAGAGTACTATGTCAGTCCATGTTTGGAGTTTACTTATGTTTAACTCATTTAATCTACCTAAGAACCTTATGAGGTAGCTACTATTCATTCATTCACTCATTCATTCACTCACTCACTCAATTGACACTATCAGCCAAGCACTGCCTAGGCACTGAGGTACAAAAAAAAAAAATCTGCCTTTGTGGAGTTAATAGTAGGAAGAGACAGACAAAATAAATAAATAAATAAAATATATAGTATGTTAGGTGTAGGTGATCATATGGAGAAAAATGGAAGCAGGGAAGATGGATGGAGTGGGCAAGAAAGGTAACAATTTTCAATAGGTTAGTCAGAGAAAGTGTCACTGAGAAGGTGACACTTAAGAGAAGGCCTTAAGGAGGTGAAAGAATCACCTATGTAAATACATGAGAAGAACTTTCCAGAGAGATGGAACAGCAGCTGGAAAGGTGCTGAGGCAGTTAAAGAACAATGAGGCTAGAGAAGAGTCATCAAAGAGGAGAGCATTAAAAGACAAGGCCAGAGAAATAACAGAGGGAAGCCACTGCAAAAATTTTGCCTTATAATTTGAGGGAGACGGAAGTAGAGGAATGATGATCTAAATTATGTTTTTTAACAGATTCACTCCAGCTAATGTATCAAGAATAGGCTCCAGATGTAAGAGAGGGAACAGGGAGACCAAATGAGAAGTTGCTGCAATAAAGCAGGAGAGAGCTGATGGTGACTTGGCTTGGGTTGGTAGAAAGACAGTACAAAATGGCTAAATTCTGAAAATATTTTTATATTTTCAAAATAGAGTCGACAAGGTTTGTTATCTGATTGTATGAGAAAAAGGCTGTAGCCAAGGCTGATTCTAAGGCTTTTCCCCTTGAGCAACAGGAAGAAAGGAATGGCTATTAACAGGCAAGACTACAGGAGGAGCAAGTTTGGGAAGTATTATCGGGAACTCAGTTTTATAAACATTAAATCTAAGGAGCCTATTAGACAGTCAAGTATAGATGTTCAAATAGGCAGCTGGAGTTATAAATATGTCTGGAGTTATAAATTTGGGAATCATTAGCATACAGATGATACTTAAAGCTTAAAAGTGGATATGATACCAAGGGAGTGAGTACAGCTAGAGAATACAAAGGCTCAATCACTGATCCTTAGAGCATATTAACAGGTCAAAGAAATGAGGAGGAATCAGCAAAAGAGAGTCAGTAAAGTAGAAGGAAAACCAGAAGTATGTGGTGTCCTGAAATTCTAGTGAAGAAAATGTTTCAAAGAAAAGAAACAATCACCTGTCCCAAATGTTGGTGATTGGTCAAATAGGATGAGGCCTGAAAAATGACACTGGATTTAAGTAAACAGAAGCTATTACTGACTTTATAAGAGCAGTTTCAGTAGAGCAAGGAGGGCAAATGCCTGACTAGATTAGAATGGGTTTAAGAAAGAATAGGAGGAAAGAAAATGAAGATAGCACAGACACTCAACTTCTCTAAGGTGTTTTGCTGAAAGAGAACAGAGAAAATATATTGGTGCTAGTGGGAGAAATAGAGTCAGAGAGAATTTATTTAATAAGAAAAAAATATGTGTATGCTGATGAGAAATATCTATCTAAGAAGGAAAACTTAATGATGCAGAAGACAGAATTACTAGAGCAACGTCCTTAATAGTACAAAGGGAGCAATGTCCTTAAGACAATAATAGCCCAACAGACAGGCCCTTTGCAGGGAGAACAGACCTATCTGTGTTCGAAGTTAAGAAAGAAGTTAGACCATACGAACGCAGATGCATGTGACAGAGCAGAATTAACAGATGAGGAAATTGAGGCACACAGTTGCTCAAGATGACACAGCAAGTAAGTGGCAGAAGTTGGATTTGAACCCAGGAAATGGAACTGAGAAAGGATCAAAATCAGGGAATGCCCATGTAAATATTAGATCTTGTTAGTTAAAATACAAGCAGAAGACACAGCTTTAGCAGTATCCTCCCATTTCAGCTCATAAATTGTCAATATGTTTTTTTATTCTCTCTCCATTGCCCCCATTACAAAGTTTCAGGTAAGGAAAGCGAAGTAGAGACTCACCACAAAAGATTTAGTACACTATAGCCAAAGGTAAAGAACTGAATTTTGTTGATTAAAAAACATATCCAAAGATTTCTTTATTCTCCTGCCTATTTCCATGAGGTGGGAGAGGAGAGGTAGGCAGGAGAAAAAAAAATTTTTTAATCATTTCTTCAATTAATAAATAATCAAATAAATAAAAAGAAAAGTAAGTTTCTGCCCATCTTAGATAATCCCTAATAGAAACTCCACCCTACATACTTAATTCTGAAGATTAAGGACAATTCTAATTCTCATGTATTGTGATGGCATATGAAGCTATTTCTCTTCATAGCCTCCCTATACATTGAAATAAAGGAAGAGTACAATAACAACTTTTCTTATTAGCCACAGCAGAAAAGATAGAGTCCTTATAAAATTCTTAATGACAAAAATAAACATAAAAGAATTTTAGACCTGAAGATATCCTTAGAAGATCTAATCCAGGTACAGATAAGGAAATTGAAGCAATCAAAAAGTAAATAAATGGCTTGCCTGAACCCATACCAGTAATCAGTAGGAGAACCACACTCCATGAGTTCAAAATTCAGAGTTCTTCAACAACATACCCAGCTCTATCTGAGTCACATAGTAGTAAAAAAAAAAATAAATAAAAAAATAAAAAAAAAATAGTCTTCTATCTCTAAGGTCCTAACATTTATGTGTAGACACAGAAATCAAAAGTGGAAAAAGCAGGGGATGTGAAGACTACCTAACAACTGGGTGGTTAGGCAATAAGTGGTTTTAGATCATTTACTGAGGTACCCTAATGCTGGTCCTCTAAATGGCCTTTTTCAATCCTCAATCTTGAATCAGAAAATAATAATTTAATTGCTGACCAAACAAAAACACAATCTGTTTAACTGACTTTAAAAAAATAAAAGGAGCTAGAAGGGTGATAGTTCTCAAACTACTAGTATGTTGCTATTTTCCCACAATTCTATCCAGGATTGCTCTCCCCAGTGAAAAAGGTCCAACTAACTTAGAGCTCTGGCTTTCTGATATTTTTTTTTCAGGGACTGTGCAACTTAGCTACATTAGGGCACTGTAACAATATCAATTAGTCCACCTGAGTACCTAGCAATGCCAGCTTTATAATGTTAACTAATTATTATACATTAGGCAGAAAAGAAAGGACCAGTAACTTTTACTAGAGAGGAAACAAGGATGTACATAGTGGCAAACATGAAAAAAAAAAAAAAGGCATTTCTATTTTCAGAGAGCTTACTACAACTTCTACCTCTAATTCTAGAAACTGAGACTAGAAAAAGAATGAAAAGTCTAATACAGGTAACTAAAAATAGCTATGGTAATAAAAATTTAATTGTTCAAATCCACAGGGACAGTAATTCAGGTTCTTAAGAACTTGATCTAGGAAAAGTATATCATATTGGCAAACATCAGCACTACAAGAACCCTGATCAGTTTTCATTCAGGGTAACAGAAAAGATTTCCCTATAAAATAATCCGACACAGAAACATAGGTACAGTTATTTGGCTCTTCAGTATAGTAATGAAAGGCAGGCTATTTAATGGTCGGCCAGCATCCTAGTGCAGATAATGGTAGAAAAGATTACTGCATTATCTCATTCCTTTTATACTATTTTTTTCATGTTTTAATCACATCACAGATTCTTTGGCATTTGCTAAAAGTAGACCTAGGAAAAAGGCAAACTTCTTAATTTTGGGTACTGACTGTATAAAATGCCTTATTTCCTTATAATTGCATGTCATATTTCACCTAAAAGACTTGTACCTAGTATGGAACTAAACAGCGTAAGCACTCATTATTTCTGATTCCAAAAAAAAAATCAAATTGTTTCACTGAAAATGTATAATTGTCATATAGTTAAGTTGATAATTTTCAATTTATAAAACTGCATATACCCAAAGGTATAAAATGTCACATATGAAGTTATCTTAGAGTTGCCAACATCACCACCATAAGACAAAACTCTGCAACTGTATCCTCCTCTCTTGATATAGCACATTTTAAAGACTGTAGCACAAAGGATTGAAAATATTAAGAGTATCACAACTTGAAAATTAGTCTAACCAGAAATAATTCCTTCTAGAAAATACTGCATTCTGAGAAAAATAAAGCTGTAGCCTCATTTTTGCATTTCACATTTGTATTTCAACATCTTGATTCGATTAATAGTTGATACAATATGAAAAAATCTGAACATAAGAGAAAAATTATTTGACTTTTTAAAATACAACTAAATAAAAAATATATTTAACCTCAAATATGGATATCCTGAAATGACTCATAATCTGAAATAATGAATTGTTTCATAATTTTCTTAAGAAAATAATTAGTATCTAATTATTAAAGGGGGTAAATCACTTCCTGTTGATAATTGAATACATTTCGGGACTATTTCTAATGTTTCCAGTAGTAGTCATATTCATCTATTATACTCAGTGGATGATCTCATATTGTTCCTTTCCACAAAGCTTAAGACCCAATCAGCAAAACTGAAAGAAGACCCTAAATCTATTTTCAGAACCCTTTCTCATATGTAAATGGGTAAGAAAATATTCCAAGTACAAAATATAATGCTTCAAAACTATGCTTTGAAGAAGATGCCATTCGTGCTATGAAGCACTAGACCTTTCCTATATTGCTGGTAGGATTATATATAAAAGTTTAAAAAATGTACCTACTCTATTACTCAGTGATTCCATTCCTACATATTAGACCAAAAGAAATGAAAACATTTGACTCCCAAAATACTTGTACAGTAATATTTATAGAAGCTTTATTCACAATATTGAATATTCACAATGTTCACTGGAAACAAAGCAAATGTTCATTAATGGGAGACCAAATTGTAGTATATTCGCATGATAGAATACTACTCAGCAATAAAAATTTTAAAAACTACCAATATATACAACAGCATGGATAAACCTCAGAACATACTAAGCAAAATAAGACAGGTATAAAATACTACTACGGTTTGATTCCATTTAAATAAAACTCAAGAACAGGCAAAACTAGTCTATGGTGACAGAAAATCAGATTAGTACTTGCCTCTGAGGGTTGAGAATTAACTGGAAGAAGACATGAAGAAAAAAAGTGGTGAAACTAGTCTATATCTGGATAGAAATGGTAATTACACAAGAATATGTGAATCAAAACTCAGCAAATTATATAATTAATATCTGTGCAATTACACTGTAAATAAATTTTTAGCTCAATAAAAATAAAATTTGAAAATATGCCCTTAATAGAAAATTTTAAATTCTGAAATTTAATTGTTAATTTCTTTACATAGGTTTGCATGTGGAAGAATCAACATCTAATAAAGATGCAGGCAGTTACTATGTGCTTATAAAAATATACTCAAATTTACTGTAGAATGGAATTTTCAAAATATCTGTATAATTGTTACTGAACATTTTAAAACTCTATTCTACTCTCCACAAAGCTATCAGTAAAAAGAGTTAGTCTTTGAAAAATCCAACTCCTTCTCTTCTGCAACCCAGCAACTAATTCAGATGACAACTTCCTTCAATGTGCCCTAACTTCATCCTCTTGAAATCTGAAAAAATTAATCCTAGGTACAATTTAATAAGTGGTTCCTATTTAATTATTAGGTCATGATACCCTAGTATAAGGAAGTTAAATAACAACTTACTCAAGGCTACCAAATCCAAGATCAAAACTCAGTTATCTGGTTCCCATTTTGAGAACTACAGTAACAAGATTACAGTGCCTCATCGATCATTTCAGTAAACAATCAGAAATAACCCAAAATATCAAGTAATATTTTAAAATATTCTATTTTGGGACCAGAGAAGCTTAATAATTTAACTAAAGTTGAATTCAATGTTTGGGTAGAAAATTTAGAAAACAGACTAACTTAAGGGTAGCTGCACAGTAGAAAAACAGCCACGTCCAAGAATCACACACCATGTACAACCAGTCTCGAAAATGGCATAGAAATGACATCAAGAAACCCCAATCACAAAGATATGAATCTTTTAAGGGAGCAGACCCAAGTTCATGAGGAACATGTGCTTTGCCAAGAAGCACAACAAGAAAAGCCTAAAGAAGATGCAGGCCTACAACACCAAAGCCATGAGTGCACATGCTGGAGCTATCAAGGCCCTCATAAAGCCCAATGAAATCAAGCCCAAGATCCCAAAGGGCAGCAGCCACAAGCTAAGTCAACTGGGCTACATCACTCACCCCAAGCTTGGGAAACGTGTTCATGCCCACACAGCCAAAGATCTAAGGTTCTGCTGGCCAAAGTCCAAGACCCAGGCTGCCCCTGAAGCTCTACCTCCAGCTCAGGCTCAGGCTCTGGCTCACAAAGGTGCCCAGGTCTCCATGAAGGCTCCAGAGTAGAAGTCTCTGTTTGCCAATGCGAGGATGGAAGGACCAGTGTGAGTTCCGGGAAGCTGTGTGCACTGGCCTAGTGTCTTCCTATGCTATTTGTAATAATAAACCAGAGGCAAGATCTGTCAAGAAAAAATATACACTAACCTTAGAAGACTTCCTCCGGCTTCTTCTTGTCCAAACTACCACCAGTTTATCTGGTTGCCTGCCAAACAGGAAAGATATTAAATATAATTTAAGTTATCTTATATCAAATTAATAAAGTTTGATTCTAGTATATTTAAAAAGATAAAAATCTCACATGCTTTAGGCTACATAGAGCAGTTACTTTTACAATAAAGCTCTGTACATCATTCAAATACAGCAGATGTTGAAAGCAGATAGAATCTAATGATTAATATTTTGTCCACACATTTTTCTAAAAATACTTGAGCAAGTTAATTCATTGGAACAGTGTAAAGTAAAATAGTTAGAACCAGTGACTATTTTTTAAAAAGCACACATATATCTTCTCCAAAAATTAATACTATACTTCTAACACAGTATCCAGTTTAATTTAGAAAAAATAAGCATAAAAATGGCACTTCCAAAATAATTTAAATCTGTGGGTTACATTATTTTTGCATCTTTATATCTTATGAACAATGGTTACAGTTTTCAACATTTTTATAATCAATCATCCCTGCTATCGTCATAAAAATAACATAGTACTGAAAAATAGGCAAGGTACATACTATTACTCCAATTTTATAAGCTTACAAAAGTGGCAAAGTTAACTACTTGAAAGCTCTGGCAGAACCAAGACAAAATACAGGTCTCCTACCTCTCTTCTTTTCTTTATTTTCTGCCAATATAACACAAAAAACAAAACAATAACAACAAAAAATCCTTACATTTTCAGCTGAAACTAAGTTATGTTTAGTGATTATGGAAAACATCAACACTATGATTATCAGTTATTTTCCTTAAATTTTTATTTTTAAAAATCTTAAATAAAAGCTTTTTAACCAAACGAATGATATAATCATTTGGTGGCCTTCACCACTTTCTGTGTTTCCTTCATTTACCCTTAATATCAGCAGATAACCTGTCCTCTTACTTCACTTAATTAAATATGTACATATATACATAAAAGACCACCAGTCATAACTCCTTACCCAGTAATTCATCTATACACCTGTCCAAAGAATTGTCCAATAAAAAATATTACAGAGAAACTGACCCAGAAATTGAGAAGTACATACACCTAATACATAGTACCATAGTTTAGGACAGTGGAGGAAGAAGAAATACTGAGGAGAAAGGCAAAGAACATTCCAGACTTAAAGAAAGGTAGGTGTCCATAGACAGAAAATTTCTATTAACAAATAAACAGGATAGATAAAAATTAATCTACACACTTTGCAAATTACAGAACAGTATAAAATAAAGAGAAAATTCATAAAAGGGGAAAAAAGACAAGTTATCAACAAAGGAATAATTATACTGACAGCAACTTCTCAAGAGCAACAACAGAGCCCAAAAGACAATGAAGTTAAAGGTCTTGCCACCCTATAGTTTTATCCTAAATGTGGCTAAATCACATTTAAGAAATGGTTTTACATAACTATGTATACACTTGAAATTAATATAATATCTATGTTAGCTACATTTTAATAACAATTTTTAATGGTTTTAGGCATATAAAGACTAAGAGTTTACAATGTATAGACCTCAGCTAAACAAGGGAAGGAGTATAAGAGGCAACATAAATATGGTAAAATGATAATACTTGTTTATTTTAGATGGTAGAACCTGAAGAAAAGCTAGATAAAAAACAAGAGGAAGGTTCCAATAATGAAACCATTTGGCTAAGGAGCCATCTAAACAAATACACAATGTTTCTGATAATTATAGGGAACCAACATGGTATAAATGTGATGGTTCTCCATCTAAGGCTAAGCTTAGTTCCTGACCTAGTGTCAGGCTTTAAAGACAATAATTGAAAACTAAAACCAGTAGCTTGCTTTGGTCATTCTTCCCTGAGTGAGATGCTGGGAACAGTAGCCTGATGCAGAATTGAAACAGAAAGCATCACAGTGTTAATCTAAGACTCTATACCAGTGGATAAACAAACAAAATCTGAAAATGAAAAACAAAATCTTGTTCAACACACAGAAAAGTAAAAGAGGACAAATGATAGTGAAGATGGGGAATGGTACAGCAATATGATAGATGAATCTAGAAATAGGTTATTATCAATGCTGGCAGCTTAACTGTAGAAGAACTGAGCAGTCAACAAGTATAAGTGACCTTGTCTGAAAGCACAGGTGGCTTGCTAGAACATTTTACCTAGATTCCCAAATTAACCTTTTTACTATAATCTTATCTTCAGCCCGATCTCACCTCTTCACTGTATTTCTATGATATTTCTTAAGAATCTTTACAGCTTTTCCTTCTTTAGGGGTCCTATACTGAAGGTACTACAAAGTGGCACTTGCAGTTTGAATTTTGACAGATTTATTTGACTTAAATAGCATTCTGCTTTACTTTTGTTTGAATTTAAACTTTATAAAACATTTGTTACATACACCTCTAAAACAAGGCCCATGCTGTCCAGGTTACTAGAACCTCCAACACTACTAGCTGTTTCACACCTGACCAGCTTTATCCTTTAAGATGTTCCAACTATATCCTGTATGCAGCTGACCCTGTGACACTCAGGCATCCATATCCCCATATCTGGTTTATAAAGCATGTCACCATCTAACTCCAACCTACTCTTCTAGCTGTATAATCTGCAAATAATCTCATAGACATCTTGCCTTCCAACCAATCCCCTGAACATTTATTCATTCCATTTCTTCACATCTTTGTATGTTATAACCTTTGAAACTTCCTCTTTCCTCTTCTCTTCTACCTGATAAACTTTTTAAAATAATTCTTTTATTTTTCAATTACAGTTGACATACAATATTATATTAGTCTCAGATGATTAGACGTTTATATAACTTAAAGTGATCATCCTGATAAAACCAGTACCCACCTGAAACCATACATAGTTATTACATTATTGACTATATTCCCTATGCTATGCTTTACATCCCCATGACTGTTTTGCAACTACCAATTTGTACCTCTTAATCCCTTCCCCTAGTTCACCCATCCCCCCTCCAATTTGACTACCATCAAAATGTTCTCTGTATGTATAAGTTTGTTTCTATTTTGTTTGTTCATTTTTTGTTTTCTTTTTAGATTCAGTATATAAGTGAAATCATGTAGTGTTTGTCTTTCACTGACTAATTTGACTGAGCATAAGAACCACCAGGTCTGTACATGTTTTTGCAGATGGCAGAATTTCATTCTTTTTATAGCTATGTTCCATTGTATATATGTACCACTTCTTCTTTATCCACATTCATCTACTTATGAACTCAGAGGCTGCTTCCATATTTTGGTTGGTGAAAATAATGTTACAATGAACATATAGCTACATAAGTCTTTTTCGAATTAGTGTTTTGGAGTTCTTCAGATAAGTACTCAGAAGTGGGAACCTTTTTCTGTCCCTTTACTTTCAGTCTGTCTTTCAATCTGCAGTCTCTTGTAGGCAGCATATGTAAGGGTCTTGGTTTCTTATGCATTTGGCCATCTTATCTTTTGATTGGAACATTTAATTCATTTACATTTAAAGTCATTGTTGATAGATATATAGTTATTGCCATGTTATTTTTCATATTTTTATCTTTTTCTTCTTCTTAAAGAAGTCTATTTCACACTTCTTGTAATACTGGTTTGGAGGTGATGAACTCCTGAACTCCTTTAGCTTTTTCTTGTCTGGAAAGCTCTATCTTTAAGATTCTAAATAATTGCCTTGCTGGGTAGTGTAATTTTGGTTGTCACTCCTTGCTTTTCATCACTATGAATATTTCATGTCTATCACTCTGGCCTGCAAAGTTTCTGTTGAGAAATCAGCTACAGTCTTATTGAGAGCTCCCTTCTAGTTAACTGATTTTTCTCTTGCCACTTTTAAAATTCTCTCTTTGCCTTTAATCTATGGCATTGTAATTATGATGTGTTTTGGTGTGGGCCTCTTGAGTTATCCTCTGCACTTTTTGGCCCTGTATCTCTATTTCCTTCAGCAGTTTAGGGAAGTCTTCCATTATTATTTCTTCAAATAGGTTTCAATTCCTTGCTCTCTCTCTTCTCCTTCTGGTACCCCTTATAAATGTAAATTTATAAATGGTGCATTTGATGTTGTCCCAAAGGCCCCTTAAACTATCCTCATTTGGGGGGCACTGTTTTTCTTTTTCCATTCTAATTGAGTGTTTTCTGCTACCTTCTTTTCCAAATCGCTAATTTAATCCTCTGCTTCATCTAATCTACTGTTGATTCTTTCTAATGTTTTCTTGATTTCAGTTATTGTAGTCTTCATTTCTGACTGGCTCATTTTTGTTTTCTATCTTCATTTTTATTTTTCCTTTAACTTTGTTGAAGTTCTCACTGAGATCACTAAGCATCCTTATAATCAGTGTTTTGAACTCTACATCTGATAGATTGTTTTTCTCCCATTTTTTTTTATTTGTTTTTCTGGGGCTTTGTTTTGATCTTTCATTTGGGACATGCTTCTTTGTCTCATGTCCTCATTTTGGCTTCCTCCCTGTGTTTGTTTCTATGTATTAAGTAGACCTTCTATGTCTCCTGGTTTTGGTAGAGTGGCCTTACATAGTAGGTTCCCATGGGGCCCAATGGTCACCTGAGCCAGGTGCTCCAGGTATGTCTCTTGTGGGAGCTGTATGTGCTCTCCTGTTCTAATTGAGCCTTGATTGCTGTTGGCATGTCAACAGGAGGGACTGATCCTTAGGCTGATTTTGAGGATTGGACATGACTACAGTGGAGAAGCTGTTGTGCAGGGGCTGACCCTAAGAAGCAAGACTTACTTTAGTGGGGCTCTGGTGCCTACTGAGTCTGCCCTCTGGGCATGTCATTTGTTGGTGGTACTCTGATGTGACCTCAATTTGGCCACTGGGAGTGTTGGTCAAGGTCACCTGATGTCTGTGACCTGCCCAGGGCAACCTGGTATGAGCTACAAAGTGATCTACAGGTAGCTTCCACTTGTGCTGGGCTTGGAAGTGACTGGGAGAGGCAAAGCTGTGAAATGAGGCCAGCTGCTGCTACTGCTGGGCTTGGGGCTGCTTAGTAAGAGGTACAGGGAATGCTGAGGCCAGGTGGCTGCTTGTTTGGGGTTTGTGAACCTTTGAGAGATTTTTAGGAGAATATACAGCCTGAGCCAAGCCAGGCCATTTGTATGGAAAATCCACAGGAAGTGGCTTGGAGGGCCTATTAAATTGGTGGGATTAGGTGGGGTCTCGAAGAATCACCAGGGCAGGGGGAAGAATGTTAGCCTGGTTGATGGAGACTCAGGTATGGTGCCTGCCTGAGCCTGTGTGTGTAAGATGGATGGTGGAAGGGCTCAACAAAGGAATAATAGGTTCTGCCAGCACTTCTGTTTTCAAGAAAGCTGCCTCTCCTGCCCTCACCCTGAAGTCAGACAATTCATTTCCTACCTGTATGTCCCTGACACCTTTTGAGCTGTTGACTAGCACTGGAACTTAGAGTAAGTCTGTCAGTGAGTAACTCCATGCATGGGCCCTTTAAGAGAAGCACCTAGGACTCCAGTCTTCATCTTTCTTGCTCAATCACAATCTCTGTTTTTTTTTCACAGCTAGAAGTTGTGGAGACTTCCTTGCTCAGCACTGGAACCCTGGAATGAGGAGCCTAGTGTGTGGCTGGGACCCCTCACTCCTCAGAGGGAACCTCCACAGCCAAGATAGCCCTCCTGATTTTTAACCACTACACATGAGTGTGAGACCAGCCTGTTGTCTCCATCCCTCCTACCAGTCTCAATGTGGTTTCTTCTCTATATCCTTAGTTAAAGGACTTCTGTTGATCTAGACTTCAAATTCTCAATGATGACTGTTCTGTAGTTTAGTTGTAATTTTGAGGTGGTCATGGAAGAGGGTGAGCACAGAGTTTATCTACTCCATCTTGACCAGAAGCCCTGATAAATTTAATTCATCACTTTCTCTGTGAAACCTTGGTCATTTCTCATTTCATTTCCACTTCTTCCCATATCCCAAAAATCAGGCAGAGTTAACTGCTACTTCTATTACATTTCCAGTAATACCTGAGACACATCTCTATCTTAATATTCTATATGCTCTGTATTACAATATTTGTTATTTTTATCTCCTCCACTAGACTGTGATCCTTTATCAACCATATCTTATTTATCTTTGTATCCCCAACAACTAATAAGAATCTAGTACAAAGTTGAGGATTCATGACCATTTGCAACTGAATGAACCTTAAGTTTCTTCCGGGAATTCCCAATTGCTTAATTATAATTGATGAGGTCCAACTAAAGCTAGTAGCTATATAATACATCCTTTCTGCAGCTTGTTTGAGCTCTGCAGGGATCCTTACCTAGGTTACACACTGGAACCCCCTGGGAAGCTTTAAAAAATACTGATGCCTAGGTTCCACCCCAGAGAATCTGATTTAACCAGTCTGGTGTACAGATTTTTAAAAGTCCCACAGGTGATTCTAATGTGCAGTTAAGGTTGAGAACTGCTGTTTTGTAGCAAGTGGTAAGCAATCTCCACACCTTCTGACTTAAAACACTAGTGAGGCATTAGTTGTGATAACAGTAAGGGTGTCTCCACTCCGCAACATCATTCTAGTGCCACCTGCACTGTTGCCTCCTCCTAACTCAGCTTCTCAGTACCTCCTCAACTCATTCTAATCTCAGTACTTCAGAATAGGGAAGCCTTTTACCATAAAAAAATCAGGAAGGGTAGTCTCCTAATCAATATGCCTGAAGTTCCAAGAATGTAAATAGAACATGAATTACTTATTTGAGAATTCCCACAGAGACTGCTGTTTTTGTGATTCTAAATCATGTACTATTTTTTAAATGTCTTGACTAGAAATCAACCCACCTTTACATTATCATGGACAAAACCGCACTGTGAGTTATTGTTCTCAATAGAAGAGTACCAATAACCACACAATTAGCTGACAATTACAATTTTAAGCATCAGTGATGTACTAGAAAAGAACCATTAAATATTTACTTATGTGCTTCCAAGAGGCCAGGATCATCTGTGAGAGTTTTATCTAACTACCAAAGAACCTATAATTGTACAACATTGTCAAAAAAAAGTCAAGACAACCTGATAGAGCCCAGTTTTAGAGAGAATTCAATAACACACATTTAACATTTCTATCCCATTACTTAAGTAACCAGGTAGACCTACACATAATACATATAGACATACAACAGACATTATATAGATATATACACACATATATACACACATATATTTACATATATAAACATTTTCTTTACACACACACACACATAAAAACATACAGACACACTTTCTGTGAAATCTCTCTAAAGGATTCCATTGTACTCTCTACTTTGCCAATAGTGAGCCACTATGTATCAAGGTAAGTTTAAAGAAAAAAAAACATTTCTGGCTTAAATTCAGACTTCTTTATTCTTTTCCACTCTTATGTGTGTCACAGGTGTGAGGTGAGACTAAAAAAGCCATGAGAAAAAACTGAAAGCTGTCCAATGAAAATCAGTCTCATTGCTTTCCAGAATCATAATAAACATTCAAATATTTTATTGGATGCCTGTTATGTTTCTGGCACTGTGCTGAGCTGGCTGTACACAAAATTTTGCAATAAGTCCCACCTGACTTTGGCATCCTCCCCTCTATTTGCAGCCCCTCCAATTTCTGGGCCATACTTCATTGGATATGCAAAGTCAACATGGCACTCTTTTACAGCCCAAACAATAATATGATAAATGCTCTTCAGATCACTCGTTCTTCTTTATTTTTTTTTTCAATAAAGAGATTGCACTAAAATTTCAGCTAGTTCTAAAACACTGGTTCAATGACTATAAGATTAAATGACTCTGATTGTTTAAAATGAAATAAGAAATTCAGTAATAGGGTAAAGAATTTGTGACAGAGAACACTTGCCTCCTATCTTCTGAACAATCTAGAGATAGCTAATGTTACCAATTTTAAACAATATTATGGAAGGTGAAGTAATCTTTTTTAGCATAGCACTAAACTGACCACCAAAGATTCATGCTTCCAGTCCAAAGCACAGTTGTTAATTCTGGGAGGGATAGTCCCTCATCCCCCACCCTCCTTCCTAAACACCACCACGTATATGCATTAAGATAGCGCCACAAGACATTCCTCACCACTGGAATGTGAGAAGTGACTGGTATCACTTCTGGAGTAAAATGGATAATAAACAAGTATGTCTTCTCCACACCAATTGAATGGAGAGGATTCTAGAATGCAGAGTCACAAGATGAAAGGTGTCTGGGCCCCTGAAAGACTACATGGAGGGCCAATCAACCTGAAATACCCCTGTAGAATGAAAAGCGGGGACCAAATAAACTTTGATTAGGTTAAACCACTTGTGTGTCTGCTACAGTGTCTCATCAACATTCTAGAAAATTCAGTAAATTAAAGACACACATATATAAAAATAAAAGCAGTTGCTGTATAGTTGCTATTTTGTAGATTACATTGGAAAGTGCGGAGACCAAATTTAAACTTTTTATGTCCTATTAGTTATCATTTATATGAAACCAAGATAAAAACAACACTTCCAAACTTAGTAATTAATATTTAAGCCTCTGAGCTTTTCCTAAATTAAAAATAAAGAATAAGTCCTCAGAACACAAAAAGTACAATATAGTCCCCTCACCACAGAATCCAGAAAATGTTTTCAATGAGAAAAAAGACAGCTCAAAATATCATCCTTGAAGTTAATGTGAATAGGCACTTCACTTAAGAACAAGGTTATTATTTTTAGGGGAAAGAGCTCTTAGCCATAACTGAACATTTCATGGTGAGATACTGTGAATATTAAAACAAAAGGGGGGAAATTGTATTATCACAGAAATACTCTACTATTTCTCAGGTAATTATGTTTATTCTTTAGTAAATACTACTGCCTCCTATTGTACTATCACTGCTGTATAGCTCCAGTTAATTATACTCCTTTATGCGTACAAGAGTTTTTCAGCAAGCTGTAATAATTAATTCAATAAGAAAAAATTAGATAAGATCGAGTACATATATATAGAACATATTTTTATTCTGCAAAAATGAAAGGACAATTCTAATAATAAGAGATGCAAATTGCTGTTACTTAAATAAAAATACTTTCATTAAATTATATTTTGCAACTTCTTACCACCTTGAAAATATTTTTACAGTGATTGCTTTTGGTTAAAAATATTTAACTGATGATAAATAAGAACTTTTGCTGACAGGTATTTCTAATACTACATGTCAGTATTTAGGAACAGCACCATTCAAACTGAGGAAGTACAGTTTGGTATACTTGAGCTGAGTGTACTTTCTGACAGGCCATCAAAAAATACGTACACACATATACATAAATATGTTTACTGTACTACTCAATAATATAAGGGGCTTTTTAAAAAAATATAAAGCTATTTCTGAGATAAACAGCATTATAATCAATCACTGCTACATCATGTGTACAACATTGGTCTTCTCAAATACTTTTTACTTTTGTACTTTCCTTTTCT
The DNA here is from genome assembly GCA_004027375.1 of Macroglossus sobrinus. Classification (NCBI taxonomy): domain Eukaryota; kingdom Metazoa; phylum Chordata; class Mammalia; order Chiroptera; family Pteropodidae; genus Macroglossus; species Macroglossus sobrinus. The sequence goes on along the minus strand of PVKZ01000983.1, from coordinate 405,173 downwards.
ATAGAATCACCCATAATACTTCCTTTAATTTACAGCTTCTTTTTTTCTACTTCTATTGTAACAAGCCTCACATGTTACTCATATAAATATTAGTATTTCCAAGTTATGTACTTAGCTCCATGGAATGGAAATTAGTAGGAAAAAAATATATCACTCAGACCATTCCTTTGCCCTCCTAAATAATCATATTCACAATTTTCCTCTTAACACACTTCTGTAACTGCTGCAATTGTGTGTTTGTAAGATTACATTAGTCTGTCTTGTTTCTACTGACTTTAAAGTTCTCAAGAGATTTCCTGGCATTCAAGAAGCATTTACTGGGCGAGAGGCAGAGAAAAAGAGAAATAGAATCATGTGAAGGCAGAGAGATCTGGGTTTGAATCTGGTTGCCCTTTTTATGGTTGTGTTATCTAAGCCTCAAGAGGTTCCTCATCTGTGAAATTAGAACCTCACAGGACCAATGTAAAAAATCAGTTAAAATAACTCAAGTAACACGCCTAGCTCAGTGCCTGTCTTTCAGCAAATTCTCAAATGTTAGCAATCATCCCTTGTCCATGCACAGCACTTCCAAATAGCTTCATACAATTTGAATAAACAACAAAGGATCATCTGAGGAAAGCTTCTAATATACAAGGCAAGTGGCTGTAAAAGAGAACAAAGACCTAAAAGGCCAAAGACATTATCACTAATATCCTTAGAAATATAAGATATTATACCCATGAAAAATATTAAAGAAATATTTAAAGAATAAGAAAGCATTCTAGAAATTGTCATTTAGGAAAGCAAAAATTGAAGAGTTAGAAGATAAAGTCGAGGAAGAAAACTGTTTTAAGAAATCTGGTGGAATTCATTATATTTATACATATATTTAATTTTATTTTATACACTGTGACTTTAAACATGTATAGTTAAATTATTACATCAAATATAAGTAAACATCTGACTATGTCACCTCTATCCTTATTAGTTAGCAAAAAAGAAATTTTTTAATGGACTTTCTAAGAGGGAAAATGCTAGTGACGGAGAACAATCTTATGCTCAGGATTGCCTTATACTGAGGCATACAAAGTAGAGAGGTTCCAGATAAATAGCCTAGAGGCCGAAGAAAACACCCAAAACTAGTTTCTGCACAGTAAAACAGAAAACAATAGCACTGCTTGCAGGCACATACATAACACCTATCAATCAGAAGTCTGGCCCTCTGCTTAAAATAACTCTATTCAATATAGACTAGTCATGGCCAAAAAGAAACAGGGCTGAGCTATTTTCAGCTGTAGCCACAGCAAGAAGCTGAGTACATTCTATATCCCCAGTAGTCAAAAGCTGTATATTTATTTCTAGGAACAAAGATTAGCAACAATCAGGCAAAAGTAGTTCCCCTGGAACTAACAACTTATGCATCAATCAATTTTTCAAATACAAAGGAGGTAACAGACTCTCTGCCACATATTATACTCTTCCATGAAAGAATTACAATTTCATTATTCTTTTTATGCCTTACTGCTGCCTAGAGAATAAATTCAAACTTACTTAAAGCCTTTCTCAATTTGACCTCTACCAATCTTCTAATTTCCAAATTATATGATACATATAAATTAAACCAGTCATTGTTCTAAGCACCTGTGCTTTTCTTCCTGTCTCCTCTATGTTGCTAAATGTAGTAAAACTTTTGAAGGGGTCCTCATCTTACTTGACTTTTTAACACCACTGACAATTGTCCATTTCATCCTCTTTGCAGGCTCATCTTCCTCTAGATGGCCAGGGAGTAGTCCCTCAAAAATTGGTCCCACTCTTCTTAGTTTATACCATATATAAAAATTAACTCATAGATCTCAAAACTCAGAAAACCTAAAGGCAAGAATAAAACTAGAAAACTCTTAGAAGAAAACATCGGCAAAAGCTTCATGACATTGAATTTGGCAATGATTTGTTAGATATGACAAAAAGCACAGCAACGAAAGAAAAAGATAAATTGGACTCCATTGAAATTTAAAACTTTTGTATATCTAAAGACATTGATAAAGTAAAAAGGCATCCCACAGAATGAGAGAAAATATTTGCACTTCATAAATCTGACAAGAGATTAATACTCAGAATGTGTAAAGAACTACAACTTGACAACAAAAATTCAACCAATTAAAAAAAAAGGGCAATGGACTTGAATAGAAATTTCTCCAAAGAAGATATACAGATGGCCAGTGAGCACATGAGAAGATACTCAACATCACTAATCATTAGAGAAGAAATCAAAGCTAAAATATCACTCACATTTATAAGGATGGTTATCATAAAAAAAGGAAGAGGAGGGGAAGGAAAAGAAAGGAAGAGAAGGATGGATAGAGAAGTGGAGAGAGAGAAAGAGAGGGAAAGAAGAAAAAGAAAAAGAAGAAAGAAAGAAAACAGAATAGAACAAGTGCCAGGACACAGAGAAACTGGAACCTTTGTGCATTGCTAGTAGGAATGTAAACTGGTGCAGGCACTGATGAAAACAGTTTGATGGTTCCCCAAAAAGTTAAACCCATTTTTATAGCAACATAATTCATAATAGCCAAAAGGTAAAATTCACCAATGGATGAATGAATAAATCTTATCCTGAAATGGATGTAGCATATACATACAATGGAATATCATTCAGTCTTTAAAAAAGAATAAAATCCTGATATATATTACAACATGGATGAATCTTGAAGACATTATACTAAGTAAAAAACGCTGGACACAAAAGGATTATATCATTTTATTTACATCCTACTTTAAAATAGATAGAAAGTCCCTATTCTCCTCTCTTCTTGACTGTCATCTCCTAATGGAAGAAACTAACTGTAAGCCATCTAATATAGTCGGGGAAATAGAATTTGCACAGCCCCAGCATCAGAATAGATTATAGAAAGGTGTATTTGGAGCTAAAAGAATGTTAAAGAATCAACATAGTACTTAATTTTAAAGTTTGGATGGGGAGAGAATTCTAAATTCAAAATCATTGTTCTTTATGAATTTAAAGTCATTTTGCTCCTTTTCTTTCTATAATCCAATGTTATTCACCCTAAGTCTAATTCTTGCTATGGTGATTTACATAATCCATTAGATGCTCTCATATTTCACTACCTACATAGACCAATTTAAAAACTGACAATTCATTCTTTTTTTGTTACTAAAATAGTAAATGATTTAGTAATTAATATATAATATAAAAATATACTTTAAGAAAAATGAGATATTGTAGTAATACTTTGCAATCGTCTTTTGTTCATCGAACATTTCATGAACTTCATTAATACAGTATTATTCCACACTTTAATGGCCACAAAGTATTCCTTCATAGGGATGGCAGCACAATTTAACCAATGCCCCAACTGTAGATGTTATTATCATTCAAGCTTTTTATTTTTTTCTGACTTTATTTTTTTAAATGCCAGTTTTTTTCATACTATATATACATAATTTTTTAACACTTTATTTATTTTCTGCCTTCTCCCTCTCCTCCCTCAAGCTTTTTATTATTATAAATAACACAAAATAAATTTGCTTATAGATGAATATTTGCACAAGTCTATGAGTAAATTTTTAGGATAAATTTCTAGAAAGAGAATTGCAGGGTCAAAGCACAATTCTAAGGCTTTTTATTCATACTGCCAAACCTCCATTCAAAAGGTCACACTAATTTGTATTTCTTCAAGCAGAATCAAAATTATCCCACACTTATAGCCAATAGTAAATATTTTTATTTTTTTATAAATATAAAGAAAATTATAAAACCTTACTGAAGCACATAAAACAGATCTACTCAAATGGAAAGACATATCACATTCTTAAATATACCACTTTTGACATTACAGCAGTCTAGATAACCCAAAGGATCCTTCCAATGCAAAACAAGTAGATTCTTGAAAATGTACAGTGTGTTTAAACATATTGCTAGGCTCCCTAAAAGTAGGGGAATTCTCTAAGGACCACACCTCCAACTTCCCCTTAACTACTTTAAAAAAAGGTAAGGGGTGAGGGGTGAGGGGTACAAACCATGAGTCTAGTTGATATACCTGGTAGTTCTGATCTATAAGCAAACTGGAGAGGTCATGCCATGAGGGCAAATGCCAATGCCAGCACTGCAAATACTAAGGCTGTGCAAAGTGGCAGAACTTAAACTGATGCTTTCCATTGAACCTTGCTCTTTAGAAGATGGCTAAAGTGGTCCCAAGTCAATAGCACTGCCAGATCCCTAAACAAATCTTTGGAGGACAGACTCTCCAATTTAAGTCTTCAGAAGTCCCACAGATTAAAGGGAAAAAAATATGAGTTCACACTTAAAGATCAGTAAGCAATTGAGGTGGTAAGCTAAATTTAAACACCTATCCCAATAGAATAACAATTATTTTTAAATGTCCATATAAAGCACATAGGACATTCAATTATATTGCATAAGTGAATATGTATAATGAGTTCAACTGAAGAATGACAGCCACCAGGTTAATATTGGTTATCTTCAGGTGATCTTAAATTTCTCCTTATACTATTAGATAATGTCTGAATTTTTATAATGAGTATATATTATTTACATAATCATAAAAAGCTACATTCATTATAAGAAAAAAATGTTGCAGTGTTATTACTAGCCATTTATATTTTTTTATGAAAACATATTCATGTCCTTTGCCTGTTTTTCTGCTTACATGGTAATCTCTCTTATTGATACATTTTTTCCCAGTTTGCTAATTGCAATCTTGTTTATAGTGTTCTTACTACTAAAAATCTTTAAATATTAACTACATATACCAATATTTTACTTAATGATTTCTATTCTGATGAATGTTTAATTTCAATCTCTTTTTCTTCTCCATCAATATCTAACACCATAAAAAGCAAGAATATTAAATATTTTCGAATATAAAGAGACGTTCATAATGTTCTACATTTTCGATTTCTGCTAGGCCACTTCTCCATATCTCCTTCAATTCTACATACTGACAGTAACTACACACTGACAGATTATCTTTGTGGACCTAAAAATGCTGACATACTGTACATATAAAGTAAATTTACTTTTGCAATTATAAAGCAACTCATGCAACACTAAATTAATCTGGATCAGGAACACTTCTCATTAACAAACATGCTTCTAAAAAGTACCACAGATATAAGCAGAAGAAATAGGCTTCTGTTTCTGGAAAGACAGAGCAGGTATACTTCTTCCTATTCTTCCCACTAAAGACAATAAAAACACTGGACATTATTTATGAAACAAACATAAGATGACTGTGGAGGAAGAAGAGAAGAAGGCAGACTGCTTAGGAAACTTAGCCTCACATATTCCGAACTTGGAGCTGATGAAACCAGTAACCCCCAAATATCAACAGATTCACACATAAAAAGCCCCAAATGAAGTTAAAGAACCAAGAAAGGATAGTCTGGCAAGACCAAAAGCTTTTAGAAAACAATCACTCTATATCACTTGAACACCACAGAAAATTTGTGACTTCCACACCCTCACATATGCCAACAAAGACCGAGTGAGGTACCTAGACTTCCACCTTCATGAGACTGTAACAAGATGCCTATCAGGGTAGTGCCAAAGGAGGCCACGTAGACAGCCAGGTTTTTTATCTCTGCCAGACAGTATCGAGTCTTCACCTACTTGTGGTGTCAGCAGAGACCACAATAGGAATGAGGTTCTCCCCATCTCCATGATGCTCAAGTAGGGAAACGGGGCTTCTTCCTGTCATGGGGCAGGGTTGTGAGTTCTCAATATTACCAGGTGAGGATGATAGTTCTGACTCTTTACCTGGCCTTCTCTGACACCAACCCAGTGGGGAAGTGAAAGTAGTGCCTCACTGTTGAGTGGAGGTGATAAATTATGTACATATAATGTAATCACTAGAGCAGCCACTACCAAAAAAAAAAAAAAAGCTCTAACAAAGATACACTCAAAAACACTATAGATTTAAATGGAATTCCAAAAATTGTTCAAGAAACCCACAGCAAAGAAAACAGAAGTGAAAAACAGAAACAAAAACTAAAATGGCAGAAATCAGGTCTAATATAGCAATTCTTACCTTAAGTGTAAATGATTTAAATACAAAAATTGAAAGATAAACGTTGACAGAGTAGATTAAAAAACACGATCCAACTAAAGGCTGTCTACGAAAAACTCAATTGAAATGTAACAATACAAGCAAACTGAAAGTTAAAAGATGAAAAGATTTATAAAGCAAACATTAACCAAAAGAAAGGCTAAATTAATGCAGAAAAGAAGACTTCAGAGCACAGAAAATGATCAGAAAAAAAGGATCATTATATAACAATTAAAAGGCTGATTCATCAAAGAGACATACAATCCTAAATGTGTATACACCAAAAAACTAAGCTGTGAAATATCTAAGACAAAAACTGATAGAACTGAAAAGAGAAATAACCTGCAATTATATTAAGATGTCAATATCCCTCTGTCAACAATTTATAGAATAACTAGACAGAAAGTCAGAAAGGATATAGAACTTAACAACACCATCAACCAACAAGACCTAATCAACATTTATAGAATACTACACCAAACAAGAATAGATTATATATTTTTCTCAAGTGCCCACAGAATGTATACCAAGATAGACCATATCCTAAGCCATAATACAAAACTCAACAAACTTAAGAGAATTTAAATCATACACAGTATGCCCCCTCTGGCCCCAGTGAAATCAAACTAGAAATCAATAACAGAAAAATAACATGAAAACCTCTACACTTGAAAATCAAACAACACATCTGTAAGTAATATCTGGGTCAATGAAGAAATCTCAGGGTAAATCAAAAGATACATCAAATTGAATAAAAATAAAAATAAAATATATCAAAATTTGTGGGACAAAGCTAAAACAGTGTTAAAAAATTTGTAGCAATAAATGTACATCATAAAAGAGGAAAAGTCTCAAATCAACAATTTAAACTTCCCCATCAAGAACCTATGGAAAAAAGGAGCAGAAGAAACTAAAAGCAAGTAGAAGGAAGGAAAAAACAAGGAGCAGAAATCGATAAAACAAACAGAAAAAAATAGAGAAAAATTAATAAAACAAAGCACTAGTTCTTTGAAAAGATCAATAAGATTGATAAAACTATAGCATGGCTGACAAAGAAAAAAATAGATGGGGAGATACAAACTACCAACATCAGGAACGCATCCAGGGATATCACTACAGACCCTGCAGACATGAAAAAAATAACAATAATGAGAATACTACAAACAACTCTATACACATAAATTTGACAATTTCAATGAAATGGACCACTTAAAAAAACGCAAACTCCCACAACTCACCCAAAAAGATAATTTTGAAAAAGATAATTAGAACAGCCCTAATAACTATCAAGAAAATTGAATTCCTAATTTTAATACTCTCCAAAAAGAAATCTCAAGACACCATTTCCCTGGAGAATTCTACAAAACATTTAAAGAATGAACACAATCTCTTCACAATTCTACACAATCTCTTCCAGAAAATAAAAGAGGAAACACTTTCTAACTCATTCATGAAGCTAACATTACCCTGATACTACAACCACAGACAGTCCAAAACCGGAAAACTACAGACCAATAATCCCCACAGATATTCCTTAACAAAATATTTACATAAAAAAATTATACACCATGAAAAAAATCAGGTTTATTCCAGAAATGCCAGGCTGTCTCAGTATTTGAAAATTGATCGAAATAATCCACCATATTAACATGCTAAAGAAGAATTACATGGTCATAGTAATCAATGCAGAAAAAGCATTTGACAAAATTTAATACCCATTCATAATAAAAACAAGAATAGAGTGGAGCTTTATTAACTTCATGAAGTGCATTTGTAAAAAACCTATAGCTACCATTATATTTAATGGTAAAAAATCTAATGGTCTGTCTCTAAAATTAAGATAATAAGGGTATCCATTCTCACCATTTACTCAACACAAAGCTGGAATTTCTAGAGAGTACAATAAGGCAAGTAAAAGAAGGTATACAAATTGAAAAGGAAAAAATAAAAACTTTCCCCCTTTGCAAATGACATGATTGTCTACATAAAAAACATTCCAAAGAATCAATAAAAGACACTCCTAGAATTAATAATTGAGCTTAGCAAGGTCACATGATATAAAATAAACATAAATATCACTTGTATTTCTTCGTGTACCAAAATTATAAATATAATACTATTTATATTTGCTTAAAGAAATGAAATGTTTTCTTAGAAAACATTTAAAGGATTTGTATGTTGAAAACCGCACAATAGTGATTAAAGAAATCCAAGAGGATCCAAATAAATGCATAGACATACTTTGTTCATGGATTGGAAGATACAACACAGCAATATCTTTCAATGGGTGAATGGTGAAACAAATGGTGGTACATCTGTACCATAGAATACTACTCCATGAGAAAAAAGAATGAACTATTGATACATGCAACAACTTGCATGGCTCTCCAGAGAATTATGTTGAACAAGAAAAAGCTGGTCTCCAAAAGGTTACATACTATTTTATTCCATTCAACGGTCTTGAAATGACAAAATTATAGCAATGAAGAACAAATTAGTGTTTGCCCAGGATTAAGGAGGGGTAGAGATGGGAAAGAAATGGGTATAACTATAATAGAACATGAAAGATCCTTCTTGTGATGGAAATGTTCTGTATTTTTACAATGTTGATGTCAATATCTTAGTTAGACCATAGTTTTTCAAGATGTTACCATAATAAAAGAAAAACAATAAAGGGTACACAGAATCTACTATTCTGCCTGTGAATTATCTCAAAATAAAAAAGTTTAATGAAAGTAGTCTTCAGAAATACATACTATGATAGTTTCTTCCCTTCCCATATGTACATGCCATTCCTTTATGAAGAAGTGGAGCCTATTCATTCTCTCTCCTTGAATCTAAGCTAGTCTTAGTAATTTGATGAATTTATAGGACTTTGTAGGCTAGGTCATAGCCTTTCAGCTTCTAACTGTCTTCTTGGAAAAGCTGCTTTGGTAGAAGCCAGATGTCACATAAAAAGTTTGGTTACAGTGAGACTGCTATGCCATGAAGTAAGCGATGCTAGTCATTCCATAGTCCAGGAACCATACAAGTGAGTAAATTAGCTATCTTGGACATTCAGCCCCAATGGATATTTGAGAAAGAATCAAGGCACTAGACATATGGTCCCTGTCAAGCTTTCCCAGCTATCTTTTACTTTTTCATGCCATCTCATTTGATATCTCATACATTAAGGGGCAGAGATAAATCACCTCATGCCCAATTTACTAAACCACAGGTTTGTAAGCATAACATCTAGTTGTTCATTTATACCAAGGTTTGGCAAACTTTATCAGTAAAGGGTCAGAGAGTAATTTTTTAGTTTTTGAGAGCCACGCAGTCTCTATTACAACTACTCAACTCTGGGGTAATATCACAAAAGCAACCACAGATAATATGTAAATAAATGAGCGTGGTTGTGTTCTAAAAACTTTATTTATGGATATGGAAGTCTAAATTTCATATAATTTTCATGTGTCGTGAAATAGTCAAGTTTTTTAAAAACATAAAGTTTATTCTTTCTTTGTGGGCTGAACAAAAATAGGTTGAAGGTTACATTTGGCCCTGTAGGTAATTTTCTAACCTCTGGTTTACACCATTAGGTTTGGAGACTTTTATATACAACAATGGATATCTGGGACACACAAAGTGTTTAAGGTAAAAAAAAATAATTCTAAAACTTATTCTCAAATTTTTCAAAAAAAAAGAAATAATATATGTATAGAGAGATAAAAAGAAGGCAATAATAAAGCAAATGTGGCAAAACGTTAACATTTGATGAAGCTCAGTGAAGGCTTTAGGAGTTTTTTAGTCTCCCATCCCTATCCCATAACCAATGTTGATGAACATTTGGGTATATTTTCTTCCAGCCTCAGTACCAAATTAAATATAATTACTCCTTTTACCTTAGGTAAACACCAAAACAGCCCCATCAAGTCTTTGAGCAACAAACTACCTTTTTTATAGTGACACTTATTGAATCCCTTCTACTAATTAACATATGTGCTAACAAACTTACACATCAGTGTTTAAATATTCAAGCTTTAAAGAAAAAATAATCTGTGAGTATGTGTGTGGGAATAAGAATGTTGGGGGTAGGGATGATAACTAATGATCCCTAAAAGTTCTATAAACTAGGAAAGTTAATTTTTACTATACTTGTGAGTAATAGCAAATTATACTTGCTTGCCCTCAAGAATAACCATACTGTATTGTGATATTCAGGTTGAAGATTTGGGCATGTCATTTCAAAATACATATATTTTTAATTTCAAAATAAAACTTAGGAAAAAACATCAAATCATGTTACTATCTAACTTTTAAAACAATTCTATCAGTTTAGAGAGAGAAGTAAAGAGGTTAAAGAAGTCACATGAGAACAAACATAATTCCATACACAAAGAGACTGCAAAAGGTATCAATCTAACTTTCTATATCTATTTTCTAAAAGATATTACCCTTGTGAAGAACTTTAGAAGATAAAAGTTTTTTAAAATCATAAAAATACATTACTACTTATAATGACAAGATATGAACTCAGTACATGCAATAGCTGCTTATGCTACAACTGTAACACTGATTGTTGGGGGGTGTTTTGTTTTTGAGTCAAACTTCTACCTCATTCTCATCCTTTCTACCAATCAACTTTCATTGGATCATGAGCCTCAACTTTATGAGATTTATAACTACATAGAAACTAAAGTGATTAATACTGTAAATCCAATATGACTTTAAAAATCAATATTAAAAGCATTAATGTATTAACCTTAGGAAATAAAATATGCAAATGTTCCCGATAAGTCACAATTAATGTAACTGATACCAGGTACTGCCACATACCTTCTCAAATCAAAAGCAGTATTTAAAATTTTATATTTTAAAATATGTAGATGTCTTAAAGTCTTTTAACTCATTTTAAATTCTTTATACCAAAATTATAATTATAAATAAAAATGTTTTTAAAATTTGAAGAATTTAACTAAAAGCTTTGAAAGTCCAGAGATTCCAAAAAATCAGTAGTTTCTGAATTAGAATAAGTTAAAGGAAAATAACCTATCATTTTCTTCCAAAGAGGGAACAGAACAATGTAATATCTTCTATGTCAAAATCGTTGAAAAGATCAGCATTGGAGTTGGTGAGGACTAGTTTTCTAGTCTCTGTCTTTTTCATATACTCTTGTGCAATCCCTACCCTGATTTCTCCTAGCTTGCTCACAGTAAGCCATGCTTCACTTCTTACCTTACAAATGTCTCTGAATTTGGAGCCTTATCAAACCTACCACCTATCCTCCTTCCTCTTCCTAAAGCTCCTAAAGCACTAGGTTGTAAAAGTCACAATAGAATTTTTGAGAGCTGCAATTTAGCTTAGAGATCTTGTATGATCTTTTAATTTTACAGATGTATTCAGCTGGACAACAACAGGACCAGACTAGAAACCAGGGATCCTGACTGAAGTGTTCTTTCATTTTGCAAGCCTTGCTTACTTAAGGAATAAGGGCATGTTCCAGATTGCCTCTGTCATTTTTCTAAATTCTAAAACCTCAGATTTGAAAAAAATTTTAAAGATCATCTTGATAGTCTAAACACCTCCTTAGTCTAGATACACAAATGAACTCTACATTATGTCTGCCAAGCAGTTACCCAGATCCTACCTAGATCCTAGGAAATCCATTAGCTCCTTCCAGACCACCCAGTCTACCTTCAGACAACCCTGATTGTTCTCCCTTATGCTGAGGGAAACATATCTCCCTAAAAGTTCTATCCATTGATCCTAATTCTGCTTCTTGGTGCCAGGCTGAATACACCTACTTCCATTTCCAAGAATAGCCTTTCAGATAATATAAACAGCCACTCTATATACCCTGGAGTATTTTCTCTTCTGTAAGGAAATATCAACTCTTTAAACCTTCTTAACCTTGTCTGAATACAGTCCAACTAGCTTATAATCATCTTAAACTAAGATGCCCAGAATTGAAGCTAATGCTCCAAATGTGGTCTGATTAGAGAATAGCCCTTAACTTCCTTTCTTAGAGACCTCCATTAATACAGTTTAAGAACCCAAAAACCACATTACATCAGACTCATAGTAGGCTTACCAACTAAGATCTTTTACTTAACTGTTAAGTCAAATCTCTTTCACTAAACACTTACATGGCAGGAATCTTTTAGACACAAGTGCATGGCTTTATATTTATCCCATCCAATGTAATCTTGTTAAACATGGCCCATGATTCTAGCCAATTGAGATCTTTTGAGGGCCTGATTCTTGATTCACATATCTGCTATAATTTGAAACATGTCTTCTATATTGCACACAAATAATTGAAAAAAGTAAATTAGGAACAAGCACCAAGTCTTATGGTTAGAATGCAGAAATGTTCTTTTGAACTTAATAAATTATCCAATTTCTAGAACATATTTTTTTCCATCTTGATAATAATACCACAGAACTTAGCAAACCCTTTACTGAGCTATAAATGTGGTATGTTTATCACATTTGCTTCATCTCTCAAAAGAGCAGGTCTGTCAAAAAAAAAAAAAAAGAACTCAGTTTTGTCTAACATGACTTTTTCTTAGTGCTACCATCATTCTAGTCTCTTTCATTATTAACTACTTATAAATAAAACATGGTTTATGTCATCTGTTTTTGAATCTTCCTAAGGCTCAATGTTAACTTGCTTAGTCTATAGCTTGAAGAAAAATAAGCAAATAACAACAAAATAAATTACCCATGCCTATTTCTAGGTTTCTATTCTAGATCTCTCCTGATTCTGTTCTTTTTTAAAAAATCACCAGTGGAAATGTAGATTTCCCTCTTCCTCCCTTTGAAGGTTCTGATAAAAAAGCCTAGTTAAGTGAGATTTCTTTTTATTTTTAACTGTACTTTCATATTCTTTTTATTCAGTAATCTGCCTATCAAATTACATTTTAAAGCTATAAATTTTTATAGCCCTTAGTCTGATACCAGCTTGAAACTGCGGTAGTATTGTGCCTGGAAAATAATTACCTTTTCAATGCATATCTAGTTGTATTTTGAATAGATTATCTTAATTCTGGGTGCTAACATTCAATATCTCAGAATCTGCTTGTTTATATAAGCAAATACCACATTCATTGTTTTCCATAAAAATCAATTTTGCTGCTAGCAATAAATGTATACTCTGATTTCTATTTTACTATCTCTGATCACACATATTTAAGAATGGATACCCATGCTGGAGCATTGGATAGCTATATGGGAAAAAAACAAACCTCAACCTCTATCTGACATTATACACAAATATAAACTTGAAATAAATCATTGACCTAAATGTAAACGCTAAATCTATAAAACTTCTAGAAAAGAACATAGGAGAGGTGTGCTGCCAGAGAAGCCAAGGCAGGTTCTTCCTGAATTCAGCTACAACATGGCAGCTGTTTTGATCAGGAAAATGATGGTTCTTGTCATGAATCTTCTACTACATCTGAGTCATTGCACAGTGATTTCCCACCATGTGTGCACTACCCACACTCCTGTTTTTCCCCCTGGTGCTGCAGTTCAAGTGGATGCAAAGCCTAGTGCAGCTGTGGTCTCACTTCTCTCCTACTGCCTCTTGCCCTGCCTGCAGCGTGCTCTGGGGTTCAAGACCAAGGGCATCATCAAGAAGCGCTGCAGGGACTGTGACCCAGTGAAAAGGCACAGGTGGTGGTTCATCCACTGCAAAATGAACCCAAAGCATAAGCAGAGACAGATAAAGCTTCTTGGATTGTGAAATTATGTGCAAAGTTGTACCATTTCCCTGAGAAATGATGTTACCTTATCAAAGAAAAATAAAATGTAAACATTCTGTCAAAAAGAAAAAAGCCATTGGAGAAAATCTTCTTGAAATCTCTTGCAGTTATGCGAAGATTTCTTAGCTAAGACAAAAACTATAAGAGAAAATATTGATAACTTGGATTTCATCCAAATTAAATGTTCTTAAGTATATTGTAAACATGAAAAGGAAAGATATAGAATTAGAGAAAATATTAGTAATGCTTCTATCTGCCAAAATGTTGATATATATAGTATGTAGAGTTCTTAACAAATTAATAAGATAGTAAACAACCCAAATTTTTAAAATAGATGAAAGATTTGAATAGACAGTTCAAAACAAGATAAACGAATGGCCAATAAGCACATGAAAAGATGCCCAGTAGCATTAGTAATCAGGAAAATGCAAACTGAAATCAAAATACGATATTAACTACATCACACTTTTACTTACCAAAATGACTAAAATTTTGATTAAAATTTTTGATACATAACTTGATTACAGACCATCCTAATAATAAGAGGCCAATTGCAAAGCTGAAAATTTCCATTGACATTTCTAAGAAAACAACCGAATTATATAAAATTCAACTCAGAATTAAAATAACATAATCATATCTAACAATTTGCTTAATACATCAATTACATGTGACCTAATTTATCCATTCATTTAAATATAATTAAGAGCATTACGTGCAATTGGGAAAATTTGTAGCAGAAGAATTTTTCTCTTTTATGTATGTATGTATGTATGTATGTATGTATGTATGTATGTATGTATTTGCACCTGCAGCACCTAGTCTTCCTAGGTAGTCTCCCATCCAAGTACTAACCAGGCCCGACTCTGCTTAGCTTCCAAGATCAGACAGGATCGGGATTGTTCAGGGGGGCATGGCCGTAGACAATTTTTCTTCTTCTTATCCTACAAATTAACTAATACCTTAATTATTTCTTTTATTAACACTGAAAAATTGAAAAGTTCAAAGTTAAAATACAGTCTATTTCAAACAGTGTGTGAAACACTTATTAAGTGCCTACTCTACATGCTAGGTATAGGCTTGATTAGTAAAATCATTGTCTAAAAGTTTTACAGTCAAAAGGAGAAAAAACATAATGTACACAAAAGCATCAAATATTAAATTTCAAATCTCATTGTTCTAAATGTGTTAAAATTTCCTTCCAACAAAAACAGTTACTGGCTCACATTCTTCTCTCTTTTTCTCCTTTCAGCCCTCTCTCCCTGTTTGTTTGTTTTTTTGTCATAATAGACATTTTAATTATGGTAAAAACTCCTTCACTTTGTTGCTATAGGAAAGAAAAGGCACTCAAATTATAACAACGAATTGTTTTATGTGGAATGGAGTCTATGTATAGTCTTTGAGACTCAATAAAATTTGTCACAAATTTATCATAATCCAGTTTCTTTCAAGCAAATTTATCATCTCCAATATACTTGATATACATGGGAAGTTAATGTCTCAACAAATATTTTACATATTTAAATAATTAATGACTTGCCAGAGAGATATTTTTTTTAGGAGTGCTTCAGAAACATTGCTTCCAAATTTCATGCAAGAAGGAGCCATTCTAAAATGCAATTTTTCTGTCTACTGCCATGCCACCCCGACCAAGCCTGATCCTGTCTGATCTTGGAAGCTAAGCAGGGTCGGGCCTGGTTAGTACTTGGATGGGAGACCACCTGGAAAGACCAGGTGCTGTAGACTTAAAAAATAAGGGTCTGTAACCTGATAGGGTCCTTGCAATCTGTGAGGTCAACCAAGGGTTGCCTCACCTAAAAGAAAATAAAAAATAAAATAAAATAAAATGTTTCTCTGTGAAATCAGAAAGTTAGGATCTTGTCCACACTAGGCATATAATAACTTTCTCCACAATATAAACAATTTGACAAATTAAGACCTGAATTACAATTTTAAATTGAGGATTCTAAGTGGTAGAGAGGTTATTATAGGATATCTAACATAGAAACAGTAGTTATTACCTTATTTACTTTAGTAAAGATGCTACTAAAGTTGTCTGGCTCTATTTTACACAGATCAATTCCCTCCTTATTACAAAGCATTCAGTTTCCACTTTTCCTTTTTACCAGAATAATTTAAAATTCATATATAATTAAAAAAAATTTTTTAAAAACCACATACACAAGAAAAGAATGAGACACTTTTACAGAAAACTAAATGGTATCCTGAATTGAACTCTGGAACAGAAAAGGGACATTTATGGAAAAACTAGTGAAATCTGAACAAAGTCTAAAGTTTAGTTAATAAGTAATATATCAATGTTTGTTTCTTAGTTTTGACAAATGTACTGCAGAAATGTAAAATGAGAACATTAGGGAAACTGAAGCTGAGTTAGAAATATATAGAAAGCTTTGTACTACCTTTGCAACTTTTCTATAAACCTAAAAATTATTCCAGCAAAAAAAAAAAAAAAAAGACAAAGACTCCAGTCAAATAGGTAATAATGCACCGAGTTACAAAAAAGGAAAGTCAACTTGTGAAAAAATAAAAATATTAAATTTACAAACTAAAATAAAATTAAAACAAAACAACATGTTAACATCAAATTAGCAACTTAAAAATTATATTATTTGTAAAAGTATGGTGAATCTGAGAATGCCATTGCTGACTATAAGGTACATTACTAAGATAATTTTTATACAGCAATTTGACATAAAAAGCTTTTACACAAAATATACTCACTAAAGCATTCCTGACATTTAATTTTTACTGAACAACCTATAAGACATCCGCCATAGAAAAATAGTTCATTATGGCACATCCACCAAATAGGCAGTTATTAACAATGACATTCACAATTTATAATAAATCTGAGGAATTCAGATTTAGAATTATATAACCAAAGCATCATAATTTGGTAAAATAAATGAAAAAAATTATTCTTGTGAGACTGGAAGAAAGCACATCCAAAACATAAAAAAATAGTTATCTCTGGGTGATGAGATTATGGGTACTATTTTCTCCTTATATTTTTTTCTGTATTTTATGACTTTTATTATTTTTTATAACAGGGAAACTATATGTTTAAGAAACAAAAGTGGAGGAAGCATAATTTAAAATATCATGTATTTAGGTAGTCTCAATTTAGAGATAATTACCATAAAACATTTTGTACATACTAAAAACCATTAAAAGTATTTAAAGTTGTATGTAATATCAGTGAACTTCCTATAAAACCTTTTGGTATTCCTCAAAAACTATCAACATGCATTTGGCTCATATTAGAAATCAGATCCTACCCTCAATGAGTTTACAAACTAGTAGAAACCATGATTAAGTTACAAGAGCAAGGATAAAAAAAAAAAAGTTAAATATTTATTTAAACAGTAGCAAAGTGGTTGAGTATGAACTCTACAATTAGATAGATCTAATTTAAATCCTGGCTCCAATAATTGTGTGACCTTGGGCAAGTCTCAGCCTCTCTAATCCCAGTTGCCCTTGTCTGTTATTTGGAGATAACAACAGTACCATGAATTACTGTGAGCACTAAATGAAATATTCAAGCATAACACCTGGAAAAATGTCTAGCACATAAGTACTATGTAAATGTTAGCTATTATTTTTTTAAATGATTGTTAGTGTTATTATTGACTATCATGGTTATAGATATTAGAGGAAGGAAAGGAGGATCAATAACAACAGGAATTAAGGAAGGCTTTACAAAGGAAGTAAAAATTCAGCTAATACTTGAAGGAAGATTAGAAATGGCTAACACTGGGCAGAGATAAAGAGCAATATTAAAAACTTTAGAGATTTGAAGAAATTGAACATATTTTTAGAACAGTGAGCTATCCAACTAACTACAGAAGGCACATATAAAAACTTTTTATGAAAGTAAGTGAAATAAACATTTTTAAAGGAAAAAATGAGTCTCAATTAATAGCATTGTGTCATTCATCAACACAGATTTATCTTCAAATAAAAATTTTTAGTGCAAGTTAAAGTATCTCAAACAATACTACATAAAAATCACTTTAACAAAACAGTAATTGACACTGAAATTTTTAACAACTAAAGTCTAGCCAAGAAAAACAAGTATCTAAAACAATCAATACAAACAAACATTTAAAAAATATTCAACTGCACTGGAAGAAAAGAGGAAAGGAGGCAAAAATTTAAAAAATAAAAATTAGAAATATTTTTGTACACACTAAGAAATTATACATTTAAGAAAAATAAAGATGCTATTTTAGAAGGGGATCCAAATAAGATTTCCTAAAACATTTATGCATATATCTTTATGATTCTAATTGTTCTTTCCTGTTCATATGTATTACAAGACAACTCAATAAAGTTGAAATAAGAAAAATTATTTTTTAAAATAATTCTAAATTAATGGAATGGCAAATTCTCTGATTCACAGAAATGCATAGTTTCCAGACAACCTGTTGAGATCCATTTTTATATAACCAATTTTAAATTATATCATTTACTATTATAATGAATTTTTTTAATTATCATTTTGTAAAATAAATTATATGCCATTTTCTCTTAGACTTGAGGCAAACAGGCCTTTAGTGTAAGATATTATGTTTATCTGGATAAGAGTAGGCTGTGTTTATTGTTTTAATATGTTGCTCCTATTGTTCTACTTGAAGTACCAGACATATTATTAATCATTAAAAACAACAAGCTATTAAGCCAAACACAATGACCTTGACATTATCAAATATTTCCAAGTAAAATTAAAACAAAACCAATTCATTAAAGAACTCGTAAAACTTCAGCAAGCTCATTCCACACATATTGGCTGAAAAGCTGTTTCTGGAGTCAGGCTGTTTTATGAGTCTGAGATTTATGGATTTAAATCTTAGTTCTAAACCCTATTAAGAACCTGTGTGTATGTTGAGAAAGTATTTCAGCTTTCTATGCCTATGTTTCTTCCTCTGTAAAATGGGGACTGTAACAGTGCCTTCCCTAATGAGGTCATTATAAAGAATAAATGACATATTCCATATAAAACATACATCACTGTATCTAATCTAGCACAGAGTAAGAGCCTGATACATATACATTATCATTAAAGTAATCATCATTATGTGTTTATATAATACATGTTTAAATACTTAAAAAGTCTCAAAAAGTAATCCCAAGACAACAAAGGTGACCAAAAAAAAAAAGTACACAGAAGAAATTTCAGCCTCTGACACATACAGCTAGAGCAAATAGTAAACACAGTCTACTCCTATCCAGATAAACATAAAATCTAACACTGAAGGCCTATTTACCTCAGTTCCAATTACTCAATACATTACATCCAGATTTAAACAAAAATTACAAAGCATACTAAAACACAAAGGCACAGTTTGAAGAGACAGAGCAAGCAATACAACCAGGCTCACAGATGGCAGAAATATTGGGTTTATGAGACCAGAAATTTCAAACAACTATGACAAATATGCTAAGATCTCTAATGGAAAAAGTGGACGACACGAAAGAACATATGGGTCATATAAGCTGAGAGATGGAAACTAGGCAAGAATCAAAAACAAATACTGGAAATAAAAAAAAAAATACTGTAACAGAAATGAAAAAAAGCCTTTAATGAGCTCATCAACAGACTGGACATAGCTGAGGAAAGAATCAGTGAACTTGAAGAAATGTCAGTAGAAATCTTCAAAACTGATATGGAAATAGAAAAAAGAATGAAAAAGAACAGAATATGCAAGAACTGTGGGACAATTACAAAAGGTGTAACAGACACATAATGGGAGTACTGGAAGGAAAAAAAAGAACCAAAAGAAATATTTGAAACAATGACTGAGAATTTCCCCAAATTAATGATAAACATCAAGCCTGATTCCAGAAGCTCAGAGAAAATCAAGCAAAACAAATATTTAAAAATTTACAACTATGCATATTGTATTCACACTGCAGAAAATCAAAAAGAAAGAAAAAATCTTAAATAAAACAAGAGGAAAAAAACACCTTTCTACAGAGGAACAAGGATAAGAATTACATTGAACTTCTCTTCAGAAATCATGCAAGCAAGAAGAGTATGGACTAAAATATTTGAAGTGTTGAAGGTAGGGAAGTCCCAACCTAGATTTTGGTATCCAGTTAAGTTATCTTAACTTATCTTAACTTAACAAAAGTGAAGGAGATATAAAGAATTTCTGAGACAAATAAAAGTTGAAGCAATTTGTCACCAGTAGACCACCTTTGCAGGAAATGTGAAAAAAAAAATCAGAAAGACAGAAAATTATACAGTTTCAGAAATTCAGATCTACATAAAGAAGGCGTTAAAAAAATAAAGGCGAAATAAAATTTCTTATTATTCTTATTCTTAATTGATTTAACACACAACATTTTGTTTAAAAAAATAATAGTGACAACATATTTAATGGTTAGAGCTTATATATAAGTGAAATGAATGACAGCAGTGTTATAAAAGACAGGAGGGAGGAATTGGGAATACTATGTTATAACGTACTTACACTATCCATGAAAGAGTATGTTATTTGAAGGAGGACTTGTATTAGCTGTAAATACATATTGTAACTTAAAGGGCAACCACTGAAAACAATTATTTTTAAAGAAGTAAAACTAATATGCTAGGAGAAGACAAAAAATAGGATCATATAAAATGCTCAATTAAATACAGTGAAGGGGTACCTAACTCTCTCCTCTCTCTGCACCTGTTGTGCCACTGATTATACTGGAAGATGCTCTGTGATACATCCCAGGATGCTAATAAGCCCTAAGAGGACCTCTGGATACCTAGTAGGGTTATATAAATTCCGATCTTATATGTAATTAAGTTAAAAATCAAGAGTGCTGTTACCTTGTACTCACCATCTCTACCCTTCATCAGCAAGAAGACTCAAAATGACTCAGATAGCTTCTTTTTAAAGTATAATGTGTCGGGATCTTTGAAAACATGGCGGGGTGAGAAATGTCTCCACATTTCTCCCCTTGAAACAACAAGCTGAAAATCTAAAACTCAACAAAAAACACTCAAACTGCACATCAGCACATCTGACATGGGATCTCTGCATAAGAGCTATCACAGGTCAGAATCCCGAGTGTCAGGCAGTGGACTGGGAGAAATAAAGAAAGTGCCTCTCGCTGCCAGAGCTACCTGTAGAAGGGGGAGGGAATAAGGAGTGGAGAGTTCCCTAAACAGCACCGCCTGGGAAAGCTGTGAGCTCCCCGTGGATGACCAGCCGCAGGGCACAGTCATCAGGGCAGAAGGCAGAGAGGCAGGACTGCAGGGGGTAAAAAAAATAGTTGATTTTTACTGGCCACAGTTGCAAAGCCCAGGCTGAGCAGCAGCCCCCAACCCCCAACCCAGTGGGCCCCTCCCCGCATACCCTCCTAGACCGAACACCACTGAGCCCCAGGAGGATCTGAGCAAACGCTACCAAAACTGTTGCTAACACTGAAACTAAGGGTAGCAAGCATGATTAAGTATCTTTCAGAAAATAAAAAGTCATTTTAAGTCTTTAGCAAGGATCCAAGATGCTTAGACGCCACCTACTGGAAACCAAAAGAAAAGTGCCATTTTTGCAGCAGGCTAGAGACCTTTGTATAAAAAAATCATCTTTCTGGAAAAAAGCAGAATACATTTCCATTAATGCCCAGGTGGAGAAATACTCCATTAAACACCAAGAACAACCAAGAACAAGGTGACAAGGCATCTCAGAAAGAAAGAGAAATATCTCCAGAAAATAAGCTTACAGACATAGAAATATGGAATTTAAATGACAGAGAATTCAGGATGGTATTTTTGAAAAAACTCAGTGAATTCCAAAACTAGTCATATTAACAATTTAAGGAATTGAAAAAACAACTAGAGGGAGGTGAATGAAACCCTCAATAAGAACCAAATAGAACTTCTGGAGTTGAAACTACAAAAGTTGAAAATAAAATAGTATCAATCAAATAGAGTTGACCAAATAGAGGAAAGGATCAATGATACTGAAGACAGAAATCTAGAAAAAAAAATCAGAAGGAAGAAGATAGAAATGGAAGAATGAAAAATAATGAAAAAGAAATTCAAGAACTAGCTGATACCATCAGGATAGGAAACATAAGAATAATGGGCATTATCGAAAGTGAGGAAAAGAAGCAGAGACTAGAAAGCATTTTCAGACAAATAGTGGACAAGAATTTTCCAAATCTAAGAAATGAGCTGGAGCTTGGAATTCAAGAAGTCAACAGAATACCCTATTATCTCAACCCAAAAAGGCTTCCAGCAAGACACATTCTATTAAAATTATCAAATATCAACAACAAAGACAGAATTCTCATGGCTGCCAGGGAGAAGGAAATGGTAACTTATAAAAGAAAACCTATTAGACTGTCCTTGGACTTCTCAGCGTAAACATTACTAGCCAGAAAGAAATGGAATCAAATATTAAAACTATTAAGTAAAAGGAACTACCAGCCTAGAATAATGTGTCCAGCTAAGCTCTCTTTTAGATATGAAGTAGAAATTAAGACCTTTCCAGACATACAAAAATTGAGGGAATTCTCCACTACAAGGCCTGCACTATGGGAAATACTGAAAGGAGTCAGCTCACCTAAAACAAAATGACAAAATAAAAAATACATAATGAGAGTAAAATGACTATCAGGCAAATAGAAGCAGAGGCGTGCAACCGTTACTAAGACCAGGACATTATAAGCTTGAATAAGAAGAAGAGAATTGTTATAACAAGGTAGTAATGAATGTTCAGCATACACAAGAACAAACTGAGATAACAATGACTGAAATATGGAAGATTCAAAGATCCAAATTCACAAAAAGGAATGGAGATAAGGCACATATAGAAAAAAATGGACAACTGTATATATAAAACTATCCTTTACATATTTGTAATAGTAACCACACACCAAAGATTCAGAAGTGAAGTATATAACATAAAACAAGAAGAACCAGAGGCAAAAACCACAAAAGCCAACCAAAATAAAGAAAACAGAAACACAAAGACAAAGGAGCAATGGAAACACTCATTTATCAGAAAGCAAAAGATAAAATGGCTATAAGAAGACCTCATATTTCAATAATCACCCTAAATGTAAATGGACTGAACTCACCAATATAAAGGCAAAGAGTTGCAGATTGGATCAAAACATAAAACTCAACCATATGCTGCCTCCAGGAAGCACATCACAGCTCCAAAGACAAATATAGACTCAAAGTGAAAGGGTGGAAAATGATATTTCAAGCAAATGGCATTCAGAGAAAAGCGTGAGTAGCAGTACTAATATCAGATGAAATAGACTTTGACATCAAAGAGGTAAAGAAAGATGCTGAGGGACACTTCATAATGATAAAGGGAATCATGAATCATGAAGCCATAATACTTATTAATATCTATGCTTCCAATCAGGGAGCCCTGAAATATGTAAAGCAAATACTAAAGGGAGAAACAGACCAAAACAGATCATACAAACAGAAAATCAATAAAGAAATAACATCCTTAAATGACACATTAGACCAACGGGACATAATTAACATGTACAGAGCCTTCCATCCCAAAACAGCTGCTTATACATTCTTCTCCAGTGCACGTGGAACATTCTCAAGAATCGACTATATACTGGGACACAAATATAAGAGGGCTGAAATCATATTAACCACATTCTCTGATCATAATGGTTTGAAACTAGAGACTGACTAAAAAAGAAATCAGGAAGAACCTTAAATACATGGAGATTAAACAACATGCTACTGAAGAATAACTGGGTCAGAAAAGAAATAAAACAAGAGATCAAGAGATACATAAAAATGAATGATAATGATAATACAACATATTAAAATTTTTGAGACACAGCAAAAGCAGTCATAAGAGGAAAGTTAATATCATTATAGGCCTATCTCCAAAAGCAAGAACAAGCCCAAATAAACAACCTAACTCTTCATCTTAAAAAACTAGAAAAGAAAGAGCAAATGAGGACTAAAGTCAGCAGAAGGAAAGAAATAATCAAGATTAGAGATAAATGAAATTGAAAACAAAAAAATAACTAAATAAATAATAGATGCAACAAAAAGTTGGTTCTTTGAGAAGGTTAATAAAATTGACAAACCCCTAGCTAGATTCACTAAAGAAAAAAGAGAAGGACACAAATAAACAAAATCAGAGAATGAAGAGGGGAAATTAAGACTAACATCGCAGAAATACAACGGACCATACAAGAATACTATGAAAAAGTACGTCAAAGTTCATAACCTAGAAGAAATGGACCAGTTCTTGGAAAAATACAACCTTCCTAGACTGAATCAAGAAGAACCAGAAAATCTTAATAGACCAATCAGCAGTATGGAAATTGAAACAATCATCCAAAACTTACTAAAAAGTAAAAATCTAGGACCAGATGGCTTCACCAGTGAACTCTACCAAACATTCAAAGATTTAATACCTATTCTCCTCAAACTCTTCCAAAAAATCAAAGAGGAGGCAGTACTTCCCAACACATTTTATGAGGCCAATATTACCCTGATACCAAAACCTGGCCAAGATAACAAAAAAATGGAAAACTACAGACCAATATATCTCATGAACACAGATGCAAAATCCTAAATAAGATACTAGCAAACCAAATACAACAACATATTAAAAAGATTATACACCATGTTCAAATTATCTTCATCCCAGAGGCACAGGGATGGTTCAACAATACAGAAATCAATTAATTTATTTACACATAAATAAATTAAAAAATAAGAATCATACGATCAATAATAGATGCAGAAAGAGCCTTCAACAAGATACAGCAATCCATTTATGATCAAAACACTTAACAAAATCAGTATAGAAAGAAAGTACCTTAACATAATAAAGGCCATATATGACAAGCCCTCAGGCAACATTATACTTAATGGTGAAAAACTAAAAACCTGCCCTCTAAGATCAGGAACAAGACAAGGCTGTCCACTATTGTCACTATTATTCAATATAACACTGGAGGTCCTAGCGAGTACAATCAGGCAAGAGAAAAATATAAAAGGCATCTAAATAGGAAACAAAGAAGTCAAACTGTCACTATTTGCATATAACATGATTCTCTACGTAGAAAACCCTAAAGACTCCACAAGAACACTACTAGAAACAATAAGCAAATACAGTAAAGTTTCTGGATACAAAATCAATGTTCAAAAATCCATAGTGTTCCTATACTCTATTAATGAAGTGTCAGAAAAAGAAGTGGAAAAAATAATTCCTTTTGTAATTGCAACCAAAAGAATAAAATACCTAGATATAAATTTAACGAAACATGTGAAGGACCCATATAATGAAAACTACAAGACCCTATTAAAAGAAATCAAAGAAGATACAAAGAAATAGAAAGATATTCTGTGTTCTTGGAAGAATCAGCACAGTAAAAATGATCATATTGCCTAAAGCATTATACAGATTTGATGCAATCCCCATCAAAACCCCATCAGCATTTTTTAAAGAAATAGAACAAAAAATCATCAGATTTGTATAGAAGCACAAAAAACTCCAAATTTCCAAAGCCATATCGAGAAAAAATGAGGCTGGAGGCATCACTTGCCCAACTTCAAATTAAACTACAAAGTGACAGTAATCCAAACAGCATGGTATTGACAGCAAAACAGACACATGAACCAGTGGAACAGAAACAGAATCAAGAGTCCAGAAGTAAACCATATTTATATGGGCAAATAATTTTCAACAAAAAAGCCAAAAACGTGCAGTGGAGAAAGGAAAGCCTCTTCAATAAATGGTGCTGGGAAAACTGGAAAGCCACCTACAAAAGAATGAAACTAGACTGTTTTCTATCATCACACACCACAGTTAACTCAAAATGGATTAATGACCTGAATATAAGATCTGAAACAATAAAATGCATAGAAGAAAACATAGGAACTAAACTCAAGGACCTTGGACGTAAAGATGATTTTATGAATCTGACTTCAAAGACAAGGAAGTAAAAGCAAAAATAAATGAATGGGACTACATCAAACTAAAAAGCTTCTGCTTAGAAAAAGAAATCATCGACAAGGTAAAGAGTCAACCATCCAAATGGGAAAATATATTTGCAAGCAACACTTCCAATAAGGGCCTAATATCCAAAATATACAAAGAACTCATATGATTCAATAATAACAAAAAAACAAATGATCCAATCAAAAAATGGGAAGAGGATCTAACAGACACTTCTCCCTAGAGAATATACAGATGGCCAACAAATATTTGAAAATATGCTCAGCATCACTAGCTATTAGAGAAAGGCAAATCAAAACCACAATGAGATACCATCTCACACCTGTTAGAACAGCTATAATCAACAGGACAAGTAATAACAAATGTTGGAGAGGACATGGAGAAAAAGGAACCCTCATACACTGCTGGTAGGACTGCAAATTGGTACAGCCACTATGAAAAACAGTATGGAAGTTCCTTAAAAAACTAAGAATTAAACTACTATATGATCCAGCAATCCCTCTACTGAGTATTTACCCCAAAGACTTGAAAACTCATATCCAAAAAAGATATTTGCACACCAATGTTCATAGCAGCATCATTATTCATGGTAGCCAGGACATGGAAGAAACCAGTGTCCTCTGATAAATGATTGGCTAAAGAAGCTATGGTTCATATATATAATGGAATATTACTCAGCCATTAAGAAGAAATGAAATATTGCCATTTGTGGTAACATGGATGGACCTTGAGATAATCATGCTAAGTGAAATGAGCCAGACAGAAAAAGTTGAAAATCACATGATATCACTTATATGTGGTATATAAACCTAAAAGCAACAAATGAACAGAACAAACAAATAGACACTCATAGACATAGACTATAGACTAGTAGTTTACCAGAGGGTGTGGGGTGGAGGAGGAGGGGGTAGGTAGATGGTTAAAGGGGGTCATATATAGGGAGGTAAGGGGAGGGTGAAGTATGTAAAGGGGATCAAATATATGGTAGCTAAAGGAAAGTAAACTCTGGGTGGTAAACACACAATAGAATATACATGTGTCAAATTATAATGTACACCTGAAAATTATATAATTGTATTAACCAATTTACCCCAATAAACTTAATTTAAAAAATAAATAATATAATAAATAAATAAAATAAAACCAGTGAAGAAAAAAAAACAGAGAAAGCAGAAAAAAAGGTGGAAGACAAAAAAGAAACAAAGAATAAAGGCAAATAATATAAAACAGTTCCAAGTATAGTAGATATTAATCCAACAATATTATTAATTACTTTAATATCAATTGTCTAAATAAACTAATTAAAAGACAGACTATCATAATGACTAGAAACCAACACAACTAATCTTAGGTCTACTAACTAAATGTTGTCCAATAAATCAATTTTTAAGGTAAAGACAGATTAAAAGTGAAGGAACAGAAGAGATACACCATGCAAACGCTATTTTTAAAAAGCTGAAATAGCTATAGTAATTTGAGAAAAAGCAGACTTTATAGCAAGAAACATTATCAGAGATAAAGAGAGGTATTACATAATGATAAAGGGGTCAAATTATCTAAAGACATAACATTCCCTAATGTGTATGAGCCTAATGACAAAGTATCAAAATTCATGAGGCCAAACTAATAGAACTTTAAGAAATGAATAAATTCACTATTATAGCTGGAGACTACCAAACATCTCTATCAGGAATTGATAGATACAGCTAGCAAAATATCAGCAAGGACATAGTTGAACTAAACAGCTCCATCAATCAACTTAATCTACAGAATACTTCATCCAACAATAGATTACACATTCTTCCCAAGCTCACATGTAACATTCACTAAGGCAGACCACATTCTGGGCCATAAAACATATCTTAACAAATTAAAAAAAAATTATACAAAGTATGCTCTCATTCCCAATGGAATTAAACTAGAAATCAATAACAGAAAGATAGCTGGAAAATCCCCAAATACTTGGAGATTAAACAATGCACTTCTAAACAACACATGGGTCAAAGGAGTCTCAAGAGAAATTTTAAAGTACTTGAACAAATGAAAATACAACTTATCAAAATTGGTGTGATCCAGCAAAAGCAATGCTTAGAAGGAAATTTACAGCTTTGAATGAATACATTTAAAAAGAAAAGAGATCTAAAAATCAATAATCTAAGCTTTTAAGAAACTAGAAAAAAGCAAATTAAATCTAAAGTAAGAATAATAAAAATTGGAGCAGAAACCAATGAAATTGAAAATGAGAAATCAATTAAAACCAAAAGTGGGTCCTTCAACAAAATTGATCAATTTTAGCTCAGTTAACAAGAAAATACAAAATACTAATATCAGAAATGAAAGTGGGACCAACAATACTGAATATGTGGACATTAAAAAGATAATAAAGGAATATCATTAACAACTTTATGCCCATAAATTTGATATAATAGATGAAATGAACAAATTCCTTGAAAGACACAATCTTACCAAATTGGTATAATGAGAAATAAATAACCTGAATAGTCTGATAACTATTTTAAAAAATTGAATTAATAATTAATATACTTCTAAAACAAAGTACCAGGCCCAGATGAGTTCATCAGTGAATTCTACCAAACATTTAAGGAAGAAATTAAACTAATTCTCTGGACAATCTCCTCCAAAAAATGAAAGCTGAAAGAATACTAATAACTCATTCTATGGGGCCAATATTAACTACCCTGATACCCAAAACAGACAAAGACAGTATCAGAGAGGAAAACTACAGACCTTTATCTCTAATGAACACAAATGCAAAATTCCTCAAGAAAATATTAGTAAATCAAATCTAATAATACATTTAAAAAAGCCTAATCACTACAACCAATGGTATTTATCCAGGCATGCACGGCTAATTTCACATTATAAAATCAATTAATGTAATCCTCCATCATATTAACAAACTAAAAAAGAAAAATTATGATTATATCTAACAAAATCCAACACTCATTCATGATAAAAATTTTCAGCCAACTAAAAACAGAGAGGAACTTCCTCAACTTGGTAAAGAACTTCTACGAACACCATATTTAATGGTGAGAAACTAGTGCTTTCCCACTAAGATGGGACAAGGCAAGAATGTCTTCTGCTCTCATCACACCTATTCAAATCATACTGGAAGTCCTAGCTAAGGCAGTAAGATAAGAAAGGCATAATAAAAGATATACAAGTTGGGAAGAAAAAAATAAAACTTTGTTTATACATGACATGCTTATCTATGTAGAAAATCCCAAAGAATCAACAAAAAATTCCTGAAACAAATAAGCAATCACAGCAAGGTTGCAGGGTACAAGGTTAAAACACAAGTCAATTGTTTTATTATACATCAGCAATGAATAACTGGAATTTGAAACACATTACTATTTACATTTGCAGTAAAAAATGATATACTTAGGTATAAATCTAACACACATACACACATACACACATACACACACACACATATGGAATACTATAAAACTTTTATGAAAATAAATCAAAGATTTAAATAAGTGGAAAGACTCTCTGTACCTGGAATAAGATTTGAAATTGTCAAGATATCAGTTCTTCCCAACTTGATCTACAGGTTCAATGCAATCCCAATCAAAATCCAAGCAAGTTATTTTATGGATATCAACAAGCTAATTCTAAAGTTTATATAGAGAGGCAAAAAATCCCAAACAGCTAACACAATATTGAAGGAGAACAAAGTGAGAAGACTAACACTACCCAACTTCAGGACTTATTATAAAGCAAACAGTAATCAAGACAGTGTAGTATTGGTGAAAAAATAAACAAAGAGCAACAGAATGAAGAACGTAGAAATAGATCCACAGAAAAGATAGTCAACTTATCTATGACAGAGCAACAAAGGCAATTTAATGGAGAAAAGATAATCTTTTGAATTATTCTTGGATGCATAAACAAACTGTGCTGGAATGAATCTAGACACAGACTTTACATCTTTCACAACATCAAAAGCATTATACATGAAAAAAAAATTTGGTAAGTTGGACTTCATTAAAATTAAAAACTTATGCTGTGTAAAAGACACTATTAAGAAAAGAAAAGACAAGCCACAAGTCAGAATATTTGCAAAAAATATATCTGATAAAGAACGGATCCTAAATATACAAAGAACTCTTAAAACTCAACAAGAAGAAAACATCAATCTGATTTTTTAAACGGGCAAGTAATCTGGACATTTCACCAAAGGTATACAAATGGCAAATAGGCATATAAATAGATGCTCAAAATCACATCACTAGGAATTTGTAAATTAAAACAAGATACCACTACACACCTATTGCAACAGTGAAAATTGAAAGCACTGACATATCAAATCCAGGTGAGAATGTGGAACAAAAGGAACTCTCATTCACTACTGATGGGAATGCAAAATGATACAGGCATTTTGGAAGACAGTTTAGCAGTTTCTTACAAAATAATCATACCCTTACCAAAGGATAAGAAATTTTGTTCATTGGTATTCACCCAAATGAGATGAAAACTTACATTCCACACAAAACCTGTACACAAATGTTTATAGCAGCTTTATTCACAATTACCCAAACTTGGAACAAGATGTCTCTCAACAGATGAATGGATAAACAAACTGTGGTATATCTATACACTGGAATATTATTCAACACTAGAAAGAAATTAGTTATCAAGCCACAAAAAGATATAGAAGAACTTTCAATGCATATTGCTAAGTGAAAGAACCTAACTTCGAAAGGCCAAAATATAATTCACATTATATGACATTTTGAAAAAGGCAAAGCTATGGAGATAATAAAAGGATCAGTGGTTGCCAAGGATTCAGAAAAAGGGAAAGAAGAATGAATAGGTAGAGTTCAGGAGATTTTTAGGGCGGTGAAACTTCTGTATGATATTGCTATGCAGGAATTTCATTAGAAATTTGTTAAAACCCATAGGTACACAACACAAAGAGTGAACCCTAATGTAAACGAAGGACTTTAGAGAATAATAATTACCAATATTGGATGAAGATAATCTCTATGAAATGATATGGAATGATCTCCAGAATATATTTTTAAGAGAAAAGCAAAGTGAAACTACCAGTAGTTTTTTTCCTATCTTTTGTGTAAAGAATAAAAATAAGGAAAAAAGTATATATACCTGCTCATTTGTACAAAAAGAAACAGGAAAAATATATCCAGACTCAACAAATGGTGCTAGAATAACTGGCTAGTCACATGCAAAGGAATGAAGTTGGACCTGTTCTTTTATAACATACACAAAAATTAACTCAAAATAGTCTTAGATACAGCACTAAAGCATAAGTAACAGAATAATAAACAAATTAGACTTCATAAAATTTAAAACCTTTTGTACATCAAAAGACATCAAGAAAGTGAAAAGACAACTCACTGAGAGAAAATATTTAGAAATCACATAGAACTCTTATAATGCAATGCTAAAGATAAAAATAACCTAATTAAAATTGAGCACAGGATCAGAACACACATTTCTCCAAAAAACATATATACAAATGGCCAGTAAAACACATGAAAAGATTGTGGCTAAACATCATCCAGCAATCAGAGAAATGCAAATTGAAACTACAGTAACATACTACTTTATACCTACTAGGATGGCTAAAATAAAAGACAATAAGGTGTGCTGGTAAGGATGTGAAGAAATTGTATATCGCTAGTGGGAATATAAAATGATGTCACCACTTTGGAAAAGGGTTTAGCAGTTCCAAAAAGTTAAACAAAGTTATCACATGACCCAGCAGTTCTACTTCTATACTATCTTTGCAACAATTTTAAACTTAATTTTGATAAAAAGTTTAAAAAATAAAGGAACCAAATTTTAAGATTATTTTGTAAATCAGAGTACTCTTCAAATTAAAGCTGAACCATTAAACTCAATTTCTAAATCTACTTACCATGAATAAACTCAGTTTCGATTAAGTTATTTTGAGATAGAGTATTACTACATGCTCTTTGCATTTAATGAGTTTTGGAAGGGGACAGAGAAGAATGAAAGATGTTTGAGGGAAACTATTTACATGTAGCAAATAAAATTTAGTGTACTTAAAGGGAATGGTTGGAAGACTAGTAAGACTAAGTGGGGTGATCACTTCATAAGTTATATAAATGCCTAATCACTATGTTGTACACTTGAAACTAATATAATGTTCTATGTCAACTATAATTGAAAAATACTTATAAATTTTTGGAAGACTCATAAAACAGAATAAAGATAGGTTTACAGATTAAAATGACCATACTAGCAATATCATATAAACAAAGGGGAAATCTAGAAGGTTCATTTTAGCAGAATAGCTATGGCAGCAATATAAAGAATCAGAAAGGGCTAGGAAAGTGTTAAGGGCTATCACAAAAGCTTACACCAGAGGTTCCCAAGCTTTCTAGGTTTACAAGGCCCTTGATGTGTTAGTAATTTTTTCACAGGCCAAAAGACATAGCTAACCACTCTGTCTACTAAGAAGTCAGGTCTATACAACTTAAGAAGGATGTATGTCCCAACAATTTAGCACCTGTGTTGGGTACTGCACAATTTCTCAAACCTTAGAATCAGATTGAACACTGCCTTCCCCTTTCCATGTACCATATATATATTTTACATGGCACTTGCTCTTGCTCTTTGTCATAGCAACTACCAAAAACTCTGCTTTATAAAAATACATCATTAGAAGAAATGTAGAAGTGTAATTTTTAAAACAAACTACCTCTGTGTGGTTTTCCACAGATGCTGCTGTGCTTTCTTTAAAATGTTTAAGCAGCTCTTGAAACACCTGTGAATTCCCTGCAGTGCTTTCTGGGCTCCAAAGTGCAAAGTTCGGGAACCATGGGCTTGGCAAGAGATGACAAAGGATGCCACCAAGGCAGTGGCAATAGAAAAACTGGAGTGAAAATTAAAGCATACTTCAGAGAAAAAAATCAACAGCTCCAGAGATGTTACCTAGAAGTATAACAGTGCAAATACATGAGAAGCTTCAAAACTTCTAGAAAAAAAATTATTCTATCTTGAGCTATACCCCAACAGTCCTTACTTCTATAGAAGAGAACTAGTCTTTTTTTTTTTTCAATGAATGAATGAAGCTGTTCTAATGTTTATATTAATTTGACAGCTTTATATGTGGCAAAAAGTACATTGCTCACTTTTAAGAACAAAACTGAACCAAAGGAACAAAATTCAATTCAAATTTTCAACATTTCTGGAGTACCAAAAGGAATTGTCATCAGCAATCTGCCAAAGCTTCAGACAGATATTTGAGAAAGCATGAAATAATGGTAGTTTTAAAACCTAGCCTGATGATCTTAAGCAATTGGGGAACTTCTAAAATGAGAGATTAGTAAGCACCATTCCAGACCTACAAAATCAGGACTTTCTAATAGGCATGGAAATCTTCATATTTGCAAAGTGCCCCAGCAGTTCTGAAATCAGCCAGTTTGAGAGGAAATAGCTAAAACAGCACTGTCCAATAAAACTTTGTGATGATGGAAATGTTCCACATTTGCACTGTCCAACATGGTAGGCCCTAGCTCCATGTGGCTAGTGAGCAATTGAAATGTGATTAAAATGACTGAGGAACTGAAGTAAGTTAATTTAAATTCAGATATAAACTGCCACACGTGGTTGTTTCTGTACTGGACAGCGCAGAACTGGATGATTTATCTTAAATACCCATTCTTATAAATAACTGTACCATTCATTTAAACTAGATGATCAGAAAACTAGGTTTCTCAGTTATACTCTCTCATAAAGGGTCTTTCTGAAGGGTCCATATAAACATCCAACTTAACAGTCTGAGTCTTTTCTAGTTGGAGACTTTATACAATGCCATACTTTTCTTTTTCATAATAAAAATCCTCTTTGAATTAAGTTCTAAGAAAAGTCTCTGCCAATGAATTTGGATATTTTCTTTTGCCAAAAGGAATATTATGTGAGCCAGTGTCCTTCCTTTTTTGCATCAGCTGCCAGTAAACTCAGAAACAAGTCCAGTGTCCAACGGTAACTCCTCTTAAGTGCCTGGTAACATGTACTCTCTGCTCCTCAAGCCTATCTCTGTTCTATTTATGTCCCTAAATTAGTCAACATAGTGTTATATTTCATTCTTAAGTTAACAAACTCTTTTGACATAGGCAATATATCAGCTTTTAAAGTGATTAACTTCTTTGCATTAAAGTCAATCTTTTTTATTGTTATTGAGGTATTAATATTTTTAAGTGTTTTTTATTTTTAAAGTATTTTTAAAATAACACCACTGGGATTAATAATACCAGAATATATTTCTTAATAGATCAAATTTACCAAAGAAAATCTTTAGCACCTAAAGACTGCCTATTGGTAAAGCTGCCTAAAAATATCACTTTAAGTGAAAAATAAGACAAACACACTGACATCTTATTTTACTGCCCCATTTCACAAACTCAGTCCCACTCCTTTTAAAAAATATGCAAAAGCCCTAATGAACATGAACATCCCTATTGAGCATTCAGTTCAAAATGCTTGAACAGTTTTTCCTTCAGCACACTGGACTATTTTTACATCGTGCAGTAAACTACTTCAGTGACTCTTTTGTAGAAATTTTCCACAAAATTAGAACACATCTGATGCATCAATAGCACTTTTCTATAAAAGCCTAGTTTTAAGATCTCTGAGAATCTAATTGCAAAAATAATGTGAAACTTAATTAAAAGAGGTAGAACTTCACATACTCTCTTAAAATTTCATTTTAAAAGCCAACTTTTAAAATACATAAATCAAGATTTAAAACAAAAATAAGAGAATTGTACACTACCAAAAGATACAATTTGCCCAATGGGCTCATTTAAAAGATTTATGACAAGAAGGAAAAAAATGTTAAAGAAAAACTGTCATAAAGAAATATATCCTAAATATCATAGTTACTGTAGTCTGTGTGCATACACACATACATGTGCATACACACACACACACACACACACACACACACTAGCAAATTAATTCTACTTTGGAAGAATTAAGTTAGTTTCCTTAGCCATATTAAAATGATTATTAAAAAGGAAATAAAGTTATAAAACCTTATGAACTGATTTTGCTCCAGAAGTAAAAATATATACTTCCTTTCCCACCCCCCAAGCCAAAATATTGTCAAAACTTAGTTCATTTCAACACAGTGGTTCTGCTAGCACACTCTCTGTTTACTCACCTCTTGAGTCACTCTAACCTTCTGAGATAGTTCATCTCTCTCTAACACTCTTAAAAGTTCAGGTTATATTT
The DNA here is from genome assembly GCA_004027375.1 of Macroglossus sobrinus. Taxonomy (NCBI): domain Eukaryota; kingdom Metazoa; phylum Chordata; class Mammalia; order Chiroptera; family Pteropodidae; genus Macroglossus; species Macroglossus sobrinus. Next base: position 370,124 of record PVKZ01000983.1, on the reverse strand, counting down.
TCAGTATTCTCACTTCCTCTACCCCTTTTTCTTTAGATAGCACTCTTCATTACTTATTGCTTAAATAATATGATAAAGATAATTATAACAACGGGTAACATTTACTGTATATCAGGCACTGTTCTAACCACTTTACATGTATTATCTAATTTGTCAAAAAAAATTCTATCGTGGGAGCACTGTTTTTATCATCACCATTTTATAGATGAGGTACTAAGAGGTTAAGTAATTTGTCCAAGGTTACACAGCCAGAAAAATACATATTTTTTAATATACACAGAGCTAAATGCTCCTCAAAGTTATTCTAAATTTCTTTCTATTGGTCTGGAAAGCAGGCACAACAGATCTCCCACTACTGTTTATGCAGTTAGACTACAATAGGATTAAACTAATACTCTGGAGGTTGGGCACAAGGACAGAAAAATACAATACTCTAGATTTCACAAACACTAGCTCCAAGTAATTCCAATGATTTAGAGCAGAGGTCTCTAAACTTTTTCTTAAAGGGCTAGTATTTTAAACTCCGCAGCCATGTAGTCTGTGTAGTAACTACTCAACTCTGCCATTTTAGCCTGACAGCAACCACAGACAATATGTAAACAAGTGGACATGGCTATTCTCCAATAAAACTTATTTTACAAAAGAGACAGCTTTGATCAGGCCAAAGTTTGCCAACCATTTATAGGCACACTGAGTCTCCTGTGGAGGCAAATGTGATATAAGAACTGCAATTTCCAATTATGGCAGAAAGGGGCTCCACTGTTTTCCTTATATAACCCACCACTACTGAATTTTGTGCAGTTGAACTTCACATGGAATAAACACTTAAAATCTGGATAAAGTACTACATGCAACAATTCTAGTTTTGTTTTGTTTTGTTTTGTTTTTTAAATCAGTCTGTAAAACACTAACAAAATTACTAACAAAGTAATACATCCATATATTATCTACTAAAATTATATCCACCTTTGACAATTCACCACATGGAAAAGAAGACTGTGCTATTATGTTTCAAAGAATAAGGTGTTCAAGATTTACATAACTTGTAACAGAATACTTTGCAAAGTAAAACTTTCTCCCTCATCTCTCCCCTCATTCACTAAGATTTTAGCCCCTTAGTCCCTGTCTTAACCAGTTCTCTTCCAAATATTCTCCGCAACTTCAAAAGCCATATAATCTGTCCCATACTTTTGCCTCTAAATTCCTTGACCACCCTCTTCTAAAAATCTTCATTTCATTTCAACCACCAACTGCCATGGTCATCCCCTAACAGCTATATAGTGTCTAAAGAGAAATGGGAGCATTTGGAAGTACAAAGACGATCCATTCGAATATAAGAAGAAATCCTACTTAAATGTATTTTTTTAAAGAAATTAAGGTATACTCATATTCAAAGTATATAGCATGTTTATTAAAAACATCTGAAGAACAGTATGGAGATTCCTCAAAAAATTAAGAACAGAATTACCCTATGACCCAGTAATCTCTCTTCTGGGTATTTACCTAAAGAATCTGAAAATATGTATCCATAAAGGCTGCACCCCGATGTTCACTGCAGCATTATTCACATGGAAACAACCAAGTGTCTTTCAATAGATGACTGGATGAAGATATGGTACATATATACAATGGAATATTCAGCCAGAAGAAAAGATAATATACTGCCATTTGCGATAACATGGATGGATCTTGAGATTATCGTGCTAAGCAAAATAAATCAGAAAAGGCTGAGAGCCAGATTTCACTCATATGTGGGATATAGAACTGAAAGCAACAAATGAACAAGACAAAAACTCACAGACACAGATAGCACTTTAATGGTTACCAGAGGGTTAAAGGGCGGCAGCGGGGGGAAGGATATTGGGGAGGGGTGGGGTAGATAAGGGTGAAAGGGGTCAATATATGGTGACGGAAGATTTGACTTTGGGTGGTGAACACACTATGCAATATACAGATGATGTATTACTGAATTGTGTACTTGAAAACAATATAATGTTATTAACCAATGTCACACCACAAATTTAATTTTAAAAAAGACTTTTTTTTTACTTGAGGATGTTATTTTTTTAAAAAACTGATAAGCAAATGTGATACAAAGGAGAGTGCCACCTGTATCTTGTCATTACTGTTAACTACATCCTCCAAAATCAAGCACCTCACTCTGACTCCCATCTCCCATGTTTCTAGCTCATTCACTCTAGTATACTAACCCTAATAACTATTCAACCTCTTTAAAATCTCAAAATCATTATCTTCTTCACTTTTACATTGACCATCCTACCATTCATGTCTTTATTTTCCTCCTTTTCCATCTTATATTCTATGGTTCCTCATTACCACTCATGAGTATTCCCTCTTAGTTTCCTTGCCCTTCTTTCCTTAGTTATACACTTCTGACAAAATCCATTCCTGGTTAAATCCAACTCTGCCTATTCTATGCCTGCACCCAAACACAGAACATAGCTGAATTAAAATATGCAAACTTGCTTCTTGCATTCACTTTAAATTTATAACTACAAAGTTAGAAAGGTCCTTGGCACTACCTAGCAATCCTTGCACATTTCCCTAAACAATTTATTCTTGTTTTGATAGTTTCTTACCATCTCTCTCCTCAATAACTCTGTCACCTCCCTCTCAGCTGATGACCTCCAATATTATTTTCTTGAGAAAACAGAAGTGAACCGAAGAGAACATGCACATCCTCCCTCACCGAATCTTACAATCCACTTGATTCTCTCCCCATACACTCTGCCTTCCCTCCTTTAACACTGAATTGTACCTGATTCTACTTAACTTTGACTTTTCCACTTGGGTACTAGAACCTGTTCCCTTTTTCTCACTCAAGGACTGTTCCAAAGTTACCTCCTATCCCAGCACATCATCAGTTTTTCCTTCTTTGTCAACAATTTGTATCAGCATTCAAAGGTGCTGCAATATCTTTCACACAAAAGATATACCTTGACCCCTCATTCCTTTAGGCTACTACCTACTTCTCTGCTTTGTAGCAATATTCTCTAAGAAAAATACCTCTACTCACTGTATCTACTTCTTTTCCTCTCACCCAATCTAATCATGCTTTCATCCCCACCACTCCACTGAAAGCATTCCTCAAGGATGCCTACCAGCTCTTCCTACCTTGCCAAAGCCATCTTACCCAACCTCTCAAAAGTATTTCGACTCAGCTAACCACCCCACCTTTCCTGATATATTATGTTCTTGGTTCCTTGGAAAGCACACTCTCCGAATCTCCCTCCTACATCCCTAATGCTTGTTTTCAGTCATATTTACTGGCTTTTTTCTTCTTCCCCACCTTATATGTTGAAATGTCCTAAGGCTCAGTCTTCAGTCCTCTTAAATCTACATGTATACCACAGGAAATTTCCTTTAGCCCCATGGTTATAAACTCTATCTACATACAGTCATGCACCACATAACAATGTTTTGGTCAATGATGGACTGCATATATGACAGTGGTCCCATTAGATTATAATGGACTTAGGTATTTCCTTAGGAGAAACAAAAGGGTATGTGGTGCAGGAGGAATTTTTTTTTTCTCTGAAGGTAGCAATATCCTTGGGGCTTGGCAATAGATTCCCTCTCTCACAGAAACTCAATTTTGAGTACCCAGATTACATTCCAGTCAGTCAGCCACTGACCTGCTTCAGCACAGAGGAGCCTGTGTCCCCCAAGGGCTATATATTCAAAGGCCACTAAAGCCCTCCCAGATTTAGCTTGATGGTTTTCAGAGTACACTGTTGTAAATTCTTTGTTGAGGACCTAAGATCCTGTACAAGGACACAGGCCCACAGGTGCTACCTTAATAAGTATTAAGTGTCACTGTCACTTTAGTAAAAACTTTCTGTGGTAGTACAGAGCCAGTCTGTCCCTGTACCTTGAAAATATTTTCAGGTTGTAATGATGTAAAGCATAGATAATTTTTATTTCTTCCATTATCTCAATGCCAGAGGGAGACCTTTGTGCCAGATAGGGTCAATGGAACTGAAAACAAATTTCCAAAGTCAAAACTTTAAGTCCTCAGTTCTACACCCTCTCTCTCCATGCTAAACACCCTGTATTTTTTAATACCACAAAGTTCCTTAATCTTACCACTACTCCAGCATGCAATAGCCAAAACCTATCCTATGTTCATTTCTCCATCTTGATTTTTTATTCTTATTTATCCTCAGGCCACATTTCACTCCCTTCTGACAGTCACTATTATGGTGATCTATACCTTAACCAACCAGTTTATTCTCAATATTTCCCATCAATCCAGCCCATATCCCTGTTCATGAAAGGAAGCAGGGGTAGGGTTTATGGGGCAGTGTTTGTAAGGTCTACAGTAGTACACAGTAATGTCCTAAGCCTTCACACTCACCATTCATTAATCGACTTACACAGAGCAACTTCCAGATCTGTAAGCTATATTTATGATAAGTGCCCTATACAGATGTACCATTTTTTATCCTTTAGACTATATTTGTACTGTACCTTTCCAATGCTTAGATACACAAATACCATTGTGTTATAATTGCTTATAATATGAAGTATGATAACATGTTATACAGGTTTATAACTTAGGAGCAACAGGCTATACCATATAGCCTTGGTGTGTGTTGGAAGCTATAACAACTAGGTTTGTGTAAGTGCACTCTATGATGTTCGCACAGCAAAATCACCTAATGGTGCATTTTTCAGAAGGTATCCCCATTGTTAAGCAAGTATGACTGTACAAGTGACTCTAGCCTCTTTCCTGAGCTCGAGACTCTTATAATTATCTGCTTAATTAAGATCTCCATCTGCATGTCTCAAACTTTAAGAAAAGCAAATCCAATTCTTGATTTCTCCTTCACACCAAACCTAGTCTTCCCCAAGTGTTTTCCTTCCCTGTAATTATTACATTCATCTTGTTACTCAGGCTAAAAACCTAGTCATTATTGATCCATCTCTCACTTTAGATCACATTTAATATATCATTAAGTCCTGTCAACTTTACCTTAAGAAAATGTATTTCCAGTTACATAGATATATACATATGTCAAAACATACTGAACTGTACACTTAAAATGGATGCATTTTATTATATGTAAAAGTGTAAGTTATAACTCAATAAAGTGTGGTGGTAGCACGCGTGTGTTACCTACATACATACAGCACCATTTCTCACCACTTCCACCACTACCTCTTTGCTACCTGGACTACTACAATAGCCTTCTAAGTGGTATCCTTGCTTCTATTTTCACTCACGCAAGTTCATATTCCACACAATATCTAGAAAATCTTTTTTACATGTAAATCATATTATGTCACTTCCCTGCTTAAACATCTCCAATGGCTTCCTATCACACTTAAAATTCAAAAGCCCTCATCATGATTTCAAGGCTGTGCATGATCTAACCCCTACCTACCTCACAGGCCCTACTTCTTTATCATTTTACCCTTTGTTCTACTGTGTTCCAAACACACTGGCCTTCCATATATTCCTAAAACAGTTTGTTTTCAATTATTATTTCTTTTCTAAAAATGTATTCCAAAAGTAGGTTCTTTATATGGAGGCTGATGTACCTCTATCTCACTCTATTAGATGGTCAACAGAGAAATGCTTGCTTAATCTACCCAAAGAAGTAAATCTTAATACTTATTAATGTAATTTGGCCTTCATAAACTCAAGTTAATATGTGAAGTGCATGTAGCATTCTGATGTCCAACTGGAAAACTAAATTGGGATCAGTTACAGAGAGCCTGGAACATCAGATTAAGGAGTTTATATTTTATCTAACACACCAGTGTCACAAACTTAAGCACTAGAAGAGCTACTTTTTTAAATTTTTCAAGTCCTGAGGTCACAAAGTTTGCAAAGAGGTGTGGAATAATGGAAAAAATGAAGAGTTACTTTCAGGGATATACACACACCTTTTTGTACCTCTAGAATTTTGAACCATGTGATTATACTATCTATTTTTAAAATAAATTATAATTAAACCTATCTTAAAATTTTTTTAAAAAAAGAATTCTTGTATGACAGAAAAATCAGAAACAAATGTATTTGTCTTTTTAAGAAAAACATATTTTAAATTCTTTTTGAATGCTATACTGAGAATTAGATAGAATATAAAAATGTATATAAAATATATTTGTATATTTAGATAACGCAGACACATACACAGAAAAATAATATACATGCTCATACATAATGGTTCTCATCATATATTAAGGAAGTACTACCAGAACTGAATTCTGCAACTTAAATGATCACAACTTGCCAACTTTCAAGCAGCTTCCTTAAAAACCTGAATAGCCACTGAGGATTCACACTGTGAAGACTTCACTCAGAAATCTAAAGGCCTGCAGATGATAAAAGAATAAGAGATAAACTAAAGATAAAAGATAAAAGATAAAAGAGGGCACAATCTATTTTTCTCAAACTCTTCTCCAGAGGTCAGTCTTACCACTTGCCAACAGCTGCATCAGTTAAGTGAGATTAATAATTAAATGACTTGGAGACAACAAGAGTAGGGAATATAAACTCTTATCTCCAAATTTGCCATAGCCTCTATCTGGCAGTCCAGGAGAAATGAGGAACAGAACCTCACAGTATACGTTCCTCCTCCCAGATAAATAAAAATTATTCTGGTTTTTGTTCCTAAGCTAAGTTCTAGAACCACTACACCATGAAAGAATAAGGAAATGGACTCTGTTGAACTGAAGAAACTCAGGCTATATCAGTGAAGGCAAAGGCAAAATACTATAAATGGCAACAAAGAGAAAACAGAAATTCCAAACCCTTTAATCTATAGAATCCATCCTTTCATCAAGGGCAAAGTAGTGTGAGTTTACTCATGGCCTACATATAAAAAGTGGCCTCCTTAAACCCTTCATCCTGTTATCTATCATGTCCAGGCTCAAACCCTATGGTCATAACAAAAGAACATGGGAAAAGTTTCTCTTCTGCATAATCACAGAAGTAACACATTCTCCCTTGGAAAATATGTCCTGATCCCCAGTACCTTCTACCATCAACACATTATGTATAACTTTTCTGAATCCCTTGAGTTTCATCTTCATTCTCAAGTTTTGAATTCATGCAGAAGTCAGTATATTCTGAATATACTTTATCCTGGAGTCATAAATGGGCATTTAGTAATGTTAAAAACCTTATTTTAAAATACTGCTTCCTAAACTTTAATATGCATCCTGTAGATATTATTAAAACACAGATTTTGTTTTAGTAGGTGTAGGGCAAGGCCTGAGAGTCAGCAATTCTAATAGGTTCTCAGGTGCTGCAAATGCTCCTGCTTCTCAGAAAACACATTAAGTAGCAAAGTTCTAAAAAGCAATGGCACCTATATACACAAGTTATCTCCAAAGGCACAATCCCAAGAGAATGCTAACTGTTCTTTCTTTTTATATTTATTCCTTCTTCTCTAATTTATAACAGGTGTATTTTCATATCTTCTCAATACTTGCAATTTATCTTCAATGCTATTACTAATGTCTCTTTCCTTTTATTCAACTGGCATCTCTAAAATTCCTTCCTCTCATTTTATTCTTCTATACTTACCAAAATAATACCTAAAATGTAAAAGTAGCTTATAAAAAACATTCTTAGTATGTGTCCAAGTCTATTTTTTCTTATGTCCTCTAAATAGTTTCTAATTCAGCACACACACATCCAATAATTTAAAACTTCTTGCAAGGACCAAAATGAGGAACAGAAAAATAAAAAGAAAAAGAAAAAGAAAAAAAGAAAAGATAAAGATAAAGAAAAGAAAAGAAAAATGAAAAAAAGAAAAAGAAAAAAAGGAAAGAAAAAAAAGAAAAATGAAGGAAGGAAGGAAGGAAGGAAGGAAGGAAGGAAGGAAGGAAGGAAGGAAGGAAGGGAGGGTGGGTGGGTGGGAAGGAGGGAGGGTGGGAGGAAGAGAGGGAGGGAGGGAGGGAATAAGAAAGGGAGGGAGAGAGGGAGGGAGGGAGAGAGGGAGGGAGGGAGGGAGAAAGGGAGGAAGGAAGAAAGAAAGGGAGGGAGGAAAAAGAAAGGAAAGAAAGGAAGGAATGAAACTGTATGATAAAAGTATAGAAATTGGGCCCAATATCTATTTATTACAGGAACCTACTGTAAAGTGAAGCAAAAAAAATACTAACTGAAAGTCAATACAACAAATTTTCATATATTGAAAAGATTTTAAAGCTCTATTTAAGGATCCACTTATAAATAAAATTCAAATACATCAAACAAATATGTATTCTTTGGGCCTGTCATCTTGTTAGCTTTAAACTACATTGTTAAATAAGAGCCAAAAAAAAAAAAGGGCAAAATATTCAGACTGTATGTCTGAATATTCTAGAACATCCAACAGTTTGCAATGCTAAGGCCAGATTCTTCCATAAAGATCTAATTTAATAGGTGTACCATAATGACCATCCTTAAAAATAATCAAGCCATCTATTCGACTTTAAACAAGTTAAATTTTCATTCTTGCTTTCACCTTGAGACACATTAACAATAACTTACATACTTCTCAAGGAGAAAAAGATCCAGAAATGCTGCAAACTGTGAAGAAGAAACTGGTTTTCCGGGTACCTGATATGTTCTATATCCCTTAGAAAAGAGATTTTAACTTAACCATCTTAAAGGTGATGCTCCCAGTGAACTGCCAAGTTAAGAAATACTTGTAATTAAGATCTCCCTCATGTATTCCCTAGTTTGTTTAGTAGTACACCCAAATCTTCCAAGCCAGAATCTTGGGTGTCAACTTGGAACTTTACCTCTCCTTCATCCCCATCCTTTCCAGACCTCCAAATGAAATGACCACCACTTATCCATTTTGTGTCCTAAATGTTCCTCCGGTCCATTCTCTCCATTCCCTCTGACATTGCCTTAGTCTAAGCCTTTTCCTTCACCTTATCTATTGCAACAGCTACACTAACATCACTGCCTCCAAACATCCTTTCCACTGTGATACTTACTCCATGCTGTCATTTAAGTGATTTTCCAAAATGCAAACCTAATGTCTCTTCCACTCAAAACCTTTCACTATGTCCCCATCACCCATACAATAAAGTCAATGCCACATATAATAGCACATAACTTTCCATGATTTGAACCCTGACTACCTCTCAAACATCATATCCCACTGAACTTCTCGCATCCTGCACTTTAGCCCCATCATCATCAAACCACATTGCTTGAATTTCCAACATACCCCATGTTACTTGATACCTCCATGCTTTTGCATAGGCTGTTGCTTCAGTCTAGAATATCCTTCATTTCTTCCTCCTTTGGTTTCCTGACCAACTACTATGAATCTTTCAAAACCCAGCTAAGATCCAAGAAGCTATCCAAGACCTACTCCATACTCTTATAAGAGTTAAATATTTCTTCCTCTGCCAACACTGTAAGTAATAATGGCATTTATTGGGCATTTACTATGTGCCTGACACTGTTTCAAGCATTTTACATATATTAACTCATATAATCTTCACAATAATTCTTCCTAAGAACTAGTACCACTATAACCTTTGTGGATATGGAAACTAAACCACAGAGAATTAAATAACCTGTCCCCAAGGATACTCAACTGTTAAGTGACAGAGAGAGATTAAAATCCTATACCATAGATATTTATCTTATTGCATTTATCACAATAAATGTATTCATATGACTGTCATTACTCTGAACTGTGAGCTCCTTGAGGGTGGGGATTATGTCATATTCAACTCTAAAGCCACACTGCCTACTATAAAGTAGGTTATCAGTACCTGCATTTTTTGAGTTGCATATAAACTATTCCTAAAAAGTTCCAGAAAGATCACTCAGGAACTAGTTTCTAAATAAATATCCAAATATGCTTTAAGAGTTCTAGAAAAGAGTAAGCTATCTTTTTCACTAATAAAAAGGATGTCAAAAAGAGGTCAACATAAGCATGAGACTATAGTCTGTGGACTATGAAATAGATTTATTTTTGCAGTAATACTACTTAATCACTGCAATAAATCAAAACTCAAAAGACCATTTGCTTAAGATTAACTTTTTTCTCTCACTAAATAAGAATGTTTGCTTATCATTCGGGACAGTGAAAAGCTCTAAATTTACTTTGTTCAAGTGGAAAGAAGCGAATCTTAGACAAGCACTACTAATTGCTAAATCTGGCCAAGAAATGTATCTCATTTGGCAATTAAATTAAAACACAGTTGCCTGATTAAGCATATAAAAACAGAATTTCTAAGGTTGTGTGGACTGGCATTCCATTATTCAAATAATGAAAAATTCTTTATCATAAGCAAAGAAAAATGAAAAATCAAGAATAAAATAGATTATCACCACCCAATAGTACAGTTTTTAGATTAAAATGCTTTTAAAACATATATATGTTACATTAAACAAATGCATATATATAATATTTTAATAATCATTGTTTCCTTAAAATTGTGAAAATCAAAGTTATTGTAAGAGCAATGATAAAAGACCTCAGGACCAAATTTACTGTACTTAGTGTGCTCTCAATTACAGTTCCTGAGCCATACTGAAGTACAGTAATTAAAACCCACAGGGATGGTACCAGCAGCAACAGTGCACACCACATTACTTCTTAGTGTACTCTGCACCCAACCCAGCTTCTACACACTTGTGCATTACAGAAAGGTAAATCTGCTGTCAGAAGAAGCAGAGTTTAGGCCACAGTGAATTTAGGCCACTGCAGAGCAAACTCCACTTCCAGGCACATCTTACCATTTCTTGGTACACTCAACCATTAGCTCCTGGTAGGAGGCCACAAATTGGAACTTGGATGCATGTTTTCCTACACGCTGCAGTCTCTTCCAAACTGAAGCCATGATGATCAGTCAATACACGGTAGCAGTTTTGGGTTAGCAGCACAACAGCTTTAACAAAGCAGAGGGTCCAAAGCAAAAAAACTTTGCATGTATGTCTGTACTTTTAAGAACTCAACTACAACTTGAAATGATGTTTGGGGTCCATAAGTCTTCTCCGTTTCACAGGGTAAATCCCATGTTAGATGAATGGCCCAGTCAAGAACAGTGTGATATACATGACAGGAAGTGTGAGAGGAGGTTCCCTTATGGAGACATTACCATTCCATCACAGGGGCTATATGATTTGTATTCTGGAGGGCTGAAAAGCAAAACAAAGAGAAAAAATATGAGAGAAGCATGACAAATGACTAACCACCCATGTTAGGTAACACTGCAACAATCCCAGTTCTCTGCATGTTTTTCAAACAATAAAACAAAACACCAACCTCAAAAGCCAATAATATCAAGGATGCCAGACACCAAGGAAAAAATGACAATTCACACCGAAGACGTGGGGCAACACATCTGGTAATCAGCATCAACAACAAGCCAGAGACGCAAGTCCGGGCCCTACCTCCCCCTCCTAGCATCAGAGAACGGCGAGCAGAGCGGGAAAGTCTAGGGATGCTGTTTAATGTCCACGGCAAATCAGAGTGGGGAGTGGAGTATTTTAAAATAAACTTTGTTTTTCAGTCGATAATTAATAGCCTCGAGTCCTGGAATATGTGATCGAAACAAATTAAGGAATGGAGAGGAATGCTGTTGTTGAGTTGGAGGGAGAAATGGATGTGGAAAGAGGAGTGGAGGGAAATCTCAAGGCAGAGGGAGGGCAATGTCCCGGCTTCAGTTCATTTGGGTTCTCCTTCATCTCCGCTGCCAACTGGAGAGAAATGGAAACTCCTGCCTGGGCGTGAAGCAATGACCAGCCCGTCAAGTGCACCGTGCGGGGTGTGGGGTGCGGTGCCTCCCTCCCCCATCTTCAGAGAACAGTCGTCCGCGGGAGCCTCCTCTCTTCCCGCACAGAGCCCAGACCGCTTGGCCCCCATCAGAGGCAGGAGGTGCTCGCCCGCGATCCCTGTCACCAGGCTATGCCAGAAGACCCTAGCCTGGTCCCCGAGCCCCCGGCCCTGCCGCACATCCACTCTCGCCTCCTCCTCACCCCTCTAATCCCGCTGTCGGGCAGAGTCTGGCCGGGTTCCCTCCTCAGAGCCGCTCCTCCATCGCCGCCGCAGAAGCAGCCGCCGCCGCCGCCACCGAGTCCTCCATCCCCGCTGGAGCCACATGGAACAGCCGAGCCAGCCACCGCGCTCCCAGGAGCCGGGGTCTGCAGCCCCTCAGGCGGACGGCGCGCCTCACGCCCGCCCCCTCCCGGACGGAGTCGCCCCGCGACTGTCCCCCACCCTACAAAACCCGGCCAGAGCCTCCGCTCAGCGCCCAGCACCCCCTACCCCGCCTTCCTCCTCCGCCACCATCATCATTACCTCCCCCGCCGCACCTCTCACACTAACCCTACCCACGGCAGCTCAACCTCCGTCCGCACAGCCGCCATTGGTTGGGCCCCACACATGCCCCGCCTACCCCGGCTGGCGAGCCTTTGAGTGACAGGGGAGCCTCATTGGCCAACCCGGGTGCCCATCACAGAGGCTCCACTCCCTAGCTCTGGAGGTGTTTTTCCCCCTGCCAGAACGCGGCGCACCACAATGTACTTTCAAAAAAAAAAAAAAAAAAAAGTCAAATTGGAACCAAGGACGACCCCGCCCACTCATCTGATTGGCTTGGAGAGGGAAGCGATCCACCGGAGGAGTAAGGATGTTTATAGTGAACTGGAAAATGGTTGCTGAAGGTGGATGTCTGTCAACGCGCGCCGAGTGCCGGGCGAGGTTTCTGGCTTGAGTTCGTGGTAGCAAAGCCCGGGTCTGGCTTCGCTGCAGCTGTGGGCAGTGTGGCTGCTGTAGTTTTCTCTCCCATTCTCTCCTATCCCCACCCTAGGAGCTGGGTGCTCCCTTTCCTCCGCCACTAAGCAACTAGGGTGTTTGTGCCCTGTTTTCACCCGATTTCTCCTGTGGAGTAGTGACCTTGCCTATCTCCGCCTAACATTGTCAACTGATCCTCAACAGGATTCAATGAAAAAAGCTAGACATAAAATGTTTACAGTGCAATTTCTTGTTCTGATTCAACATTTCTTTGAATCTTGGGTTTCTCCTATTCGTTTGACCGTCTTTTTGCCCTGGTAGGAACTGTATACAGATTGGGGAGTGGCCGGCATATCAGAAGGATGATTAATAGGCAAAAGAGGATGAAGTAACTTAAGAGTGTGAGAACAGAGGTACTTAACCTTGTTAAAAGACCCAAGGACCCTTCTGAGAATATGATGAAAGCTATAGACACTTTCCCAAGGAGGAAAAAAAATGTCTTATCATGAGTTTGCCTTCAATTTTAGGTGTTTTCACAGACCTCTGTTGTAAAGAAAAAGTGCGAAGAATGAAATTTAAGGGCAATCCCAACATTTAAGGAATAAGCTAAGTGGGAAAGAGACTGAGGAGGAAAGGTCGGAGAAGTAGGAGCACCCTACCAGCAAGAAGCAAATAGTTTGAAAAAAGAGGGAAGCTAACATACAAAAAGAAAAGTATGATGGGTCCCGGAAACAATTAAGGGTCATTCTTAATCTTAATAAAGATGGAGAGCAGGGTGCATGGACAAAGTAGCTTAAAAGATTTTAGGGTATAGAGAAGATTTTTTGAGAAACAGGACAGGAATAATGATGGATGAAAACTGAACACATCTGTAGACATAGCAGGAAAAAGGGAAAAGATATTGAAGAACCAAGAGAGATGGGGCGAGAGATAGAAAGCTTGAATCCAATATCTAAATCTATTTCCATTTCAATAAAGTGAACTAATGTGCATTTTATAGAAAAGGACATATATATTACTTATTTTGCTATAGTCTTAATTTTAAAATATTAAGATAACCATAATAATTATATCGATGTTATTTTGTGTATATCTTAGAGTTCTTGGGTATCCTTCCTGAGTGGTTTACTAAGTCACACAACCTACAGTCATTATGCTCTCATACAATGATATATTCTGCATTATTAACAGACTTTAAGTGTATGGCTTTTTTTCCCTCTAATTTATGGAAATGGTCAAACTATTTTAATCTAAGTTGTTTTTCAGGAACAACCCACATGATAATCAGGAGGATTTTGCATCCTATTTATTATTGTTCTTTAGAAGTTCTCAAACTTTTTTATGTGGTCATCGTGGTTTCTTTTAATACTTACTGTGTCCTCAAAAAAGAGACTTTATTGTAAAAAATTATCTTAAAAGCAGTTTTAAATATCTTTCTTTAATAGAAAATAAAAGAAAAAAGAAGTGTGCTTGACTCCCAGGGAATCTTTCTCAAGTTGTAGAAAATTTTGAGACCAACAAAGAGTTTTTCAAAAGACAGCTCTTCTTTTTAGAGGAAGAATTTTTCTTGGATGGAAACTCTTCTTTTTCATTCTAGCTGCAAAGGTAGCTAGGAAGAGACCAACAACTTAAAAGCAGACTTTGACATTGTTTTGATGCTGAGCTCAATTTTACAAGCTGACTTCTGGAGGTTCCATAGAGCAGCTACTTCTTCCCTGGTAACTCTTTTTTCTATTTAAACAAACTTTCTGCTAACTAAATTTATTGAATAACTTTTAATATAGAATATTTTAAGAAACACCACTGCTTCAAGGACTAAAGGATCTCAAAAGAGTGCATTTACATTGTTCCTTTCCCATTAACTCAGTGATTATCAAGAGTAGAACACCAATAATTACTGTGGACTCAGGATTTTATAATAATCACTAAGAATTCACTTACCCTCAATTCTCCTGACCACAATTCATGCCATATATTAGCTGAGAGCTGTTGAAAAGCTACAAGTTACCTTCTTTTTAAGGCCCCTATCCCCCTTGCCTACTAGTATGTACATTCTGTTGACCCTCCCTCTTCTGAGATAGAATGGCCCACTATGGATCTGCCCCTTTCTATTCTCCTGTTTACATGGTTCTTGATTTATCATCTTTCTGTCCCAGGCCTAATCTGCATATAATAAACCTGTGGGTACAAGTTACTTTAATTGTCCTGTCCATTTGACTTCAGTGTTGATCACAAAATTTTATAGACATTTTATTTAACAGAAGCTTCAACATTTAAAATAATTTCAATTTTGCCTTCAAATATCAAGCTTAGAGTGAAGAAAGAATACAAAGAAATAAATGGAAAAGACACCCCAAAACTTTAAATCTCTGCCATGACAGTTTCGAAATGATAGAAATTATTTTCACTGAAGCAGCTTTTCTAGTCACTGTTTCAGAAACCTCCAAAATGAAAATTCTACTCTATGAAATGCAAACATAGGCTTGAATTATTATCATTACTGGTGATAAAATTCTTATCTTTGGGTTTTACAGTTTTGCAGTAAAAATTGTCAGATGTTGTTATTACAGGATTTAACTACTTATAGAATTTATCTGTGCCTTGGTCATAGTAATAAGATTTACTCCCAATAATAACACTGCAGTTTTTCGTATTGTGTTTTCCAGTTATAATAGCAGTTATACTATATACAACAATATTACTGCAATTTTTAACTGCTAATAAAATTATTTCTTTTAAACCCATAGCGAAAATTTTTATCCTTCAGCAATTTTTGTGTACTTAAAAAATTTGCTGTGGCAGGCTAATACTTTCAAATGTTAGCCAATGGTTTTTGTAGTAGTTGTTTTTCCAGGTATTTTTTCATTCCATGGGCTTTCTCCTCTTATACCTTTCCCCAAGACACCCTAAGCATCATACCCACCCTGAGGCTGGTCTTTGTTCATTGTTTCAGGAAAGGAGTATAACAGCATGCAGAGAAACAGAATTTTTCCTTGGTTTTTGAGTTTCAAAATCCTAGCCCTTTAGGGATTAGTGAATCCAGTTAGAGTCTTGCACTGTTCAATAGAATAACCTCTAGCCACATGTGACTATTGAACACTTGAAATGTGGCTAATTCAAACTGAGATGTGCTGTAAGTATAAAATATACATGAATTTCAAAGAGTTATGTAAAAAAGGACTATATCTTATTAATAATTTTTATATTGACTAGCTGTTAAAATAATATTTTGTATATATTGGGTTAAATGAAAGACATAAAATTAATTTCATTTGTTCCTCTACTTTTTGTAATGTGGCTACTGGAAAACTTTAAATTATATATCTGCTTCACATTATATTCCTATTGGACAGTACTGTCATAAACAATAATAAAATTTCCTTTCACAGAGACAAAAACTGGATTTCCTAGACTAGAAAGAAGAAAAAGTTGGAAGAAAATTAAAAAGAAGCTAGATGCTGGTGGATCCCTATGACAGGACTTACTGCACTATTCTTACTCTATTCTGACACAAGCCTTAGAAGGAGCAACTGAGATGGCAGTATCTATCTCATATGAGAGCTGAGAGAGAGATAATTTTCCTTTTTCCTTGTCACAGCTCTGGGGAGGTGTCAAGAGCTTTAAGAAAAAGCTTGGGCCCTGTATCTAGTACAGCCAAGACTTTAGAGCAACACAGTTCAACAGAACTCTCTGTGATGAAAGCTTCATAGTATACCTGGTTGTATCCTCTAGCCACTTGAGACTACTGAGCACCTAAAATGTGGCTAGTTTAAATGAGGCACTATAATTTTAATATTATTTGATTTTAATTAATTTAAATGTAAATAGCTGCATGTGCCTGGTAGCTACTATAATGGACAGTGAAACTTTACCTGGAAGTTTCTGAAAGCTCAACATGATGATTCCCAGACACCTAAAAGGGTGTAGAGGAAGCCACTAGACCTAAAGGGGCCTTACTGATAGACTAAGATAGCCCAGCAGCAATCTGTGGGGCTGGCTGCTATTGAGAAAGGAAGTAGATTGAATGACAGCTATAAACTATCAGCTTGCTATTCTAATTGTGGATCAGCTACATATCAGCTCTGATTCAAGAGTACTCTTGCTGTTCTTTACCATCCTCTCAATCCAACTATTCAGATTAGTCTAGATAACTTCATAATGGTAAAGTCACAGTTCACAAATGCTGTGTATGCCAAGGTAAATGCAGTTACCCGGTTATTTACACATTGCAAGTAAGTGAGCCATTACTGGGATTTTTGCAACTAAGGTTTGAGTTGATATTAGGAGGCCTTTCTGAAAAGTCTTTGCTAAATTCAATAAATTTATCTCCTATAAAATCAATAGGTATTCTTGATTAAAGTTTATTTGTCCTTTCCCATGAAATATTAAGAGCCTTTGATGAATTATAAAGAGTTGACTGACCTCTGCTTCTTTTTTTCTGTGTTTTCAATAACTGGAATAAAGTTTAAGTAACCAGATACAGCATCCAGCCAGTGGTTTACTCTGAATAATTACCGGATGACTATATTTAGTATGAACAAGATAATATATTTTAACATATTATAAAATAATAAGGCTAGACAGGAAAGGCAAAAGAAAAATTGGTAGGAATTCACTATCTTGGAGGGCATTGAATACACCCCTCTGACCAATGTAGTGTTAAATTAAAAGCATTTCCAGCTCAAACAGTACAAAAACAGCAGCAAGCTGGAATCAGGTAGAACCCCACTTACCAAGACACAGGGCATGGGCCAAGTAGCCCTGTTGCAGAAGCCTGTCCCAGATGAATAGAGTTATAAAATAAATCCAACTCATGCACAGTTTGGGCAATCTGCTAGGCAAGGCCAGGTGGAAAAAAATTCTAGGGCAAGGGCAATCACATGGAAGCCAGAGAGAGCTGCAATACCATTCCAGATCCTCTCTTTTAAGTCACTCAATTAGCGACTGGGCTTACAGAGAGTAGAACATAGCCTAGAAGCAAAGAGGACTTCATGAAAGCTGCTGGATATTTCTTCACATTTTGTCGCAATTTTTGGATGCTATTTTAAAATATTTCCAATAATGAATCATTGCTATCTTTCTCCAAGGAAAGAAGGTCACCTGTTGAGCAAGAGTTAAGTTTTTGTGCCATAGTTCAGTCTTATGAAGAAATCCTGACATTTTCAACATTAAAAACCATACTTTATCTCTGAAATAATGTTTGTCTATTTCAGATATTGAATATAGTACTAAGTTACACTTGTTGAGAATTATTATCTGGCAATATCAGTGTCCCATTATTTATTTTAAAAACTATGTGAGCATCTTTCTCCTGATAACCAGCATACTTCAGTGTAGAAAAGGAGAGTGTTATACTTGCACATTTTTTTTACACAACACATACTAAAAAGATATATATTTAGAGGTCATAACTTGATTATATTTTAAAAATTCACCCTTTCCTGAACTGAAGCAAAAACAGGAGACCTATTATTGACTGCTCAACTTCTTTTATTCTTGTAAAAACACACTCCCTAGCTACTCAACAAAGCTACCTTGTGCATGCCTCTTCTCTAGCTTACATCACAGTTTACAAAATAATAATTACCATCATCCTACAGTTGTCAGTAATAAACAGTAACCTGTTGAGTACTTCTTCATACATGTTATGTTGGAAATTGAAACTGCTGCACTGCATGTATGATATTAATTGCTCGTCAACATTGTATGCTATGGATATTTTCAATGCCCACGAATGTTATTTGATCAATAGTTCATTCTGCTCTCTCTTATTAAAATCTTATTACTTTTCAGCAGATTTTGTAAGCTTAAAGGCAACAATGTAACTTGTACCTAGTTTTGCTATAAGGAGATCAACTTTGAATGACAGTTTTATGATTTTGGTTTTCTTTGATATTTTTAAGTGAAAACCCCATTTATTAAATTAACAATTGTTTAATGAATACTAAGTAAATCTACGAGGCTCAAAGCATTGTGCTTAAGTATTGAGAATACAGCACATCAAAAGACACAAAATCCTTGCCTTTATGGAGTTCACAGTCCTCATCAATTAGAAATCATTATTTAGTGTTTGCTGTAGACAAATCTCAGTTGATGAGAGGTGACTGTTTTGTTTCACAGTGACACAAAAGCTGAGAAAACATTCTAAAAGACAATACACTGGGGACTAACTCAATGAAATTCAATTTTCAGATATATATATTATTGTACTTCCAATTTGTGGCTGCTTGTGCACAGTCATATATAGACTTGTCACAGCTCATTATACAGATTTATACAGATTTATAATTTGCACTGGAGTCTTGTTCACAATTTATGTTTATTTATTGAATTATATTTTCCATTGCTATTTTATCATTATTTTTGTTTATTGAATCACTTTAGACAAATTGATCCATTTTTTAACATTATAGATATAAAATAATGCTATTTTAATTACAAAAATGCAAAATTAACACATGCCAAAATTGAAGTTACATTGTCTGAGACAGCAATTATGATAAAGCACGAAGAGTACAGGATGAGACTGAAGTTGAGAGAACTGAGTTACTGTTGCAGGTCCATAATTGTGTCATCCTAGGCACTCACATAACTATTCTGAATGGAGGGTGGGAAGTATATAGGTTGACTCTAAAACAACATGAATTTGAAGTGCATAGGTCCACTTATATGCAGATTTTTTTCTATAAATATGTGCAATACTATAAGTACATTTTCTCTTCCTTATAATTTTCTTAATAACATTTTTCTCTTTTCTAACTTCATTGTAAAAATACAGTGTATAATACATATAACATATAAAATATGTGTTAATCAGCTGTTTATGTTTCCAGTTAGGCTTCTAGTCAACAGTAAGCTATTAATCAATCCCTCTTCTGGGTCTCTACCTGCAAAATTTGAAAACACTTATACATAAAGATATATGTACCCCTATGTTCATTGCAGCGTTATTTACAATAGCCAAAACATAGAAACAACCTAAGTGTCCTTTGACAGATGATTGGATAAAGAGGAAGAGAAAAATTGGGGGGTGATTGCTAATGGGTATGGGCTTATTTGGGGGATGGTGAAAATGCTCTAAAATTAGATGCTAGTGATTGTTACACAACTCTGTAAATATACTTTTAAAAAAACGCTGAATTGTATACTTAAAATTGATCACATGAAGGGTGACTTTTATGGTATGTGATTTATATCTCATGAAGAGAAATTAGAAAAATAAAAGAATATAGAAACAGACAACTGACCATAGGTACTCACCAGTTACATTATTCTGCAGTCACATTTAACCAAAAGTCACAAGACAACTCAATATGCTGGCGAGCTCAGTAAAATAAAATATTCTAACACAGAAATTTAAAATACAAAAGTGCCTTATACTTGGAATTAGGAGACGAGGGTTCTAATTTTTCTGGACTCCAACTCAAGTTTGGAGGCAAAGATTGCTAATCATTTCTGAATATCCATTCTCCTTTTCTTCTCTAGCAAACCTAGGAACCTCAGATTTTAGCTGAGCTATTTCTACTCTGCTGAAGACTTGTCAGCCACCTTTATAGCTAGATGTGGCTATGTGCCTAAGTTTGGCTAAGTCTTATGTGTAACTTCCAGGAAGTCTCCTTAAATGGAGAGGATGTATCTTTCATCTCCCCTGCATCCTGTTGCTGGAATATGAATGGATCTGCTAGAGTTTCACACCTATCTTGGACCATGAGGATGAGGGATGATAAAGTGCCAAGCTGAAAGGATCACAAATTTGTAGAACTTTTACACTTACCATGAACTTCCTACCATCAGACTTGTTTTATATGAAACAAAAATAATCACATAAACCATAGTTATTTGTTTTTCTGTCACATGTGAAGATACATAATCCTAACACATTGAATTTTTGAAGAGAAAAGAGGAAAAGCCCTTTAGATTTGTTTGGAGGAGAGTTACTCTTTAAAAAACAAGTTAAAGCCCTCTTTCTGGATGGAACAACTTTCTAAATTAACCTGAGAGCATGCAAAGGCTATTGATCTGATCTTCCAAAAGTTTGCCAACAATAGCAAAAATACCTAGAACTGTACAAATCTGTTTGTCATCACTGCACCTGCTTCCTTTCCCTGGCATTTTCATATTAGCTGAGATCAGTCAGAAAATTCTAAACACTGTGGGTTTCAAATTTGATTGATATGTAGGGAGAGGGCAAAATCTTATTCTTATGAAATAGGTTTCCAGTGGTATTCTAATTTCTTTTTCAGCCTACTCCAGTTTCCTAACCTGACTAAATCCATATGGTTAGTTAAGCATTTGCTAGAGGGGCATAAGAACAGCTACTGATAGGTGACAAAGTTTAAAAATTAAACATTCTTGGCTACTAGAGCCTTTCATGGCTTTATAACTGGTTAGTATTTGTTCAAAATCTTATTAAATAATGATTTTTAATTATTCAATTCAAAAATACATGTATCCCTTCATTTCTAGGTGGGCAAATGGCTTCTTTTTTTTTTAAGGGAGGGAGGAAGAAAGGAGGAAAGAAAGGGAGAGAGGAAGGAACCAGGTGAACTTTTTAAACTACTCCAAAGGAGAGATCCAGAGGCTCTGTTCATTAAATGCTATACTGTAGGTGACTGTTTTAACCAGACTACTTTTACAACTTTCTAGATTTTTAAAAGTTGTCATAGTCCACCTACTCCTGCGCAGATCTCTCTAAAATTTCAACTATTATAGACAATAGCAATGTGATTATAAAGCAGATTAATCATAATTTATTTTAAGTTCAGAAACTTTTAAAACACCATCCATGCAAATTCTGCCATATAAGGAAATATCAAATATTAATGAACCCTAACAAATAACTGTTTTTCACTTCCTACAGTTAAAAATCTACTGCTTTTTAAAAAATAACTGTAAATGTTTTCTGTGTTTATTTTCTCATTCATCATGAAAGGCTAAACCTCACTTTAAACACAAGGACAGATACATAATAAAATGGTTTCATTGTGAAAAAGTCAGAATTTAATATTAATGTAATCATAATATAACCAGAAGTTTTCAACTCATTAAAAAAAAATAGACACTTGTAATTTTAAAAAAATATTTCAATATTAACAGATTTTGTTTCAGGAAAATATCACAAAATAGATTCTAAACTAGCCTACTTTTGTCTTCTGCCTTTCTCAGACTTGACTTTTTCTCTATTGAAGTTGCATTTACTGATACTTCTTATTTCTACATCTCACTGATGAGGCATTGAGACTTCTGTGTTTTAATCAATAAGACTAACTTGAGTTTACTGTATTTAAGGGTCCTTTTTTTTATTTAAAAAAATCACAGACCTTGAAAGTTTTTTGAAAATTTTAAAATATTTGTATGGGCTTAGTGACTATTAAAAAATAACAGACCTTATTTTAAGACTCCTGAGTATGGATAGAAGAAATGGCATGCACACATCCTTATTTGGGGTTGCATGATAACAGCCTTCTCAATACTCATAAAGTATCTTTCATGAATCAAAGTTGGAATAGTCATTTTAATACTTGCATCCAGTTCTGTATCATTCTTCTACAAAAAGAGGTATCAATGCACAATTTCCAGGTCATTGAGAAAATGAAAAAGGTGATCCTATTTTGATCTGTCCATTTCAAAAGTGGTTTCCTATCTTTCTCTATGATTAAGGTTGGGTTGTAGAAAAGGTGAAGCGATGAAGAAAATAAAATAATGCACTTGAATCATAGAAAATACTCAACAAGTGCAGATTTCCTTCCTTTCTGGCCCTTCTGAGAGGAGCATATAGTATACAATTTTGTTAATTAAATTAATGAAGCACAAAAGAAGAGATGTTGTTGATCATTCATGCAATCTGAAATTACCAATTTATACATCCAATAAGAAATCACTTTCTTCATCAATTATCTCTCAAGCCAGAAATCATTTTTTAAAAATCTGCTACTAGATACATCACTCCTTTTATAAAGGGTCAAGTTCCAAAGAAAAGAAAGAAAGAAAACTGAGGAGTCTTTTCCAGAGTCTACTTTTCTATGAGTTCCTCCCTTTTTTCAAAAGTAAGCACATCTAAAATTCTTATTCAGTATGTATAAATTCATTCACAAATGTATTTATATTGATTCTACCTAGGAATACCTGGAAAATTAGGCAAATAATAAATGGTTGCTTGAAATTCCCAAATAGCTTATACTTCTAAATTGCCCACCCATGTTGTCTGAGAATCTCAGGACCTCTGCTAATACAAATGGGATTTTCTATGTCCCTTTTGCACTACTAAAAGACTGCACATAGGTGAAGAGGGAAATTTGGCCCAAGGCAAAATAGTTTCTGAATTTTGTTATTTCCAATCTCTGAAACAAGAAAGATCCTCACATCCATCAACAGGATTATTTAGGGGTTAAAGAATATATTTAAATATTTAAAGGTTTACCTACATTTTGAAAAGTAAAATGAGAGTAATCACAGAAAGACAATGTTTAGCACTGAAAAGGATCTTAGAGAATATTTAATTCAGCCCTCCTCTTTAAAAAAAAAAAAAAAAGAGAGACCAAAAATGATTTGCATCAGCTTCAGGTCAAAACAGCTAGAAGGCAAGAGGTCACAGGGAGTAGTAGAAAGAGCAAAGCCTCTTTGTTTGACAGCATGGATTTGAATCCAGCTCTTCTAGTAACTATTTCAATGATTCCTCATATATAAAGTGGGAATAACAGTATCTGTTTTCTAGAGTGGTTGTGAAGAGAAATGATACAACTTAAGTGCCTAGAACAGCTGCTGGCACTTAGTAAGGGCTTGGCAAATGTTCTAGTCAGTGCAAGAACTCAAACCAGGGTCTTCTGACTCCAACTCTTGTATATGGATGGCACTGCATTATTGATACAGCTAGCCAAAAGGACTCAAATATTTGATTAAAATATAAAATTCCAAATGAAATAAAATTAGCATAACCTCAAATAATGTTTAAAAAACATTTACCAATCATGGATACAAACAATACCAGTTCCTTTTTAGATGAATTTAATTGTTCTACTTTTCTCAATGACTTTTAGCTGTTTTAAGATACACACAGCTCAGTACAAAGAGATGACACAAGGGACTTTTTATCTGCAATGCAGAGAGCAATACGGAGATAATTTATATCTGAACTTGCCATTAGCTCCATATGGCATGTATTCTTCATTTAGTGAGTTCAGTGCCCTATATTTAGAGCTTCAGTGATCAGTGTAGAAATTGCCTACTTATTTATGCTTGGCTGGACTGAAAATATATAGAGAGAAAGAGGTGAAGGGAAGTGCTACTTTCTGCAAGAGTTGGCTCTGGAGTTAGGAATCCAGGATTAATGCTGACTTGTCCAGGAATAGTAGCCTTTGTCCTAAAAAGTAGGCAAAATACAGATGACATGAAGTATATATTTGTAGGTTGCAATCATGCATGTTATTCCTGACTGTCCTACAAAGAACTTGACTGTGGTTAAATGTAGGGCTGTTTTCCTTTTGCTCAGCACAAAGCCTCACTCACACAGAGCAAGTGGGCATTTGTAGTGACATGTGATCACTTGGAGATCAGCATTAGAAGTTGCTCTCAAAAGTCAAATTAGGAATTAACCACCCCTCCCTGGCCCTGTCTTCAGGGAGGGGGAGTGAAGAGAGAGGTATTGTATTCTCTTGCCCCTTTTGAGAGTAAAGTAACAAAGATATCCCCTCTCCCATTAGAAAACCAAAGAATCAGGCTCTTTATACAAGAGGAATTTTGATTTTCCTCTAATTTTTTACTTCAAAAGATATATAAATTTTTCAAGCTGAAAAAATCTGGTCTTTTATCCTTTAGTCATCATGATGATCTCAGTGATGGGAAAGAGGGAATTCTGAAGCCATTCCCCCTCCCCACCCATCCTAGAATATATTTAGCTCTAGAATTTAAACAGGGGAGAAAAATGTGCAGCCATTTATAACTTCTAGAATATTAAGAAGGATTATGAACTGTTATGGATTGAATTGTGTCCCTACCACTGCAAATTCATATGTTGAAATTCTAACCCTCAGAATGTGACCTTAGTCAGAATTAAGGTCATTGCAGAGGTAGTTATGAGGAAATCATCAGGATGGGCCCTAATCCACTATGACTAGTGCCCTTATAAAAAGGGAAAATTTGGACAAAGTCACGCAGGGAGAAACACCATGTAAGGGCACAGATCGGTTGATGCATCTACAAGCCAAGGAATACCAAAGATGGCCAGCAAATCCTGGAAGCTAGGGGAGAGGCCTGGAACAGATTCTTCCTCAAAGCCCTCAGAAGGAACCAACACTATCTATACCACAATCTTGGACTTCTAGCCTGAAGAACTGTGAGATAATAAATTTCCATTGTTTAAGTCACTTAGTTTGTGGTACTCTATTATGATAGTGCCAGCAAACTAATATGTGAAATTAACTTCTTTCTTCCTTTTCCTTTTTCTTCTTCCTTTTTTCTTTTCTTCCTCTCCTTCTCTCTCTCCTCCTTTTTTTTCTCCCTCTCGTTCCCTTCTTCTTTCCTTCTTTCCCTTTTCTAGTGGACTTCATGGAAAAGGTGGGAACATGATTTATAAAAGATAGGAACATGATTTTCCATTTTAAGACATTGATAGACTTTAATGTCTTCTGTAGCATTAAGAAATACAAATACTTGCAAAAAGGCATAGCCATATCTGATTGTGACTAAAGTTTCCAGAACCATTGCTTGGATATTTTGCTCTTCTGAGGGCTTCTCAATCCATGATACAGCATCAAGGCCACTGACACTTAACATTTGAACATCTATACACACCCACATACCTTCATAGGGTTGTTCTTAGTTCCCCAAAATGACATTACTAGATAGTGAGTTTCAATATATTTCACTTGTGCCTAATAAGGCCACTCTGAGAATGTGAGATCTTCTTGTGCCAAGTGTGCCTGACATCTATTCTTATACTAAAACCATTCAGACCCCAGAACTGCCTGGTGTTCTTAGAGCTGCCACATTCTCATCCACAATGGGCCTGACACTTCTGTTCATAAAATGGCAAACTTTGGACCTCTAGATGCCTAGATCTATAGCTTGAAGTAGTTTCCCAGCTATCCATGATGTTACCACATTGCTTGAAGCAGTTCTAGGCAAGTAGATATCTGTCAATTTTTGCCTGCCCAACATTCATTCTTCCTGCTTCCCCTGGTTTTCCCACTTTCTGTCCTCAATATTTAAGTGCTGATCTTATTTGCCCATCCCTCAGCCTCTACCACTAGTGAAAAGTGCACATGGCCCAAGCCAAGCCAGTGAAACTCAGTTAGGGGCCTTGTGCTGAAATTGCTGGGAAAGAGGTGCAGTCTCTATCTGACTTGGAGCTGAAAGAATGTAAGCCTGCAATTTCCAGGGGCCACCAAGTAAAGGGATTCTCCAGGGAATTAAGCCAAGATGAGAGATATAAAGATCAAGGAGAAGAGTGGGGGTGGGAATGTTATCTCGACATCATCTGCATCCTTGGGGCCAGCCAAGCTTGAACTTTCCTTATGTAAACCCATAAATTCCCTTTGCTTAGACCATTTTGCGATGAGTTTTCTGACATTTGTGACTGAAAGCATCTGAATATATCCATTGTTTCTTTTTGCCTTTTCTTCTGTCTTCTACTTCTTGCTTACTGTACATAGTTATTTTTGTTCTTGTGCATTAAGTTTACATGTTTAGCCCCCTTATAACTGTGTTGGGATGAGCCTTGCTTCAACACTAATAGGATGTTTAGTGAATATGCTATTACTAATCTTAGTCTTCTACTTGGAGAATTCACAGTTGATGATGAAATTGTTCCCCCAGATCCAGTAATGTTTTGTCCTATGAGTCAGGTAGTATAGCTGCCTCAGTCAGAAAACACCATAACTCATTATAGGCCTATGACCTAGTTAAGAACTTAAAACTGTGCTGGTAACATCTGTTAGAATCTTAAACATCAGGATGATCTTGATTTATTTCTAGACTTTGTCAATCAGTTTATCACATGCTATCTACAAAACAGAATCCAGTGACATCCTCATTTCAAGCTGAGTATAGAATTTTCTTGGTGCAAGCTTGTGTGTGGTTTTGTTTTTTTAGCTACTATGAAAATAACTGTTTACAGATGGTTTCAGTAAACAACAAAAATACCCTAAAATAGAAAATAAGGCTATTAATCTAAACACAATAGAAAAGCTGCTTCTTAATAATTTCTAAGAAAAGAAGAAGAGAATGGCAACAATCACTACCTGGACAGTATCTACCCTAACTGACAGTGAAAGATACACATACCTTTTTATTTAGCACCTTCTATAACACATTCTACTAATAAATCAAAATATCTTAAAATTGGTGAGGCCACTCTGTCGTGGAGTTTGATTTCATTGAGAATGGAGGCATGTCCTCCACATCCTTACTAAATCCAGGCTCCTTATGAATGTCAAAATATCTTCAGGGTCTCTGCCTATTAAAGGAGAAATTTTGTTTATGGAAAGTATTTTCTTGTATTCAGCCATAACCTCTTTCCCTGTAACTTTGGAACATCAGAATTTCATTTAAGCTTAGAGATCATATAGTCCAACTACTTCATTTTGTTCCCAGTGATCTGCCTTATGGAAAAGAGTATCTAATCATCTTCTCTGTAATAGCCCTTTCAATAATTTATGACAGCATTTGTGTTCTTCCCATCACAGTTTTTATTCCTCTGGGATAAATACGCCCAGGTGCTCTACCCTTCCTTATTCTGGTGAAAGTTCTTTGAGATGCCACCCTAGTTTCCCAGCCTCTAATTCCCCCTTATGGTATGATATAGTCTCCCAAACATCCTACTATGATTCTAATCTAATGGGGAAAGAAAGTGAAACATTTTTTTCAGCATTTTATATCATTCCAGTTATTTTATGTATTTATGTAGAACTACTATTTTATGTAGTTCTTCATAATAGTACTATCCTCTTAAGCACAATAGGGTTGGTTATAAATGGTTTGCCAATGTTTCTGGAAGAACCAGATTCTCCACTGATAAATTTGTCAGACCTCAGATCAAGACAGTCAATAGCACAGAATTGTGCTATTTAGACCACTGCCTCAGTTTAGTCACGCTATCTTACATGTATTTTTAAAAGTATTTCATACATACTATCTTATTTGATATTCAGTACCATCCTATAAAGAAAACTGGGCAATGTGTTATTCTCCCTACTTTGCTGATGAGGCACTGCCAGATTCTATTATAACTCGTTAGAGGTAGAGTAAGACTCAAGACTATGGACTTTCAGACTACTGTTTTGTTTTCTCTAGAGCCACCGTCCTCTGTCACCAAATGACCTTACATTCACCCCAGATACCACTACTGCATGAGAAGCTCTTTGAAAGGAAGCAGGTTTAGGACCTTTCACCTATCAGCTGCTACCCAGTGGTCCACACCTGAAAGAACCCAGATCTTCTGATTACTAGAGTCCAGTGATCTCTCATTAACTCCAAGGCTTCACTCTCATCCCTCCTGTTTTATGCACAACTGGTTCTGAATTTAGTCAGCACAGTGGCAATGTTGGAAGCAATAATAATTTTAAGTACCCCTCTTCCCTTTATTCCCCTCACCCTCCACAATCCACTGATAGGAATCAGAGACTCAATTTGCCAAATGTTGCAAGAAAGGACAAGATTAATTTTAAGCCATAAATTAATAATTGATAATGATGAAGAAAAATAAAACTCTTTATAGGATTCTCCATGTAGAAGCTGAGGCTTACCCCACCTCCCTTTCTCTCCTTTGCCTCTATATAATTTGCTTATCTTCAGATTCAATAACTTAAGAGGGAGTGTGAAGCAGGATGAGGGATGTAGATGAAGCCAGGAGGCATTAAAAATGAGAAGAGAGGAAGTCTGCATCCTTATGGGTAGCACATTATTCTGGGCAGTCTTTACAGGAGTAAATCTCTGGCTACGACTAGAACTTTCCCACCTCAGCTTAACCCAGTGAAAGAGTTAATAAAGAAGAAGATACAAGGCTGGAAGCTGTTTTCTTGTAAGATTCTTCTTTGGTTGATAAAGGAAACCATAAAGAAAGACAAATTCCTCAATATTTGGAGAGGAAATTGTCTTAAGACTAAAATATAGCTCAGGACTCAGCTTAGCTGTGGTTTTAGCTCAAGACCTCTAGACATTTGGCAGAGCACACTTCTTGGTGATGGTTTGGGATTTAACCTTGAAATCGAGTGGTTATATAATTTAATGATTCAAATCCCTGTGTATACTAGTAAGTAATACCATTTTATCTTTATAATATTTTTGTCAATATGACTTTTAGACTTTGTACTAAGAATCTTTGTCTTAAGTCTTTTATGACTATTGAGAAATTTGTTTTTTATAAAAAAGATTTAAACAATATTTTCAATTATAAAGAGGCATGAGGTTTTCTAGGACACCTGCTTTAAAGTCCTACAAAGGATTTTATCACAAGAAGCTGAAATTTTAAGAGAGCTGTCTGTGGGGGTTGGGGTGGGTGGAGGAATACTTAAAATACATGAAAAACAAAAATAACCCAGAAAATGTGAATGCTAGAGTAATTAAACTGATTATTAAAGGAATGACAAAGGTCTAAGATTTGTTAGGTACCAATGATGTAAAATTTGCAGGGGATATGAAAAACCTCCTGATCTAATTTTAGGTTAATTTCACTTTGGCTGCCTGGGGAGGTTGTATCGTCAAACTCTTCATCCTTATTTGTGTTATATAAACAGCAGAACCAGCCAAGACACATCAAAAAAGGACATCACTCTTTTTAGATTATGTGATAAAATGCAAAGCATAGGCTTTGGGGTCAGATGATGAGGCGTGGAGCCCAGACTGTACCTCACTAGATGAGTTGCGTTAAGAGAGTCAATTAGACTCACTAAGGCTCTGTGTTCTCTCTATTAAAATGAGATCAAATTTTATATATATATATATGAGAGACTAATAATAATGGCTAATTTGGAACTTAACTAGTATGGATAAATATAGCTTACGAACTCTAAAGTGCTAGTTACAATTTTTATTGTTTTCTAATGCTGGCCCAACACTGAGTAGGAAAATAAATGGGAGTGGATATTGCTTTTACTATATTTCTGTCTTCTTACTATATCTGGATCTTTGAAAAATGGCATTCATCTGCTATTGTAACTTTACTCTCCAAGGTTTCTGTATTTGATGTTTCTAGGCTCTTATACTCATGTTAAGAACTGAGAAAAACAATGGTTCTCATAGGCTTGCCCACTCATAATTTAAGGGAGCAAGTTATGGAACTTGACCACAGCCCTTGGGAATTTAAATT
Source organism: Macroglossus sobrinus (assembly GCA_004027375.1). Lineage (NCBI taxonomy): Eukaryota > Metazoa > Chordata > Mammalia > Chiroptera > Pteropodidae > Macroglossus > Macroglossus sobrinus. The sequence goes on along the minus strand of PVKZ01000983.1, from coordinate 340,100 downwards.
TCACTAACTACAGGCAGGGACCATGATTTTTTGTTTTTCAGTTTTTTAGTTTTTAAAAACAATGTGGTTTCTGCTTGCTCTTCTAGCACTACCATAGCTTGGGCTTTTGTGAGTTGATAAACCACTAGAAAACAACAATAACAACAAAGTAATGGATCTCATACAATTCAGCAACTCCCACATGGACATTTCTCAATCATGGCTGGTGTTCCAGAGATATAGGTTAATCCTCAGCTTTACTCATACCAAATAAACAGTTACTAGTCACCCAGGGTAAATCAAATAAAGATAATCATTGGCACTACCATTCCCACTTTTAAAATGAAAATTCTGAAGGGAATATGGCAACCCAGTTAGCAAAATGAGCTTGTGAAATAGCACGATGTCAACTCATCTCTCTTGATAGTTACTAGGCAAGAAATCAAGATGAATAACTTTTAGGTTTCAGACTAAATATTATTGTACATCTGTATCATCAATGATATCTTCAGTGACATCTAAACCTATCTCACTATTCACTAAAGTTTACTTGAAGACAATTATCACTTTATAAAATGGACATATACAATGATTAACAATGGTGTAGAGCTTATATTCCAGGATAGATTTAGAACTGCTTTTGAGGAGAATAGCTCTATTTTGGCCTGTTTTATTTAAGAAGATTTAAGTCCTAATTATAGCCGGATAATTTTTTCTTGCCTGAATTCAAACCCCAAAATTCTCAGGATAAGACAGCATCTCTCCATCAGTTGCTTCTTCTAGATAGTCTTTTTGCAGTATTGAAAGGTTTTTCTTGGTAGCATTTCAAGAAACAGAAGAAAGACCTTATTTCATACCTAGGTTCTTTCTTGCCATATTCTAACTTTGCCAAATATAAGCACATTATTGGACTCTTCTCTAAGTTTCAGGACCATTTTGATGCTTTTTCAATATACTTAGGATACTCAGCTATATTCTCTGGCTGGAAGTATATAAGTATATCCATGAAAAAGCAGTATCCCAGGACTTCATGTACTTTAAGGGCCATAACTTGTACATAAGGGCCTTTTAAGTCATTTACTAAAAGGCATTTTGTAGAGACAGACAAATTGCACAAAGGTTATTCTTCCTTGGCACTATAGATCATAAATGTGTTGACCTATATAGACATCACACAATCCCAAAAAAATAGATGATGATGAAGATAAATGAAGGGGAATTTATAATAAAAAAGCAGGAATAATAACCATTGAAAAAAAAACAACCAACTCAGTACAGCACTGTTACTGATAACAAAACAGTCTTCCTGAAAATTGAGGACAGTTCAACGATCTGTCCATGCATATGTGGGGGAGGAAGAAACTTTCTTCTACTCTCAAGTTTCTTTTGGTTTGTTTAACAATAAAATAGATATGAGACAGATTAGCAAGAAAAAATAACCAAATTTAAGATAACATATGTATGGGAACCCTGCATATGTGAAAGAGTCAGAAACTCCACATGAGGTTCAGAGACAGATAGGGAAAATGAGTATATAAGACATTCTGGGCTAGAGAGGTGTTTTGGGGACCTCAAAGGGTTATTGTAGAATGGATGATAAAACATACAAATGTTTAGTAAGTAGAAGTTTGCCTTGCTGTACAGACAGGTTTAAAAAAAAGTTTATCTCTAATAATCTCTTATTATGGGCAAGGCCCCTGATTCAAGTTCTTCTAGGTAGTTAAGGAAAGGGCACAAGTTTCTCTTGAGCCCACAGCTAAAGTTGCCATTAGCTCAAAACAATCCATGTACCACTAAGGCATATATCAAGATGTCTTGTTCTGAATCCCCATATGTGTTTATATGGGAGCTTTGCAAATATTGCCAAGTGTTGCCTGGAAGCCAGATGACTATTCAGGTAATCCCTCAGTAAACTCTAGTTATTTGCTAAAATTTTATTTATGAATATCAAATATTTCTAACTCTTAACAATTCAGCAGTTATTAGTAAGTAGCCTTTAGACACACGTGCACACACACACACACACACACACACACACTCATTGAAAATCTAGGGCATCAAGGGCCAATTTCTAGGAAGAAACGAAGAAGAGATGTATATTTTGGGATCATTTTGTGGGATATGAGAAGGATGCTTGTGTCCTACCAGTTGGCTATAGTCCATACCTTAAAAATCACTGCTTAGATGGTTGGTTTGGCTTTTTGACTCAGATTCTCAAGACGCTGGATCATTTTTTCTGTTTCACACCTTGTATGCTAGCCAGCTCCCCAGTGCTCCCCAGCCTGAATATTCAAATGCCCAGTCTCTCACTGGAGTCTCTCTACAGGAAGAAAAATCAGATGATACCCACTAACTGGGCAGACTCCCAGTTATTACCTTGCAGCATCTGTGATGGCATAATGGGAGGCCTTGATTGAGACATGGTGGAGGGAAGTCAGAAGACCTGGTCACAGGCCACCTCTGCCTTGGCAGCTGTTTGACAGCAGTTAAATTACTTCACTTCTCAGCTTAGATTTCTCCTGTGCGAAATAAAAATAATAATACCAAACTTACAGATTTCTTGTGAAGATCAAATGAGATAATATGTGATAAAGCATAGCAAAGTATAAATTTACTTATAAAAGTAATATATGTTATTATTGCAGAGAGGTAATATTCATCCATTACCTCTATTTATAAATAACTGATCTGTTTACAAAATATAACTGATATTAGGACACTATGAAAAATAAGCATGACAAACAATACAGATGATGAAGGTCAAATGCAAGTACCTTACAGGCCCTAGAGACTATTGAGAAAGTGTGAGTTCCTGATTCCATAATCCTGGAGTAGGCTATAAGAAGTACATGTCTCGCTGGTGCTGAATCACACGCCCTCCCTTTTTCCCCTTCATGTGGCTTGGAGAGCAGGACTTAATTCAGAATAATTCCAAACATTAGTAATGAAGGTTTTTTCTCTCCATCCCACTCGAGATTAGGAGCTCCTGGGAGGACAGCTGCTGAAGAATGCTAAGAATCCTTCCCTCCACCCAGTCAGGAATGTGTCCTGCTTGGGGCGCTTAGCAGGAATGTGAGGGCTGCCAGATAAGGCCCAGAGCTTGGCATTGTGGGCTTGTTGCACAGGAGGGAGTCCTTCCCAGAACTAGGTTCTCCTTGAGACCCCCAGAGGCTGCCCTCTGGCTGACAGAGAACCAGATCTGGAGTTGCAGGACTGAGCTCTGCAGACAATGAGTGAAGAGACAGCTCAGCTAGACTTTTGAAACAAAGAAATAGCAGCGTGTTCAGTCTTTGTGGAAGCACTGTCTTTGGAATCAGCACAGACATGGGCTTGACTACAGGCTCTGCCACTTGCAAGTTAGCTGTGTGACCTACAGGTTAGCTACTTTGTAAGCTTGGGTTTCTCATCCATAAAATGCAAATAATAACAGTACCTAGCTCTTATGGTTGCGGGGAGGGTTGAATGAAATAACACTTAGCATAGCACCTCTCCAAAAATTAGGGCTATAGCCTATTTTACATGTCTAGATTTTAAAGTCTCAATACCTGCATTTATTCAGTGTTACATACAGTTGCAATGTATTTTCATATTTGTTACCTTTTTTAAATTGCATTAAGCATTGTGTAAACTTGAGCACCCTAGGGATGATTTGAAGATAGATTCATCTACTAGAACAAATAATAGAACGTCAGCTTTGGCAGTTATCACAGGGCCTCATCTTAGCTTTTGTCCAAACCCTAGCCCCTTCCCAGTTTTTTCAATGAGCTTCCAGTCACAGGCAGGCTGATCCCTACCCCAATGCCAGCATACTGACTGTATTGAACCAGTGTTGCTGCTCTCACCCAAGTACCTATCATAGGAGCTTGGAAGAAGCTGTTCTTTGAGGTCAAAGAGAAGCTCAAAGGCTTCAGGGATTCCGTGATTCTGTCAAGTGAGATGGCACTTGAGGGGCCCCTGGGGCAGCCAGACTGCCTACCTAATTCCTCTATGCCTGGGTCCCAAGAAGGCCTGCTCTAACTCCAGGCCTCTAGCAAGGTTTTCCTTGCCTGCTGCTTTGTCTGGACAGGGGTGTAGAGGGATGGGGTGGGGGGTTGGGTGGGTGTGGGAAAGAAAGGTTCTTTGGAAAGTAACATCACAGGGTGATCTGATCATAAATTCCTAACTGGACAGATCATAGCAGGTAGTCACAATCCCTAGGCATATAACTTTTTAGTAAAAGGTTTATCTTTGCCTTAAGCAAGCCCTGTCCATTGTTTTTGTGCATCTAGGTTAATACACCTTTGAAATAAGGGTAACCACCCTCAAGAGAGCATATAATCTTGTTAACTGTACTGTAATCCAATCCCTACCTTGCTTTTTCCTACCTCCATGTAATCTTGTTTATGTTCCCTCCTTATTTTCAAATGCATAAAAGAAGCTACAAAACTTATTCTCCAGAGCATTTGAAATCTTGCTCCCTGATATATGTTGTGAGTTTGGCTCAAATAAACTTATAAAAATTCTCTACAGATTTGGATGTTTCTTAGGTCGACAGTTGTTGCTGCCAGCCTTTCAGGGGGTAGAGTGGGTAAGGCAAGGTTCTGTCCATCTTAGCCCTTGCCTTGTTCAGACCAGAACCCCTGGAACAATGTGGTTCTACAATTTGACCCTGACTCTTGGCATTCCTGAAGCCGTGGCACTGTTCCACTTTCCTGGATCCCAAATCTTGATTCCTAAGTGACATTGAATCTGTTGGTTCCTTCTATAGATTTGATCTTGGATTTTTAGTCTCCACCTGGCACAGTGGGGATGAAGATGGAAGCTCTGACCTATTTCCTGAATTCTCTGTGAGCTTCCTGACCATTTTTTCTTTCTCCTGTAATATCAGCCATGGACTCTGGACATGCTGGGAGCAGACTGACCCCTCTACTGATCACCTTAATGACTTTAGACTAGTTCCTCTACAATGCTATCCATCTCTCCATGAATCTCAGAGAAATTTCATCCTTTATTGGTAGTAAAGTGTTTTCTGAGAAAAACATACAAGATCATTGCTTATATTGACCTTCCTGAGTTCCTAAGGGCATGGCTTGAGGCAAGCTGGGACCGTAGCTCTCTGAGTTGACCATAGCCTAGTGAGCAAGGGCTTCTGTGAAGGGCTCAGGGTGGAATCTGGAGGAACTGCCTTGCATGAAAGTTTGAATCTGGGGCAAGGAAAGGCTTCTTGCTGGATTTAACATCCCTCCCTCCATACTCACATAACATCATCATCTACACATCATTGACTACATTATACTGCATCTCTTTATGGGTCTTTCTTCCCTATGAGAGTAAAAAAACTGGGTGGATGCCTGTCACATGGTAGATGCTCAGTTATAGGAAATAATGAGGTAATGAGATTCAGTGGTGATGTGGAGACCCAGGGCTCATCCTCAGATTCAGGATGCCAAATTGATGGGCTGTGAAACAGAATTGAGGGTTCAACCTAAGATCACTCTAGTAGGCATTTGGGTCTGGCAAGTGTAGGAGGTGGGGGTCTGACTTCATGTCAAGCTTAACAAATGGTAGGCCTGAGACAGTGATTATTAACTTTTTGCCCTAGACAAGATTGTCTCAAGGACTGAAGGAATATTGCATTGAACAGGGTCCAGTTTGATAGTCTTGGTAAGGCAGAAGGAGAGGAAAAAACGTAAGACCTGCTACAACCTTATAAAATCATTGACACTCTAAATAGATTGGGCTTAGACAGCAACCGCACAGTTTGGTTTCCTTGAATGACCACAATGATAAATGCAATAGATTTACTATTTGTGGTAGTTATGTTCAAGAAAGTCACTGGGAACACTGATTAGCAAATATAGAACAATTTCTCCTAGGAAAAATGTGGGGTTAGGTCCCTATGAGCTTACAGTCACATTTTCATCAATCAGTCATTACATAACCTTGTTTTACATGTATTTCTGTTTAAAGACACCTTATTTTTTTCTTTAATATATATTATGGATTCTTTAACATTGAACACATGGCCAACAACACTGTAACTTATGGCTGAACAAAGCTTTCTAACACACATATTTTCTCTATAAGGTGTTCTTTGCATTTAGGACGATTGGAAAGCACTTCAGCACTACATTTGTGAGTCATTTTAAATAGCGAAATCACCAATAAACACCACAAAAATGTTCAAAACTTGGTACTAAACAGACCACACAAAGGATACTTGTTTACAGTAAGAGAGTTGAAACAAGAAGGCAGAGCATCCCTCAGCTGGGAATGTTTATGTCAAGTGACTCAAATTTTTCATGGTTCTGCCCATGTCCACAGATGACTACAAAAGTGCTGCAAGTATTGTTTTGTGGGTTACAAGTACATTTTAGGGAATAGGAAAATTTGCCAACATAGAATACACAAATAATGATTATCCACAATTTCTTGAACATCTACTACATGGCATCGAACTAGCTGTTTTACATACATATGTATTTCCGTATATGTGTCATTAAAAAGTTCATCAACTTTTTATCCTTCAAGTGAGATGACTCAGAATTAACAATAGTAAACATACCCTTAGATCCATAGGCTATCACCACGGGGAAAAAGTAGGACTTTATAACATTAATGTCTTATAATTTTTACATCAAGCCTAAAAATGTAATAATGGGGCTAAAAAATAGTCTGGGCTTCCACTCCTCTTGGAAACTTCTAACTCAATAGTCTGGGTTCCTACAGAAAACTAAGAATACATTGCACACTCAGCAACAGGGCTGTTGACTGAGTATACTTAAAGACCCACAAGATTGAGTACTATGTTCTAAAGAGAATCTTTCTTATGTGGAAACATACCTAGCAGTTAAGAGCACAGTCATTTTTTCAAGTAATATCATATGAAACCAAAAACAGTCAAGTAAACAAATTCAAAGAGACAAACATGTCTTTCAGGGCACTAAGTGGGAACCTGAGAAATTAGCAAGCTTCAGAACATACAAAGTTCTGAAGCTTCTTACATGCAAAATGATGCTCTTGTCCAATCATCTGTTCATCTACAATCTTCATATCTGCTGCTTGCATTCCACTCAGGTCAGTCTGGACTCTGTTCCAAACTACATGGTGCTCATTCTTCCTCCTCATCTTTACTCATATCACAATGTCATTCTCTTCCCAACCAAATCGTCCTTGACCAACAAAGCTCACTTCAGTCCCATATCTTCCATTAACCTCACCTGGACCACCTCAGACCTCTAGATCTTCCTTGTTTGTGGTAGGATATGGAGCACCCAAAATCTAGTTCATTGTTACTTCATCTGTAAAAAGAAAATAATAATGCATACTTCTCAAGACTTAAGCAGAAGAGCATGTGACTATGCATAGCACATGGCAGGGCGCAAGGTAGATCCTCATCAATGTTGGTAATTCTGAATCTGAATTATGTTTTTCATGTTGATTCTTATGACTTAACCTTTTAATGCCCCTTCTGAGGCAAATTTTATGAAGAAAAGGTTATCATTGCAAGAGGCAAGACAACAGTAAGAAAGAACGTGCTTTGAACAGTGATTTCCAGATTTTGAATTTTATGAACCAGTGTTTTTGGAAACTGACATTAGGTTACTTATTATTTCCCATTTGCCTAAAATCTCCCTTAAAGTGCTTATACTTTATCTATCTATCTATGTATATAGATAGATATATATAGATATAGATATATAGATATATAGATATAGATAGATATAGATATAGATATAGATGATATAGATATAGATATAGATATAGATATAGATATAGATATAGATATAGATATAGATATAGATATAGATATAGATATAGAGATAGAGATAGAGATAGAGATAGAGATAGAGATAGAGATAGAGATAGAGATATATAGATATATAGATATAGATAGATATAGATATAGATATAGATATATCAAAATACACACATTGTAAAGGCGAAAAGGAAAGAAGGACATAAAATCAGAAGTTTTTGTTCTGAAAAGGAATATTTTCAGCTTCAGGAAAAACTCACCTCAGTCACACATCAACTTATCCTTTTATTCATTCATTGGCCAAATACTTATTAAATGATATAAACCCAGAATTTTTCTATGTGATGAGGTACAGCAGTAACCATGACAGAGAAGGTCCCTGTAACTAATGGAGCTTACTCTTTTTTTTTTTCTGGTATCAGAAAACAGATCTGGGAAAACTCATGACTAACCAGTAGCAATCAAGTCACTTCTGAGAGCTATGGAATGAGAGTACTTAGTCTTGATGTAAGGTCCAGTTCCTGCCTCTAATCCCTGAAGGACAGGAAGGTGTCACACTTTACAGAGACGGGACTGTATAGGCAGAAGAGCAAAAGCAGCTCCTCCGAGTGAGTTTCTCCTGGCTCTGGGGCAGCAAGTGTGCCCACCTGAAGACTGGACCCTTGGGCTGCTTACTCTTTATGAGTGCAACTCCCATATAAACAGCAATCTTTCTGGAAGTTATCATTTTTGACCATGAAGGACAACATATACTTAGCCCAAATAAACCTGAAATATAGGGCACAAGCAATTTGAAACAGTTGTCAAAGTATGGAGATAAGCCCTGAGAAAAGAGAGAGGGGGGTTGAAGACCTGGCTATATTTGGGGAGTTCCTCAGTTTGTTTCTCACCAGGATAAAAGCAAATAGATGTATATTGTGAAATATGAACTTTCAAAAGTGCTATAGAAAACTTATAATGCTGTTAAACACTTGGAGCACTCAGCCAAAAAAATAAAACATTTGTTCATATTCTGAAATCCTGAATTAAACAAACTAAGGTCCAATAACAGGTGTGTTTCATTCTAGCATGCCTTAGTGAGAAATTGGAGAGAAGCCTCTGGGACTGTAATATGCTGAATTGTTAGATTGAATAGAGGAGACATTATAAGGATTGTAGTGCTTTCTTCCTTAAAGTCACAATTAAGGGAATGTAATATCTAACATAAACCATTAAAACTTGTCACAATACTTTCCATATATAACAGAGAATCTCACATGATTATTTCCAGTGTCTTGGCCTAAGGTTTGTAAAATGGAAGAAAAATACATTCAACATTCCAGAGAAACTCTTCAGAGCTCAAATACATGTTTACTGAAAACAATATGTAAAAACTACTGCACTTCCTTCTGAGAGCTCTTTGTCCCTGCAGCATTATACTGCAAAGAAGAAGGGAGCAGGAGGTGTGTGAGTGCCAGCTTGCTGAACACACTGGGAATAAAACAGAAAAGAAAATGATCATGAAACCATAAGCAGAAGGTTTTTCCTCGCCACAGCATTTTTGGATTAAAAATAAAAAGATTTACTAAAATTATCCACGATGTTAAGCCCTAAAGCAGAAAGCTTTAAGTAAGGCGAATGGTCTCAATGCAGAGCTGCAGACAACTTTATCAACTTTATGCTATAAACCATAGCAAGCAGATTAATTATTCCCAGATGCTGCGGTTGAAGAATGCTTGCTGAATTGTTTTGCTTCTCAAACTCTTCAGTATAAACTCACAGAATTGCATTCCCTTTTTTGGCTCCCAACATGCAAGTAATTATACACTACACAGATAATGTTGGATGCACTCTCCTTTGAATACCAAGCAAGTTCTGTATTCTGTCAGCCTTTTGGAAACTATGTCCACAAACATTTTTCTCTGACAGTCTTTAGCAACAACTTGTAAACAAATTGTTTCAAGTTTATTTATTTATTTTTTTAAGTTCAACAGCAAGTACAAGCCTCATTTCCAAATTATTCTAAACTGATTAAGAGCTGGAGAGGGCAAAATTCATATCAAATACAGTACAGCTCTGGTCTTGTATCAAGAACAGTTTTTCTGCAATCCCTATGAACAGCAGGTCAGAAATCATATTAGTAGTTAAATACTTTTTTATTCTTTGCATTTTGCCAACATATAAACAAAGGGAAAAAGTGAATCAACTGTGAATTGAGAATACGTTTAGGATTAAACATAGATTCTTCGATTATGGCTAGAATAACATGAGTAAAGAGTCATATTTTCTATTATAGCTCCATATTTTTACAAGGCAAATGAAATGCGCCTGGGGATGGATGAATCATGGAGAGTTTGGGGTTGGGGGAGAGGTTAACTGGGCCTTCACACTTCTTGGAGTAAATAAACTCAGTGGATTTGTTCTGGATCTTTATATGAGGCAAAGGTAGGTGTGTGTGTGTGTGTGTGTGTGTGTGTGTGTGTGTGTAAAGTGTGTGGGGGTGGGGTAGATAAGGAAAGCACAGAAAAAAAACCCTCAGGAACTGTTAAAAACACACACATTTTCTACAGAAGCAAAGAGAAGTCTGTAGTCTTGCCAACTGCAACAGGAATGAAAAGGGAAGTTCAAGGGAAGTTGATATCTAAAAATAAATAAATAAATAAAAGGAAATTAAATGAGAAAACAATATTCAGGTCAGGTGGAAGCCCAGAGAAAAACGCTCATTCAGAGCTGGGCTGTCATCCTGCTTTTTCTGAAGTGAGCAGCTGCTGGTTATTGAAACCAGCCCACACAGTTAGGCCCCTGCCGCCATGGTAACACTCTGTTGTCTGTGCTGGAGTAGCCAGGCACAATGGGGCTATTCCAGGGCTCAGAGCACTCTGGCTATAGATTAGGGTGGTTTTTTGTGTTTTATATGCATTGAGAAATTTTGATTCTTGGTTTTGTGGTTGGCTATTGGAAACTTTTCCAACCTGTAATAAACCCTGACCTAGGAGACAGGTTTTCATGCAAATAGCAACATGGAAGGAAAGCATCAAGGTGTTCAATAGGGAAATAACTTATTTCTAGTATTTTTAAAATTCCCTTATAAAATTTTTAATAAACTCTGGGTATTTTAACCTGTTCCCTTGTGTTGCAACTTTAAGATGTTTTTAAAATAATATTTAGCTTGTTTGGTATATTTATAGTTTATGATAACACATAACTCTAAAAGGAAAAACTATCATAGTCTTGCAAATTGAAAAAGTTAGTTAATAATTAATTGAAGACTTTAAAATTAAAAATATAGCCTATAGCTTATCTATTATATATGCAGAGTCTCAATAATTGGCATGCATTCAAGTATTGAACTCACTATTTTGGTTTCAATAGTACTACAAACTAATAAATTTATCCACCATCTGAGTATAAAGAAAACAGCAATATAATAACCTTATGACATAGCATAATAAATAATAGCATAGACTTTAGGGTCAAAGTGCCTGAGTTCAAATCCTGTCATTTGTTCACTGTGTGATCTTGGGCAAGCGACTTAAACTCACTGGACTATTTCATCATCTGTAAAATGAGTATAAAAATAGTACCTGCCAGGTAAAGACATAATAGGTCTTAAGTGGGTTAACATTTGTAAAGTGCTTAGAACTGCGCTTGTTTAGTGTATATGTTTTGTTAGAAAATCAATTAATTAAATTTTAAATGATCTCTTTTTAAAGATTCTGGGAAGCATTGCCTTTAAAATTTAGGATAGCATCATGTATTTGTATAACTACATCTCCACTCAGGAAATGTTAGACTTATTTACGTCTATGACTTGTAACACACTTGGAGCCATGCTTAAGGCTCCTTGACCCTGAAAAGCAGCTTGTTTCGTGAATTTAGCCAATTTGTGTCTGTGTGGTAAGGGAGTACTTTAAAAAATATACCCTGGATCTTCTGATTAATTTGGACCCCTATGAATGCTTAAGTTTTTGTTAAAAGCATAAGGCACAGTGCTTGCTAAAATGATAAAGTGTAAGATGCCGCCCTCAGGCAGGGAAACCCATCATTGCACTCTCTTCTCTAGCAGTAGCTAAAGAGTCTCAGGCTCCTGGGGGTGGAAAATCCAGGGCCTTTTCATCTCCACAGTAGGATGAGGCACAGCGTTTCCTTCCTTTTTTTTATTTTTGATTTTTATTTATTTATGACAAAAACTATATATTTAAGGTATACAATGTGATGTTTTGATATATATATATATATATATATATATAGTAGAATGATTACTACAGTCAAACTAATTAATATATCTCTCATAGTTACCTCTGTCTGTGTGTGTATATGTGGTGAGAACACCTGAAATCAATTTCAGCAATGTTCAAGTATATAATACATTAACTATAGTCACCATGCTGTATATTAGAACTTATTCATCTTATAACTGAAAGTTTGTGGCTTTGATCAATATCTCCCCTTGCCTCCAACTCCTTAGCCTCTAGTAATATTCTACTGTTACCATAAGTTCAACTTTCTTTTTAGATTCCACATGCAACATTATGGCATATTTGTCTTTCTGTGTCTGACTTATTTCACTTAGCATAATGTCCAGATTCATCCATGTTGTCACAAATGATGTGATTTCCTTCTTTTTTTAAGGCTGAGTAATATTCCATTACACACACACACACACACACACACACACACACACACACATCAAATCTTCTTTGTTCATTTATCAACAGACACTTAAGTTATTTCCATATCTTGACTATTGTGAATGATGTTGTAGTGAACATGGGAGTGCAACTATTTCTTTGATATCCTGTTTTCTTTTCCTTTGGCTATATATCCAGAAATGGGATTGCTGGATCACACAGGTAGTCCTAGTTTTCATTTTTTCAGGAAACACCATACTGTTTTCCACAGTGGCTATATCAATTTATTTTCTCACCAACAGTGCACAGTGTTTCCCTTTTCTTCACATCCTTGCCAACACTTGTCATTTGACTTTTTGATAATAGACAATCTAACAGGTGAGGTGGTATCTCATTGTGAGTTTGATTTGCATTTTTCTAATGATTAGTGTTGTTGAGCATCTTTTCATATATTTGTTGACTATTTGGATGTCTTTTTTGAAAAGAATGTCTATTTAAGTCTTTTGCCCATTCAAAAAATATTATTTTTTGCTATTTAGATGTGTGAGTTCCTTATATATTTTGGACATTAATGACATGTGTCATTTCTACCAGGGGTTGTTCAAAGGTTTTCATTTCATCCCAGAACTCTTCCACTGGTATAAAGAGCCCATACATACGGGCTCTGATGCCCAACTTTTATGGTGTCTATCCAACTGAGGGCATGTAATTTCTAATAAAGCATGGAATTGCACTACCTTCTATACAGTGGGGCCAGCCCGAAACTGGCTTCACTGTATAACTTTATTTTCTGTTTAGCTAAGTGAGATAGGAATATCTGTTAGGTATCAATGGTTGTAAAGTGCTTTTACAGATCATGTTGGGATATTTGAATACTTTCCACATAAATATGCTATTCTACCACCCAGAGGATTTATAACAGTTTGTAATCCAGTCTATCTGAAGCTGAGAGGTTAGCATTTAGTCATTGTTCCCAAATTAAGTCACACACATTCAGTTCTAAGAAACAGGGAAGATAAGTCATTCTGGGACCTCAGAAAAATAAATCAACACCTATTTCAGTTTTCAAAATGGCAAAATCTTATTTTTATACAAAGATTTTTTTTCTTCCTTTACAATAATTCAAAGTGTAATTACATATCTTGAGAGATGGGTACACTTAAATGCTGAAAAGACTAAGACTGAAATACACAAAATTCAGCCTTTAAAATATCAAGGTCACCCTGTAATTTAACACATATCCTGTTTCCTAAGAAAACAAATGTACTATTAGATCCAGTAAAACTTTCTGTGAAAATATTTTTAGAGGCCAGAAGCAAAACTGGAGAAAGGCAGTATTCCATAGTTGAAGGAAACAGAAGCTCCCACCTTGAAGAAACTCAGATCAAGCTGAAGCTGCGATAGTTTGAGAAGACACAGAATTGAGCAAAATGACTTTATTATTCCAGGAGGTTTAGATGGAAATCTTTAAAAAGCTGTCTCCTTTCCCTACTTTCTACTCTAAGAATTAAAGTGGTCTTATATAAGAATGTTGACTCTGGCATTTAGCTATACTTAAAAGAGAAGGGAAATTATGAGGTACAGGAAAAATGGCACCAGAATAGCAGTCAGGAAACCTTGGCTTCAGTTTCATTTTGGTCGCTTGTCAATGTCTGACAGGTTACTTTCCCTCTCTGAGATATTAATAACCGTGGTGGTGGTGTAGCAGTAGAAGTAGCAGCAGCAGTACTAATAGCTGCAGGAGCAGCTGTGGTAGTAGCAGCAAGAACAGTAGTAGTAGCAGTAGTAACAGCAGCAATAGTAGTGGTAACAGAAGCAGCTGCAATAATAGCAGTACTAGCAGCAGCAGTAGTAAAGGCAACAGTAATTAAAACAGCCATAGAAGCAAACAGCTATATAGCAGAAGCAATATCCATTTATTGAGGGTCTACTGTCAGGCACTTGACTAGGAACTATACAAACATTATTTTATTTAAACTCCATGGTGACCTTCCAATGTAGGTATTATTATCCCCCATTTAACTGTTGAGGAAACTGAGGACCAGAGAAGTTAAGTAATTTGTTCAAGACCACTTAGTTGGTTAGTGAAAAATATGGATTTTAAATCTAAATAGATCTGATTGTCCTCTTGGGAAGCAATGTGGTATGTAGCAGTGCTTCTCAAACTTTAATGTGCTTATGAACCACTTGTAGATCTTGTAAAACTACAGATTCTGATGTGATTGGTCTGATGCAATGCCTGAGATCCTGATTTTCTAACAAGCTCCCAGGTGATGCTTCTGGTTCTAGGGAGCACACTTTGACTAGCAAGAGGATAGTGGGGAAAAAGCATGCTTTTCAGTCAGAACATGTGGCCTCAGTTTACTCATCTGTAGCACAAAGAGGTTTAATAATATGAATTTTAAGATTCATTCTAGCTCGGAATTCCTAATATTCAGAGTATATTCTGGTACTGAGAAACCAGATCACACAGGAATGACTCTTAGCCACATGAATTTTAAATGGGTTTCAGATGAGATTCTGGCTGTGATTTATGTATCTTTCTGTAGCATCTCTGACAGGTAGAATCAGACACCCTCACTCAAATTACATTATTGTTAAGCTTTAGGCTGAGCTAAATCTTACTGAAAGAGTTCAAAGCACTTCTTTCCATAAGCATCTTTAAAGATTATAAATGTAAAAATAGTTCCTTACAAGAAGCTTAGATGGCAGGATTTTTCTTTTAATAACAGAAATGAGAAGTCTCCAAAACCACAATGGTAGCACAATCCATAAAAATATGTTAATGCCTCATCTTAAAGTCTTACAGAAATTGAGGTTTACTGAGTTAACAAAATAGACTTCATCACAGATGGTCTGAATGATAAAAGGAACCAGCGCACTACTGTAGCAACAAAAAAAACCCACAGCTCTTAGCTGAGCATGCTGAAAGTCTTTAAGGAAATATTTCTACATGAAGCTCTGCTAAGTGTTGAAGAAAAAAGTTTTGATTGGCAGGGGAGTTTCAAATGTTTTAGGCAAAGCTCAGGGCTACAGGATGTGTGTTTTATGAAGAAGCCATTTCTAATTAAAATGAATGCTTTTATTAAGATGGATTTTTTTATCACCTGATAGCAGCACCAAGGAAAGTGGTTTTTGCTCTCTTTCAAGAGCTAACTACAGTCCAGGTCACCAAAAGAGATGTCATGAACTCCTTTCCTGAATGCAAACAAGGTCAGCTGTAGGAGTAAGGCATAGTCTATAGCCTATCGTCTATGAATCTCTGAATTAAAAAGTATTTCCCAATGGTGAGGACTGTTACAGACTAGAATTAGAAACCTTTATTGAAAACTTTAGAAATCAGAAATAAATACACATTTATTTGGAATGGCCTAAGTATATTTGTGTATAAAAGAATCTGATCAGAGGAGATTTGATGGTGCAGTGTTCATTATTGCCCTCAAGGGTGGTCCATATTTCTTAGCCAACTTTCAATTACCTATGGCAGTGATAGTCAAACTCTTTTAAAAGAATCCTAAAATGTATAATAGATACATATGAAGCTAATTTACTCGATTTAAAGTTTGGGAAGATGGGTTGCCCTTAGACCCTGCTATAGTCTCCATAGGTTGTGTTCCAGCTATCTTTGCTGTTTAACAGACCACCCCAGAACTTAGTGGCTCAAAACAAAACTTTATTACCTCTCATAGTTCTGTGGGTTGACTAGGCTCCACTGGGTAGTTCTTGTTTGGGGGCTCTCATGCAGTCATAGACACAAAATCCTCTGAAGTATCTGATGGATGTCCAAGATGATGCCTTTACTCCCATGTCCAGAGCTTCAGTGCTTCTTGGCTTCTCTCTGTCTCCATGTAGCATCTCATCTTCTAAGGCCTTTCAGGTGGTTTGGAATTCTCATAGGCTGGTTTCTGTATCATCACACTTTTTACATAGCAGGTAGATTCTAAGAGGCAGGAATAGAAATTGCCAGGCCAGTTAATGGCTAAGCCCAGAACTGGCATGACATCACTTCCACTATATACTATTGTGAAAGCAATCATAAGGCCTTTCCGGATCCAAGGGAATAGAGAAATAGTGACCTTTTGATGGGAAGGTAGTAATGGCACATTGTAGAAGAGCATGTAGGATGGGAGATATTCTTGCAGTCATCTTTAGAGAATGCTTTCTGTCACAGTTGAAAAGCACTATGGTAATAAGGATCTGAGATTATATGAAGAATCAAAATTTATAAATAATCTTAGGGTCTTGTTAAAAATCCCCTTAGAGATTTTAATTGTGATTTTGTGTAAAACTGAGGATAGTAAGTTTTCTTTTGTTTCTGGATCTTCTTGACTGGCAGAGATATTAATGCTACATCCTATTAGAAAGTGCTATGAGTTACTTAAGAGAAAGCGTGTGAAAAATAGAAGCTAAGGATATTAATGGTGTCACAATATAGCTAAACTTTCCCCTTCGTATTTTTCACATCACAGAAAGTGGGGCAGACACAATATGGCCCCAGAACACTCAGATTAGAGAGACAGACAGAAGTAACATGTAACCATTCCTGAAATCCAATAAAGCAAGTCAGCTGGCATGTCAAAGAGCCTTTTGAAAGAAAACAAAACTTTTTTGTAGAAAACAACTGGTAAAAACTACACTTTGAGGAAGGCATAAGCAAAGCTATGTATCTACCATTAGAGATAGGGGTCCTGAAAAGAGAAGTAGAATCCCAATCTAGGATTCTAGGATAACAAGAGGATTTCTAAAATCTTAAAGAACCAGAACAGTTTCTGGAGCCTCATTAGTTAGAGGTTTTCTCCACTTAGTAAGAAGAGAAATAGCAGAATCCACAATAACTGAATATTAAATACAAAATATTCTTTACTGCATTCACTTATATATGATAGAATATTCAAATATTAGAATTATCATTTCAGAATGAAGATTCATCTGTTCTTAACAAATCTATTGGTTGCCTTCATAAATTCCAAAATTTATGAGCACTTTCAAGTGTTAGTTATTTGGTACCTGATTTGAATGCACATGAGTTGAGTATTATGGTCAAAATTCTTGTGTCTAGGATGGGAAAAATCTTTCACAATTTTTCCTTTTCAAGATTTGCGTTCAGACATTGTGCCACACATTGCATTAACATCTCCACAAGGACAATGGGAAAGGAATCCAGAATAGTCTAACACTCGATTTGGGCTCTATGAATTACCCACTCCTGTTCCAGCTAGAGGAACTAGCTTGTACATATCTGAAGATTAAGTATGGATTAGGAATGCAAGTTCAGTATATTTTATTACCTAGGGAAAATATCTCCTAGAAATTATTCAATTTGTTATTAGCAAAGTCTCCTATTGCCAGGGCAGAATTTTCTAAGGATGGTTCTCAAAGAGAGAAAGTCTAGTCAGTTTTGATGAGATTACATTACAAAATTGGACTTATTCTAAGCTTTTAAAAACAACTCTGATGGGCATGAAATATCATAGATCTCTGTGTGTGTGTGTGTGTGTGTGTGTGCGTGCGCGCATGTGTGTTTAGGGAGCTGCTGGTGGTAATGGGTTGGTGAGGAGGGACTCAGTGGTCCCTGAGAGAAGGAAGAAAACTATTGAGCTCTAAAAAAGAATCCCAATCTGTACTTTTTAGAATTTCTGGTTTGTAGGAGTTTTACAGATAAAACTAAATTTTGAATTTGATAGTATTATTCTGCAATCAGTTTATTGGTCAGTCTTCTGCCTCCTCTCCAGTTTTTCTCACTAAACTCCACTTACCAACCCTCCACTCCATGCTAAAGGTATGTGAAATGATATTCACTTTCTAAAATATTCCATATTTTTTCACACTTCCTATGTCTCTGTGCCTTTAGTGCCCTTATTTTGTTTGATCACTAGGCAAACATCTACTACTCATCTTTTAAGAGTCAACTCAAGTATCGCCTCCACTATAAAGCCTTTCCTCACCCTGAACCTTATCTCTACCTCTGCCAGGGACAACCAATCATTCCATCTTTGGTAATCCCTATTAATTTGAGTGTACTTCTATAATAAAGTTATATACTTCATTGCTTCTCTTTATTTAAATGTCTATCTCCTCTAATAAAGAAATAAGCATTCTAAGGGCAGCTTCATGGGTCTTTTTAGAAACTTAGACCTCAGCTTTTCATTCAATTGTGTAAAGGCTCTCAACACCTTCTAATAAATTCCACGTTTGTGCTCAAGTGAGTAAAAGTTCATTTCTATTCCATATTTCTATTCCACAGAATCCTAGCAGTTGCAGAAATACACTGAAACTGACCAATTGTCTGAGCAAAAGGCACTTAGGAAACTTAGAGCACAGAGAAAGGACACCCAAAGAAAGAGTAAGGTATTGACAGTATTTGTCCAGCACTCTTTAGGGGAGGGTGTACCAACTCTGAGAACTTACATGAGGCTGTTTATTAGAAAGATGTTCTCTATTGTGGGTCAAGGGTAATTCTTCAGTTCTTATCATGGCCTGGAGGATATTTCTAAGACAACCCTCCACTATTTCCTCTGATTTCATGCTTGCTGGCCAACCTCATAATCACAAATTCAATTTGAAGGGTATTATTAGATCAGGAAGAAAGTCTATAATATCTGTAAGTGAATAACATTATAGACAGCCCAAATCAGTTGTCTCAGTCTAATGAAGGATAGAGCCCTAACAAAGTTGAGTTTCTGAACCTGCAATACTAAGGCTGACCTAAGGTGACCTCACCAAGGGTGATGCCACCCTTTAAGGCTTAGCAGAGAGTCCACTGTTCTCCAGATTATATTCTTTTTCCCTACCACACATCATTTCACTGCAATACTCAAAAACACACTAGTGGTGGGTAAATCTCTAAGGTCCACATTCTTTGCTACATCTAGGTTTAGATGGTAAGTAAAACCTAATTAATTCTAACCTTAGGCTATAATTAGAAAGGTAAGTGAGACAGACTTAGTTTTACCTCTATATGATAAAAGGGTTTTGTTAAGAAGAATTGATTATGTGAAGCAACAGTTCTCTCTTTTCTTTCCGTGACATAAAAAATGATGTTGGCATGAACAACACAGTCCCATGTGCACTTCTTTGCTTCATTTCTACAACCTACCTCTGTTTTTCTTTCAAGAAAGCACATTGAAATGCAAATGCAGAGCCATAATATTATTGGGATAACCTTAAATCTTCTTTGGTTTATTTTAAAGTCAATCATTTGCAAACTTTGATACTTTTACTAGAATTGGTATTAGGTTGCTTGCTCATGCAAATATTGAAGGGAGAAGGTTTAAGCTAATTATTAAGTAAACTGTTTATTAAAAAAATTTCTAGTGTTTGTAGAATTAACATGCCAATTTCTCTGTCTTGTCAGTTCCAGAAGAAGAGACAGAAGCCACAATTTGGTAGTGCTGAGAGTTTAAATTGAAATAACTGTCTATACTAGAGAGCAAAAACTCATTTCTATTACCTAGAAGTTGTTTTTCTTACATCATCTTACAAATTCAGGCTGCCATTCTCAATCAAGTTAAATATATAAGATTTTATTGAATATTAAAAATTTTGAGAAAACTCAAGTCATTTTTCATTCTGAAATTTGAAGAGGTTCAGAACAGACCTCCCCAAGATGAGCCACCTTGGCATGTAAATTATTTTGACTAAAGGCTGTTGAATCTATGGGCTCATGAGAAACTTTTACTTCTCCCTTAAAGAATTTAAATTGGGGACCTTGCCCTTAATGAGTTATCACCAGAAATAATTTTGTTACCTATCTATAGGGAAAGGCAAACTTCTAATGAACATCTGCTCTTCTTATTGCCCTGCAAATGACCTTCCTCCCCTCTGAAACCCTGAGGAGTTACCTCATCCTTTGCTTTCTGTCTATGAACGTCTCATGTATGTGGGATTCCCATACATATGTAATTAAATTTGGTCATTTTCTCTTGTTAATCTGTCTCATGCAGATTTAATTATTAGACCTGCCAAAAACCTAGAAGGGGGAACAAAAAGTTTCATCCTCTCCCACAGATTGTTGATTCACAGTGCTTAATCTCTGGCTGCAAGTTACCTTCTTTAGGCCACTTGGGGATTTATCTAGTACATGATCTGCAATTTTTGCCTCTAGAATGATAGATCTGTGTAGCAGAAGCAGGTGATACTTAATGAAATGTTGTTCATGCCAATGTCATACAGAATACATGTGAGTTAGGCCCTAAAGTTTGGAGTGATACACTATTCTGTTTATACCTTGTCCTCATGGTTTTGATACAGCAGGGTCTTTAAAAAAAAACACTGCTGTGAGCCTGCATCCTGCATGCATGGAATTGCCTAGGAATAGAGCAATGAATTAAAGATGGCATAGCTCCCTTGGCTTAACATTTCCTATTTTTCAGGGGTTTGTTTTGCAACTTTAAATATTATTAATCTACACAACCTTTTGCTTTTCATTCAGAATTTATATCAGAATCAAGCTAATAAATTAAAGATGAGTTAGTTCATTGTTAGGTGGTTTAACATAGACCTAGTATGTTAATCCTGATGTGCTTGTTACTAAGGTTTTAAATTTTTATTTTTATTTTTATTTTTTGCCTCATAGCTGTGTTTAGGCAGCAGCAATAAATCAGAACTAAGTAATGAAGGTATTGGAGCTTTAGGGAAAACATGTATTAGAAAAAAATTGGTTTGGCACTAAGGGCTGTATTGCATTAAGATGGATTTTAGAGATACAGAGGTAAGAGAATGTAGACAAATAAATTGCATAAATAATCTGAGAAAGAGCAAGTCTGTACAGACCCTGAGTAACCCTATAGCTACCATCAACAGGACTTCCTAATTCCTGTTCAAACAGAACAAACAGGTACACTCTACTTAAACAAATAGCCAGGAGAAACGGGCACATAGTTAATGCTAGGAAAAGTGGAAGGAACAGATAAAGCTCTTTAGAACAGCCCAAAGGATTGGAATAATAGAAGTCAGTGTAGGAGTCTGACATAGCATCTTCTGTGAATAGAGCTTTATTGTCACTTCAGGCACTGATATTGCAAACATATGCTAAGACAGCTAGAAACTGGGAGCCTCACAATGCAACTTGTGCCTGAGAATGTGGTTCTCTACAGGAGGGAATTCACCGCAGCCCGAATGCAAAGGAGAAAGGAAGGAACATTCAGATAAGGTTGAGCATAGAAGGAAAAAATATGGTGTGGAAATGGAAGATGGAGTTGATGGGAATGAGATAGGACCATTCCAGGGCCCTAAAGAAGTTAAAGGATGCCAGGAAGTACAGAAAAAATAGAAAGACCTTTTTCAAAAATTGAGAATTTTTCTAGTAGCTTAAATGGTACCTTAACTGAGAAATCCTTATGTTCTAGAACAGATTTTACTCTCAACTAAAACATAAAAGATCTGTAGGTGTGGAGAGGCAGCTTGTTTGAAGCCCTGGACTTGCATTTATGGCTCAGCTATATCTCTTTGTCTCTGGTTATTTAATCTAAGTTGGTCCAGGCTGCATCACTGTGCAGAGTGAAGACCTTGTCCTCATTCTTATCTTTAATGTTCAACTAGACCTCTTTCTTGTTTGTTCACTGAACCAGCTATTCTCTGGACCTGAATCCAATCCCATGCGTCTGCTTTAGGCCCTGCTCCTCTTTTGGTCCCTCTATTTTATCTTACTGAATTTTCTTTCCTTATTCTTTTTTATTCATTCTCCCTCAGCTCCCCCACAAGGTATATCTGACAGGATGTGACTGCTAAATCATTGGTGGTTACTCTAAGATAACAGTATTCATAATAATAACCATATGATAACATAAATCCTGGCTGAGCTCTGTACATTGTCATTAAAGAAAATAGGTATAAAACTATGGCATCATGGGTTTGCTGAGAGTCCCAGTGCAGGTAGAGGTTACTACTTGTTCCATCCCCTTCCTTCCTCTCTTATTTGAATAAGAATATTTGAGTATATGGATCCTGAATTCAAGGAACTTTCAAACTAAAATAAATAATGAAATATAAGTATTGAATGTTTAATAACAAGAAAAAAGTAAATGTTTTAAGAAGTAATAAAGGAAAAAGTCACAAGTCAGGACATGGTTACTTGGCAAATGAATAGGTACAAAAATTCAGAAGGAAAGAAAGACTATTTTGAGCTGGCAAGGTTAGGGGCAGGGAGGCAGCAAGGGTATCCTCTAAATTTGTCAGGGAAAGTTGAAGGTAGAGATTTGTGGAGTCTCTAGGGTTCTAGTTGAGACAAGGGAAAAGGAAGAACGGTCATTTTATAGCTTGGGGACCACTGAACAGCTGACCTGAAAGGACATGGACAGATAAACTCACCCTTTACATTGAACTTTGATTGCACCT
Organism: Macroglossus sobrinus; assembly: GCA_004027375.1. NCBI lineage: Eukaryota > Metazoa > Chordata > Mammalia > Chiroptera > Pteropodidae > Macroglossus > Macroglossus sobrinus. The sequence continues at coordinate 317,438 of PVKZ01000983.1, read as the reverse complement.
TTTACATATCGTCCTGTGAAAACATGTATATTTCCATGATCTTAAAACATGAGCTTAGTGCATTTAAAACTTGACAATGTATTTCGTAGGAAAGTCTGTGAAATGTGAATTGACAGGAAAATTCTGTCTGCAGGTCAGTATATGCAGCCTAAGAAGTTTGTGCTCTCCAACCAGCCTGAAGCTAAAGCCAGGCTATTTTCACTCTGGTTAAATGCTAGCTAAATTCATTTTAATACTGCACTGTCAGTATTTTATTTATTTGTCTGGATGCCACATTTCCTCTCCCAAATCTCTCTTGCATAAATGATTTACTATTTGTTCCTAAAGCCAAAGATTTTATGCCTTGTCTCTTTTTCTGATAAGAGGATATTGCAGCAGCTTTCCTTTTATGCTGCTGATGGTTTTTATTTTGTTAATTCAAAGTTCAGCAGAGTAACTAGTTGAGTAAGGCACAGAAAACCAAGAGGTTGAGCCCTAGAAATGACTAAGACAGTAAATCTTCACTAGCCCATTATCATATAGAACCCTGTTGAATTTGCTTTGCTAAAAAGTAAGTTAGCAGAGTGTGGTTCTTAAAATAGGTTTTACATTTTCTTAACTCTCCAAACTAAGCATATTTAACTTCAGGACACTTAAAGTCCTTAAGATTAAGTTATGGAGGGGGGGGAACTATTTTACAATAGAAACCCATAAATCTTGAAAAAAAATTCTTTTTGGATGTACACTTATTAGGGTCTTCACATAGGAATGTAGAGTGCTCTTTATTTAAGATGAGGATTATGTGATTTAAACTTTTTTTTTCAATTTATTTTAAAAAAACACTTCGTATGTTAATTTATAAGAATTATATGCCATAATTCTTTATGGTGGTAGTCACTAGACTAAGCTAAAAAATTTAAAATGAAAACAAAAATCAACCAATAAAGTTACAAAATTAATTTATCAGGTCAGTACTGAACTACTGTCCAAACTTTAATTTTACAAAATGCAAGTCAATAGATAGTCTATTCCATACTAAAGGGTGCAAGCAAAATAGAGACCTGAGTTCTGGAAACTGCCTTGGGATTTGGGGTCTGCATTAATTATAGAACTCTCAGAATGTTTCACTGGATTCTTGAATTTCCTCATTTTTTCAAAGTTTTTAGCCTGTAGACCCTGGGAAGTAACAATACTTCATATTCAGGAAAACAGATGAGAAATTAAGAAGAACCAATTAGTAGTTTCATACAGTGGGGTTAGTGCATTAACCACAAGAAGAGGAAATAACAAAAACCTGTTAGAATGCTTTTGCGGTACTACATAAACAGATCTCTCCAGTTTTAATTAGTTATACTTTTATTCTGAAACATTGGCTACATATGACACAATTTAGGTCTATATAGTACTTTTTCTCTCCCAGAAATCTGTAGGATAATTCATAATCTAAAATATAATGTACACTTAAATACATCTCTCTAAAAATAAATGACAGATCAAGCCAGTGAAAATAAATGAGGATATACAGAATTTGATTTACACATTTACAAAATAAATCTCATATATTTATAAAACTTTATACCCAATAAGCAGAAAATACATATATTTCTCAAATGCCTATGGAAATTTTATAAAAATTGATCATGTATTAGGCCACAAAAATAATCCCAATAAAATTCCCAAAGTTGAAACCATATAAGTTATATTTTCTACCATATTGCAATAAACACACACATACACACACATACACACACATACTCACACTAGCCCCCAAGTCCAACCATTTGGAAATTTTAAAACAGGCTTCTAAGTGACCTAGGGATTAAGAAAAAAGAAACATTATCAGATTATAGAATGTTTGGAAATAAGTGACTACAGCAACTTTATATATTAAAAGCCATGGTAGTCAGATGTGATGTGAAAAGCTGCCACTGAGGGCTTTGAAGACAGAGCAAGGGGTCAGCAGCTAAGAAATGCAGTGGTCTCTAGAAACTTAGAACAACACTTAGCTTACAGCCAAGAAGCAAATGGGGACCTTAGTCCTACAAATGCAAGGAACTGAAAGTTGTAACAATCTGAAGGAGCAGAAAACAGATCTCCCCTAGCGTCCCCAGAAAGGAATACAGCCCTATATTGGGATTTGGATATTTGTATTTTAAAAATATGACCAAGTGCCTGGGGCTGTTGGTAGTGGATGAGAAGTGACTACAAAAGAATAGAAGGGTTTTTTTTAGAGCAATGCAAATGTTCTAAAATAAGATTGTGACAATGATATCCAACTCTATAATTAATCTCCTAGAAATCATTAAATTCTGCACTTATAATTAGTTATTTGGTATATAAATTATACCATAATAAAATAAATCAGAATAAAAAAAGCTATGAGATATGGCCAAAATATTACTCAGAGGAATGTGTAGTCCTTTTAGATGCATTTATTGGTAAGAAAAAGTCTGAAAATAAATTAACAAAACATTCAACACAAGAAACTGGAAAAAGAACAAATTACAAAAATATAAGGAAGAAAATAATAAAGATAAAACAGAAATTTGTTGGAACTAAAACTTACAACCTGATAACTAGTTCTTTAAAAGGAGCAATTTAATGAACAAACCTCTACCAACTCAAATAAAAAAGAGAAAAAATACAATTACAACACCAGTAATAAAATAGAGGTGTAACGATAGATACAGGGTTTGTTAAATATATGAAAACAGTATATGCAACTTTATAACAATACATTGAGAAACTAGATGAAATAGAAGAATTTCTAGGAAAATATAAATTTGCCAAACTATATAAAGTACAAGAAAAGGTAAAATATAGATCATTCTCCTTAAAATATTTTTAAGTTCAACAAATACATTCTTCCACAAAAAGTTCTAGGCCCAGGTGATTTTATAAATTTTCTCAAACCTTCAAGGTACAGGTAACTTCTATATCATTTAAATTGTTTCAGGGAATGGAACGAGAATGAAATTTGTCAAATTCCTTCTATAAGTTTAATATAACATTTATAACAATACCATAAAAAAGAAAAAAATGTTGTCTAACCTCATTTATGAATATCGGCACAAAAAATTTTAAATTAAATATGAACTAATAAAATATAGCAGTATGTGAAAAAGCAGTACCCCATGATCAAATAGATTTATAACAGCAAGTCTGTACAAACCCTGAGTAAAACTATATAAAACTTCTGTAAAAGACATTCATAACAGAGAAAGTACTAGTATCCTTAGTTTAAATATATAAATAAAATAAATGGCAAACACCCAATACAGAAAGGGGCAGGAAATATGAATAAGTAGTCCACAAAAGAACAGAATGCTAATACCTAGGAAACATGAAAAGATGCTGTTTCACTAACAATTAAGAAAATGCAAATTAAAAGTGAGATCCCATTTTTATCAATCAAATTACCCAAAATTAAACTTATTGATGAAATCTAGAGTTGCCTGGGGTAAGGGATAAAGAAAACTCATATGCTTCTGGTGTAAGATAAATTAAGACAACCTGTTTGGAGTGACGAATAACAAATGACTAGCATCACAATGTGTGACTATCAAAATTAAAAATATTTTTAACTCACAGTTTTAGATTTACATTCTCTAGTAGTATTTGCACAAATATGACAGGTACATGTATAAGGAACATTATTCCTAATAGCTAAAAATATGAGATAATCTAAATGTCAACAATAGAAAAGTGCTCAAATAGATGCTGAAATAGGTATTAAATGGAAAACTTTGTAGTCATTTAAAGATAAGAGGTAAGTCTGATGAATAATTAAGTTAAAAGTTATGTAACAATATATAGAGTATGATTTCAATTTTGTGAAAACAATTCATGTACCTGAATGATGTTCAAAAAAGTCTGGCATATACTAAGGCATATAATAGACAAGGTCAATTGTATAAAACGTATTTCATAGAAACACATTTTAAAGCTGGGTAAATGGAAATAAACTTGACTCCCCAAAATCCTAAACAAAAATTGAACCCCAAGACCATTTTTATGCACTTGTGTGAATTGCAAAAAGAATGACAAAATTTTGGAATTTATTTGGCACTGGATCCAAACCTATATATTTTCTAGAACAAAGTGATAGTGGAACATTTAAATATGCATGTATTCTGTTTTGGATCTGGGCCCACCACACAAATGAACATCACAGACATTAGAGCCTTGCCTCTGAGTTCGTCCAGAGTTTATCATCTACTCTACCTTTTTACGCCGGGAGAACTACTCCTCACTCTGTTTTTCAGACAGAAAAGAAGAGAATGAGGAGTAGGAGTAGGAGTAGGAGGTGGAAGAAGAGTTTTGACCTGTAACACAAATACCATTCTAAAGCTGAATAATCATTCGTTCCAAAGCATACAGGTATACAAATCTAGTCCAATACTACAAGTATATGGTTTCAATTTTAGACTCCAGATTGACAACAAATGTGATGACTTTTTGCTTTTATTTCAGCAGTTTCCTTAAAAGAGGATATGCTTTTTCACAAATAGGTACATCAAAACATTAGTTGAAATTGACTACATAGCCATAAAATTTAGTATAAATACCAGGATTCATATACTTAATCTAAGTTTTCAGAAATTTGGCCTTGCTTTCAGTTCAGTCAACTTTTCTTAAAATTGAACAACTTGGCTAGAGATTTCTTCATTTAGAGTTTGTAATCTGAAGATGATTGAAGAGACTTAGAGCATGAGTTACACTTATCAAAATTTAGGAATCCCTTTTGAAAGTATGACTTTATTTCTACTGAATTGTCATATAATGTTTCAAAACCTGTGATTCCACTGAGCTCGTTAGTGGAAAATAAATGAGAACTTGAAATAATATCTGCAAAATCCACATAATCATTTTGAGTCTCAATATCTACACTTCTTTGAACAAATAAGTAATATATTTGTTTTTTTCTTTCCTAGCTTCAAGTTTAATTTCCCTGTATTCTGGCCACATGAGCAAGAAAATACAATCTTGTGAGCCACAAGATTCACAGTTTGTATCTCTTAGAGGCATTTAATACCCAAAAGACAAAGAGCTAAGAACAATTCAATTTAAAAATATTAAATATTTCCTTGACTAAGCTATTCAGTACTTAATATTATGTCATTTAAAATTTTTACTTTAGTCATTCTGATAGGTATGTAGTGATATCTTATTGTGGTTTTAATTTGTATTTCCCTAATGGCTAATGATGTTGAACATCTTTTTATGTGATTATTTGCCATCTCTACATTCTTTTCTGTGAAGAATATTCTGTGAAATCTCTTTCTGTCTTTCATTCATTTTATAATTGGATTGTTTACAAATTGGTTTTTTTGTTTTTGTTTGTTTGTTTGTTTACTATCAAGCTTTCAGTTTTACATGTAACTATATTCTAAATATAAGGCTTTTGTTAGTTATGTGTTTGCAAATATTTTCTCCCACCATTTCATCATTATAAGATAAAAATCACAACTAGGCCATAGGTGGGAAGACATTTGATTTTGTAGATACAGGATTACATTCAAGACAGGATTACATTCAGCCACTATTTAAGCCCAAACTTTGAGACCTCTTGATACACTGACATTCCAGTATGCTAAGCAAGATCAAGAGAACAATTTACCACCAGTCACTATTAGTTCATACGTTTTAAAGGCAGATGTATCCTGCATAACATTAGATTATAAGGGGAAATTCTTACTGCAGATTAAATGGGCAGTTCAAGAAAGCATAAAATCTATTTTCAAAGCAGTTTGAATCTCAAATATTCCAAACCATCGCCCCCATAAATCATTAAAATATCTTCCAAATATTAGACCACCAAAACTACATCTATTATACTACCTCTTACATCTAGCAAAGATCCTTGGTTAGAATGTTCCAGATATGACTACCTTCTCATATACTCTTCCTTGCTCACATTTCCTGATGCTCTAATGGTCATCTATATTAATTACATCATCCTGTCCCCTGGCCACAACTGATCGACTAAGGAGTGATACCTGACCCAAAGCACCCATCCATAAGCTGTATAATGACCCCTGCTTTGGATATACTGGTTGAAGAGAAGATAAACTGACACAATTAGATTCATTGTTTAGAAACCTGAAATGGAAAAACTAGGTGAGGTTAAACAACTGTAAGAGCTAGACTAAAAGGTCATGAGATGGCTACTATGGACCATGAGCAAGCTGGAAGCCAACCTCTGGAGGGCGGTATCAGCAGATGCATGGAGAGAAACAGAGATACCATGGGTTTGTTGGTAAAGTTTCTGAGAGGTAGGCAGAAGTAACTACTTGGGACCTTGAGGTCTTTCTGATTCTGGTTCTGGTTCCACTCCCCACATAGCCTTAGAATACACTCTCTGTTTTTGAAGTGACTTGAGTGGATTTCTTTAGTCAAAAAATCCCTAATTATGACATAGACTTGGTGATCTCTCCTTTCTCTCTCTCTCTCTCTCTCTCTCTCTCTCTCTCTCTCTCTCTCTCTCTCTCTCTCTCTCTCTCTCTTTAATTTGGAAGTCATAGTAAAATTTGCATGGTCTAATGAGATACTATTCTTTCAAAAAGTTTTCAATTGATGTTAAATCTCCCAAAGAGAGGACAGGTGGGAATATACACAGGTCTAAACTTTCAGAAGGGTAATTGGGTAAAATGGATCTCAGAAAGTCTAAAAAGTATGTGCCATAGATTTTTTTTTAAATATGCATAGAAGAAAACTTGTAAGTATATATTAAAATAGCCGTAATAGTTATCTATAAATGTTAAGATTATGGGTGATTTATATGTTCTCCTTTTCTATAATGAGTATTTGTTTCTCACATTTTTTTTTCAAAAGGAGATGTTTAAAATATGAAAACGAGCTACCAGTTATTGAGTTCTTACATGTGCCAGGTATTTTATAGACATTACCTAACTTAATTTTTAAAATTACTCTGTGAGGTAGATGCTGATATTCTTACTTTAAGAATGATGAAGTTGAAGCTCAGAACTGTTTTTTAAAAAAACTACCAATAATAAAACTTCTTACATCATGGCTAGAAAGTGATACTAACAGATAAACTCTATGAGAGTGAGGATGTTGTCTGTTTTGTCCGCTGTTGTATCCCTAGTATTTATAACTCACTAAGTATTTTTACATGAATAATAGTCAGAACCAAGCTTTATGCTCAAGTATGCCTTACCCCAAAACCTCTGCTCCTAACCCTTGTGGTAACCCAACACCCAAAAGAAACTCTTCTGTAATTTATGAACTTGATAGATGTGTTCCCTAATTTTTTAACTTACTTTATTAAAATAGGAATAAATAACAATGAAAATGAGAAAGACCTGCAGAACATGATGATGTTCTAGCAATTAGAAAGATATATGATGGGTAACTGTGTTGCCCTAGTCAATAAATTAATGCTAGTTGATAGATAAGCTTAACAAGGCTTTATGTTATATAACTTTTACATTTTACTTAATGTTTGAAGTCATTGCTAGGAAAATTTGGATATTTGACCCTTAATTATGAATTCAATTCTGAATTTATTATATCATTATTTTTATGTAGGAATTTGGCTTCTGTAATTTTGACTTCCAGTAGCTTTTTTAGGGGCATAACACACTGGAAGAATGAACATTCTTGATAGTATTAATCAAAATCGTAATTTATTCCTTAGTAGCTATACAGCTTTTAAATCAGCACAAAATACAGTTTTTGAAAGAAACCTGACATTCAACCTATAATTTTTTGAAATTATAACAATGTCAACCAAAGGTATTAGAATAAAGTTTCATCTTATGACAAACATATTTCCAGTTCCTAATTCAATTTTACCAATAGCATCTCAATATCGTAATTACTAGATCTTGGCTAAAAGACCAAAAAGCATAAGTTAATCATAGTTATTAAATTTATGAAAGGCCAAGTTTTCCGTAAAGCAGTGTTTGATTTCAAACTTTCTGTCATTCCTCTTCTTGTACTCATTGCCAATTAGCTTAAGGCATGAAGGAAAGTATTTAAAATATCACTAGAGACATACCCTCTACCATCATTTTGATTTAATATTGGTTTGGGAGTTCAAGCCAATGTAAGAAGAAAGATGAAATAAACCCAACAAGAATAAATAATGGAAGAAACAAAACATCACCATTTGAAGACAACTGATTATGTATCTAACAAAATGCCCAAAGAATCAGCTAAAAGTTTTAAACTTAATAGAATAATAAATGGTTAGATAAAACGAATGGCTACAAAAGCCATTAAGATTTTTGAATACCAGCAATTATAAACTAGAAAAACCTAATTTTAAAAAGATACAACTTATACTAGCAATAAAGTATACATAAAGAGTAGTAGAGTTAATAAGAAATACTTGGCTATATGAACAGAATAATAAAATTTATGGGGCAATAACATCTAGAAAGAATAAAAAAATATATAAAGCTGTCAATTCTTAGTATGTTCTTTAAATTGACCACAATCCCAATCAAAACAAAAATGGAATTCTCTTTAGAACTTAAAGAATGTTAGAATATTCATTATTTAAAAAGAAAAGAAGTGGGGGCAAAAAAATTCTAAAAAAAGAGAAAGGGCAGTGAACAAACAATACACAAATATATAAGTCACTGAAACAAAGAGAAGCCTCAGAATAGGCCCAGATATTTATAAGGATTCAAAAATGACCAAGTTCGACACAAAACAATAGAGACGATTTTAAAACATCTTGTAGAAATCCTTTATTAGAAATTTGAATTAAATTATTTTTGATCAAATACTTTATACCACCACCCAAATATATTCCACAAGTCCTTTAGATAACTGTCTTTAAACTCATAAATAGCAAATAAAAGTGAATAAAATGTTAATCAGATCTCTAGAGAGATATTAATTTTGTTTGAAAAAATAGAATTACAAAAGAATGGATCATGGTTTCATACTTAAGTTTAAAAAACACTTATGCAACTTAAAATAGAAAAACTAGGTAGAAATTAGAGAATTGTGCTAATTTTTTAGGCTACTGGAACTTGCATACCCTATTGTGTCCTCTGCACCTTGCACAGTGTCAGGTACATTGTAAATGTTCAACAGATATGTGTTGAACAAATATTGTAAAAATTAACTAAGTAGACTCTGATTAATTAAATAAGACAAAGAAGTGACCCTAGAGTCCACTTAGCTAGCTGCAACTAAGCATGATGAGTGCAAATTAATTTCTTGGGCCCAGATGCACAAGAACCACTGACAGGAGGTTGCCTAATCAGCTGTGGAATGGACAGTGATGGGAACAATAGGTGGGCTATGGAAGTGCTATCAGAGCAAATCATGTCACACTATAAGCTTCAGCTGCTGGAGGGTGATAGCAGCCAACAGGCCACACTAGTCCAGGACAATTAGCAAATGTATGGCTTGACTCAATCAAGAAATCTTGTTCAACTTAGGAGGCCCAGATACCAGGTGCTGAATGACAGGGCTTATAAGCAGTGATCTCAGCTGCTAAACAAAAGACATGATTATGTTTGGAGGAGAGAGGAAGAAGACCACATATTTCTTGTCAGTCTTTCTAGGATAGTTACTCAATGGAATGAAGCATCCTTAACAATTAGAATTGATGGTTGTTGCATCTTCTGAGACAGATTTTTAACATCAATCTACGATTGTTCTCAGTAAGGAAGACATTCATTCAAAATCATTTGGTTAGGGAGTCCATGTAGTAAGGTGTTTCTGCATTATTTTCAGAGTATTTTGTTTTCATGGCTCACAGGATTCAATACATTTTTGCTGAATCAGTAAATAAAATGAGATAAAAAATGATCATTTGGGTTTTGCCAAGACCTTGTTTTCCAATTTTGTGTTGGACACTCATATTGGAAACATAAAGAATTAGTTCATTTGTTAATGGTGTAAATCTATGTGTTTCCATATTTTTAAGCCTGTGTTCTTAAAGAGATAAAAATAAACACACTGGAAGAAACTGAGAGCACAAAACTGTCCATCTTCACTGCATGTTTGGATCTAGTGTTTCTCTGCAATAATGATGTCTACATAGGCTTACCTAGAACAACTGTCCTATCTGTCATCTAGACTGAAGGATAGTTCCTTCAAGATGAGCAGAATTTTTTTTTTTTTTTTGCTATTATTATTTGATCGGATGCAGTTTACTGGATGGAATGGGCCGGCCACTGGCAAACTATTTGTTTCCTAGCTATTCCTACAGAAATTTCCTGAGTACAACAAGAACAGATTTAAAAAAAAAAAAAACTTCTTTGGTAATGACAGGTTTCGTGTTAAGCACATGTAAAATAGATATTTCTACATATTGGGAGGATTGAGAAAAACTGCTATAAACTCCATAATAAAACTGGAATACTATCAAAATTAACTGTAATCTGAGGCAGTATAATTCAATTTTCCTTGCATTATAAATTTCTCCGAGCAGACCCAGGTTAAATGATTGCTCTGAGGTTGATGACACACTGATTCCTAGTGCCAACAATGACTTCAGTCTGATGGCAACCTTTACAAATTGCTTCCTGTAAACTCTTTGTGAAAATAACAAGCAATTCATATTGCTTGAGAGTGACTTTTAGCTAAGGGACTCCACCCAACAATCTGGATTGAATAAAACAAAATACATATTGGTATTACAAACATCTTTTTTGAGATGCAAATTCTCCACATAAGTTTTCACAAAAGTAAAGCATCTTCATTTTCTTTATATATGCAGAAGAGGTTATTACAGCATTATTTATAATTATAAAATATTGATCTTTTTTTAGATTTTCACTCAAATCTAATCTTGAGTATCTTCTGATTTAGTCTTCATTTTAATTTGATTTTGTCTCTTTTTCTTCTAGTTCTTTCTTGAGTTTAATCAACTCTCATTTCATTTCTTCCCTGCCCCCTTTATTTCTATTTAGTTTTTGAATTTCTAATCCAAGATTTTTTTCCACATTTACAAATGGTTGTATGAAAAAAGCATTTTCATTTTCTATTCAGTGAAAGCCAGATAGATCCTTATGCATAGTCAACAATTAGTTTATCTGATGAGTGATGGGGAAGGGTAGTAAGGAAGGGAAGGTCAATGAAGAGCTACATGTATGTTTGTGTAAGATATTCAGGATAATATTTACAAAAGACTTTAAAACCACAACCAGAATGATGTTTGATCATTCAATCATTTATTTATTCTCTTACTAAGCATAGTATTTACTGAGCATCAGGCACTATTGTAAGCTCTGGAGATACCATACTTGAACAAAACAGACAATATTTTTGCTCTTATGAAACTTATATTCTAGGGAGAGAAGACAGACAATAAGCCAAAAATTACACCCCCATACACACACACTAAATTTTTTTAAAGAGGACTCCATGTATTTAATAGGCAAAATAGTGGAGTTATCTGCTTAGAGAAGAATAGGTATTGGGAGGATTTATTTCTTTGTGACTGGTAATAATGAAATTATATTAGTAAATATTTAAGCTTGGCACTGCCAAGACACTGTATATAATTTATGATCTAATTCCTGAACCCAAAGCGTTTACAATTCCAACTTGCAAGATGTTCCCGCACAACTCTCAGGCAAAGTGGAAAGAAAGACCCCTCTGATATTTTGTATACTATCTGAATCAGAGCTATATCAGTGTGAAGAAAGTTAAGAATTCTTAAGCCTTTAGAATTCAAATAGTAATAGGAATTCTTTGACACTGTGTGTCTGTTTTTATTTGGTAAAAAAAAAAAATGTAGTCAGTCATTGGCATGACAGAGAAAGCGTATGTGTGTTAGAAAAAATGTCCCATCTACTTTGCTCATTTTAATAAACTTTATGATTAAAGAAGGTGAGGACAGAAAACTTTTTTTTTTTTTTAATGGGCATAACAAAGAAACTTGGGCCTTAGGAGGGAAAGACCAAAAGACTTCTTTGGGATAATGTCTTTGAAATTTCTCTGATTTCTATTCCCACTTATTCTTTCTTCAACTTTTCTCCTTTCAATGTTCTTCGCCAGCTGTAATCATAAATCAAGGTTAAGAATTTTTATCACATCCAGATATATTGACCTTAGAGCTCATCAAATCAAAATCACCTTATGCTTCTGCTACTCTTCTGGAACCCATCAGAACTACACCACTCACCTCCTCAATCTGGCAGAAGAAATAACTTTCTTAAGGACAACCTTTCTAATAATGCCCAATCACAGTTGGTTATTGTTCAAAACTGTGCCTTTCAAGTCTTTTCTCTCTTAACTCTTGTAAGAACATTTATTCATCTAAAAAACAGGTGTTAGGCGCCTACCATGTGGCATGATGTGGGACAACTGGGCCTACAAAGATGTTGCAGATGTATGGTTGCTACCTTTGTAGAGCTTATGGTTGAGAAGGAGACCAAGTACACAGCTATAAAACAGTGGAATGATACAAATGCCATGAGAAAGACAAATAAAGTACCATGTTTGCTTAGAGAAACCTTCTAGTTAGGAACCTTAGGACGGTGGCACTGGAGCAAGACTTTAAGGGATAGGTAGGATTGCAACAGATCAGGCAAAGGTGAGAAGATTGAGTTTACCTTTCTTGTTTACCATTTTCTCTTCTTAGTATATTATACAGTCCTTCCCATTTTTATGTATATTCTTCAAATGAAACTAACCTAACAAGAAGCCTTTTTTTAACTCATATAACTATTTTCTTCTATTAATATTACTTTAAATCTTTAATAAGTTTGCTTTTCATTATTTGATCAACTTTACAATGAAAGTTAAATAGAAATATCTAAGTCCCAATAGCAACATAAACTTACTAAAACAAAAATAAACTCAAATGTCCATGTTTTCATAAACCCTGAAGACTTGTTCCATTCCACTGATTGAATAAAAATAATTGTGCATAATTGTTAGAAACCAGTATTTATCATGCTGAATTATACTTTTTCTCATCTGCTATTGTTTTCTATAGTCCTTTTTCCATTCTACACTTTTCTCATGTTTAGTATTCCTATAGCAACATACTCTGTTATTGTATCATTGTATCATATTTGCTATCTTACTTCCCTACAGCCATGTATATGGACATTTTTTAGTTTTTAGATATACTGATGAGTGCTTCTATGCATATCCACATGCCTTTTCTTTCCTTTGAATTATCTCCTCGGTATATGTTACATTTTTCAAAGTTAAATAAGGTAATTTTTAATGTATAGTTAAGGTTGTGGGCACAGGCAGACAGTGTTTGAATCCTGGTTCTACCACTTGGGCAAATTATTTAACCTCTCTGAGGTACACTTTACTCATTTAAAAAACAGAAATAATAATAGTACCCACTTCATATGATTAGTTTGAGAATTATGTGAGACAACATATACACGTAAACTCTTAGATCTATGCTTAAGGTACTGTAAGTGTTCAATAATATTAGCTATTATTGTATGTAATTCTTAACATACTATTTGTTGCATTATAAAACTTGATAGATGCTAATTTCCTTCTTTTCATCTACCTTAATTATAACTTGAACAAATGTTTGATTACTTCTATTAATCATGGAATTATAAGCTCAGGGTTGTAAAGAATTTTAAAGGTTTAGTTTCTGATCCATGTCATAAATGTCCAAGATGATTTCCAGAAAGAGTATTATTACAGAATCATCATGTGCCTCTAACCTTTCATCTTCATGTATTTTTGTTCTTGTTGGTACAAGAATCCTATATTACATTTATTTGCATTTGGATTTTTCCACTGTACAAGATGGAGCCCTGGGTTTCAAGTAAAACAATCGCAACCTTTTATAGAAAGAAAAGGTAGAAGTACAGCTAGGTGCTTGTTTCCTCCTCCTGTCTCTGGCCTCTGCTTTTCTCTGTACATTGGTCTCACCCTTTCACCCTGGCTTCTTCCACATAGTAGGACACTTAGCCACCAACTGCTCCCTTGTTTTATACTGACAACTCCACATTCCTAAGAAAGAAGTCTCATTGGCCTGGCTTGAGTCAGTTGCTCACTCCTAAACCAGGGAGTTGGGTGCTGTAAGTTGGCATTACCTGTCAGAGCCATTAGTTTGAAGTGGAAGGAGGAGCATTATTCCAAAGACAGGGTAACCATACAGAAGAGCAAACAATAGACTACACCAAATCAGACCAAACAATAGACTCCACCAAATCAAGTTGTTAGAGGAGCTTGACATTTAACATCTGTTTGCTGTTTCTGTGTGAGCCTCCTCCCTCTATGTGAACTGCTCATATTTTTGGCCATTTGTCATCAAGATGTATTTTTCCCTTATAAATTTATATCATTTTCCTAATAGTTTCGGAAATATAACTGTGCAACTACTGAGAAAATTTACGATGACATCAATAATATTATTGAAGAACTACTATGTTCAAGGAGTTGTTCTGGGTGCCATGGAAAGTTAATGGACCTGCATCACTACAGAGAATTCAGTTTCTAATGGGGTTGAATAATATCAATAAAAAATGAAATAAAAGGCTATATAATAGTGGCTTCTTAACTACAGAGACCATGTTCTTAAGAACTCTCAGGCAGAAGGACCTGTGGTTCAAGAACTTTAATCCCTATGGTGGAAATCATTTTAGGGGAAATGATGTTTGGAGTAAATCTTTGAAAATCATTAGAATTATGTTTTCTTGTACTGAAATAAATAACTTTCATAAATCTTAATATTATTACTACTACAGAAATATTCAACCCTTTACCATTTTATACTCACTAGCAAGATATCTTTCAGGACCTTCTTTTCTGCAGTTTCCATAAGTTTAAAAATCATTTTGCAGGATTTCTAAAAATGTCCATAGTGAGAACTCTTTCCAGGGTTGGTCTTCCTCCAAATATTCAATTTTTTTCTTATTTTATGATTTTGTAGTTTCTATCAGACACACTATTTTTCCATCCATATTTCTTACATGCCAGGGACTTCCTACTATAGGTATCTATGATTCTACCTGAAGGTTTTTTCCTGCTGCAGCGGCAGGCTGTGGGTTGAGGCGGCAGGCTGAAAGTGCTGAGGACTGAATGCCTCCAGGAGCAAAAGAGAGTTGGAGAAAAAATGTACCAGCTCTTACCCCTCAAGTGGGACAACTCAGGTGGGGCCTATACAGTGTACTAGAAGTAAGTCTCCAGAGGGATCAGGCCCCAGCTGAGCACAGCAGTAATGTGTTCATCAACACTTTTTATTGACTTCCTAGAATCACATCTAGACAAACTGCTAATATTCAAACCCTTGTTTTAGGTCTGCTTTGGGGGAGAATCAAGCCTAAGGTCAAGGTTGACATCAATCTTATCCTTGCCTCCTAAATATCTGGATCCCAGAGAAATGTTGAAGGCTCAGGATGGAAAAGCCTTTGAGAATTGATCTCCTCCAATACCTAGAGTTTTGCAGCCCTGGCTGTGCCACAGTAACTTCGTCCAGGTACATGCATACCTCTCCTTTCCCTCCTCACTGATACCACAGGAGGTACTTCTAAAGCCCAGGATTATTACTGCCTGTCTTCCTTGGTCCTGCATAAATCTTCATTTCAAAAATCTCCACTTTGTCTTTGTGTTAATTTCTTTTCTATGTTCAACCTCCATTTCTCTTTTCCCAGCTACCCATGGAAGGAGTAACCTACAATATACATATACCAGGACTGAAATTCTGCAGTTGCTGATAAAATATAAATCTGTATGAATTGAATAAGAATTATGCTTAAGAGAATGTCATAGTTATGGAGTTTTAAATAGTGTATTGAAAAGGAAATGAAATGTGACCTAAGTTATCAGGGAAGCCCTTACAGAGGTTGGAACCCTAATCTAGTCCAGGCTCCCATTTTACAGATTCAGAGACTGAGAACCATGAGTTAAGTGATTCAGGGTCTCACAGCTTATGAGCTACCCTCACCACCCCAACCCCTCGATTCCCTCTGTGCTCCACTCAACACTACCCACTCACCTCTGGTCCAGGGGCAGCCTCGCCTCTCCCTTTGTCTTCTGTTGGCTTTGAAATTTGCCAGGAGGAGGAGGAGGCCCAGAAAAGGATGAGAATAAATAATACATTCTTCTAAGCACTCACCACACTGCACAATATCATTTGTCCTAAGAGGGTTTTAATATGGGTTGAAATATATATTTTTTTTAATCTTGAAAAAAATTCTAGTTGCATGGGATTTTTTTTCTCCAGAATTAATCAGGAGTAGCATATTCTTTAGCTTTGTTCTTCTGCAAAGCAGAAAACAAAGTAGCCATTATAGGCCCCCTTTGTTTAAACTCAAGGACTAATGACATTGTTCACCCCTCCCACTGAGCAGCCCGAGGATATTCATCCCTCTAGAGAGCACTGAGAACCCAGAGGGTCAGAACACTGCTGAGTAAGCCCTTCCTCAACTCAAACTTGATTCCAAGGAAACAATTCCTCTGACTGTTTGTTTCTCAGTTTAATCGTAGCAAATATTTTCAACAAGTTCTTCCAATTTCTATTTTTAAAATATAAATAAAAAGACCAGCACATTCTTTGTATATTTGTGCAAAAGAAGCCAAGACAAGAAACTGGGGAAACTCTAGCAAAAACCTTTTGATATGTAACTGGAGTTGATACCCTTCTGAAGTCCTGAAATATGAATTAAAAGAATATATTTACTTTGTTTCAGATTCCAAGATTGTATTTTTGGTACTTTCTACAGACTGTACTATCAAGAATGAGTCTATCTTTATGAACCTCCAGTAAAAGTGACTAAGAAATAATTGGGGATTCATTAAAAGACTACTTTTTCTTTCCACATCATGCTTTATTTTAAAAGGGGGCATCATTAGCTCACTTAGAGTTCACTATAGAACAATGTTATTCACTCTGAAGTCATTTAATTAAAAAGATAATTTCCCATAATGTAAAATTTCAGGCAACACAATATTGGTCGAGGGATACACTTACAGTAATATTATGCACTGTATTGCTCTCATTTTCTGCACTGATTCATATTTGACTCAGATCTAATCAGGAAAGTTGCACTACAAAAAAAAAAAAAAACTCTTTTTCTGCAAAGATTTTTAGGACCTAGAGTGGGTATTGCTGCCAGGTATGGGTGTATGATACCCCCATAAGGCCCCCTACCTGCCCCAGAATCTGCCTTGTACCTAGTATGTGTAGTTCCCAACTAAAAAGTGGACAGAACCTCTATTTGACTGCCCCCTCCATAAGATGGCCCCACTGTTAGGGCTCCTACTTCTCCTGCAAGGGAATCATTGTAGAAAACAAAACAAAACAAAACAAAACAAAACAAAACAAAACAAAACAAAACAAAAACTAGAGCCTTTAAAAAATCAGAAGGGAAAAGAGGGAAGAAATTATAGGAAGCAGGAATAGCTCAGGGGAGCTGTTTCAAGAAGCAAACATCCAGTCAGGGATGGGCCTTCTTTTCGGTAAATATCTCCTTGAAAACAAATAAATAACAAATACAACATAAAAAAGAGGGGAAAAAAACTTCCAAGAAAGCACTGTGTTCATCAATTATTCTTATCTTAATATGGTTAGGTTAAGCCAGATGCTTCCATTCTTACAAACCAGCTGCACCAAGAAGATGGAATTTTGTTTGCTGGTGTGGGGGTTTAAAATGAGTCACCCCAAGATGTGCCTCTGTGGTATAGGAACTGTTTCAAGCTAAAGGCAACAAAGACCTTGTGGGCTCAAGAGAAATCTCTTCCTGCACTTAACTACCTAGAAGAATTAGAATTAGGAGCTGTGCCCATAATAAGACATTATCAGAGATAACTTTTCTAACCTATCTATGGGGCAGGGCATAGATTGGTTAGAAATCTTCTAATTACTACATATCTATACTTTTTATCATCTTGCAATGAATTTTTGAAGCCTCAGAGGCACCTTACCTCATCCTTAGCTATGAATGTCCTATACACCACACTTTCCCTTTCTGTCTTTGAATCTCTCATGCATGTGGGGGTCTCTGACTCTCTCATGTATGTGGGTTCCCATACACATGTATGTATAAATTTGGTTATTTTCTCTTCTTATCTGTGTCATGTCTATTTGACTTATAGACCGGCTAAAAGAACCTTGAAGGTAAAAGGAAGTTGCTTCTTCCCCCACACTAGCAAAGAAAAAGTAGATAACTCTAGAACATAGTGTCCTTCTGGAAGTAGGGCAAGGGTGTGTAGGTGTAGGTGTAGGTGTGTGTGTGTGGGTGTGTACAATGAGGTCACAGGATACCCTAGGAGACATGTAGAAAGAAGGTAAAAACAATGTCCAAAGTAAACACTCTAATTTCAACTAGTGGTCTAAGAAAGGAATTTACACTCTGCCTGCTCTTCTTCCTCCTTTATTTCTTCCTCATGCTCTCTTTTCTCCTCACATTTGAGATTTGAGCCTTGTTCAATCCTTGGTCCCAGGAACAAGAATTTAAATCAAAATTATTAGTATTATTAGAATTTAGCAGCATTATTCATTCAATTGGCTTGTCTGGGAGTATACTATTAACCTAAGTGTTATAGTAAGTAATAATCATAATAATATTACTAGTAACTAAAAATAATTACTGTTACATAATTATTATCATTAATAATATAATTATTATCACATAATAATATTATTATCATCCTTTTACTCTTCTTCCTCCTAATCACCATCATCAAAGCTTCTTTTGGGGGATTTTGTACCAAGTTATAAACTTTTGTACACTGTAGTTCCAAAGCTGGACAATGAAAGAATTTAAGGATAGTGGGTAAATGGGCAGGGCTGCTGGGTGCCCTGTACTTCAGAGTCAGGCCAGGAGGGTGAGTGGATTCCGAAATCTGATCTATGCTCTGCTTTCCAGTCAGATCACCTTGGCTCATAGCAGCATCTACAAGGAAGATGACACATCTTTTTTCATTTGCACACAGGCTATGGGCTGACCGCAGCCCTGAACCTAAGACAGGCCCAGTGCTAATCTCCAGAGTCAGGAAGAGCAAGCACAATGAGATGTCTGGAGAAGTTCCAAAACCATAATTTGGGGGTGTTAAGGCCAAGTGGAAGAAACAAGCTTTTGGGATAATAGTAAGGAGGAGATGGATGCACAATTAAGTGTTTTAGTTCAGGACTGTGACTTCAGCTGAAAGGCTCCTTTATTGCTGCTCTCAGGCAGTTTTCATTGCATTACCTTTACCTCTGGTATCTTCTGGGTTCTCCTTGGCTTGTGCCATTAATACTTTACCTAAGATTTTTAGAAATTCAGATTGATCATATGCTGGGTCCCGCCTTTATTGAAGGAGCTCTTAGAATTTCCTCTTTATCTCCACATACCTTTTAATTCTCTTATGTTTAGTGTCTTATTTGCCTGATTCTTAATTTAATCTGAGTATATCTGTAAGCAAACCTTATTAGAAAGTGAGTTAGAGTGTGGCTCATTAGTTTGCAGCTGGGAAGAATGTTACAGCTGCTACAGTGAGACAAGCAGGCTTTGTTTGTATTGAACCACAGCAGTATCTCATGCTCTTCCTTGCTCTACGATTAGTACTTCATCTTTATCTAATCTTTAACAAAGCGTAGTCTGTGCAGACAGTCTGTGGTAAGCATAGTGAATTAACCTATCCTTCTGGAAGGTGGCAGCAGCTCAGAGTGTCTAAATATTTATTTCAAATATAATCTATCCTGCGGTTTTCCATATCCAAAGATTTTCCAGTTTAAAATATTTGTAACCATATAATTCATATGACTATTGTAAAAAGGGGCCATGCAAATGGACTCAAGTGTCACAATCCCTACCAACCTGATGTAAACCACACAGCTGGTCCTCCTAGAGATGGCACAGGGGAGGAAGAGCACTCTGCTTGAGTGGGATTGCCAGATATGATTGTGCATATCATTAGAGGTCCCTTGTGGCTACAAACAGGATGTAGCAGACAGAATGGACTGGGTTATCTACAGTAACAAACAGCTCCCAAATCTCAGTGGCTCACCACAACAAAAGTTGATTGTTTTCTCATGCTAAATGCCCAGCCTGGGTAGACAGGGAGATCCAGACTGAACTATTTCATCTCAACATCAACTTTTACAAATGCCTCAGCTGGAAGAAGAAAATATAGTGAACCACACATTGGCTCTTAAAGCCCCTGCTTGCAAGTGACACATGCCACTTCTATTTCCATTTCATAGTCAAAGCAAGTCACATGTCTACACCAAATTACAAAGGAGGTAGAAAAATGCAATCTCATCACTTTTCTAAGCAGGTTTACTATATTTTCATCTTTAAAATATAAAATTCCATAAAACAGATATCATTATTGAGAGAGCATATGAGAGAGACTAATTCTTAGAGAATTCAGAAACGAAACATGACTCCTGGTAGTGGACACTAACTGTCTAAATGGCCTGTTCTTTCTGAGTATTGTCCTTTCCTTCCACATTTGAGTCATATGTTAAAACTGGTGGAAACCTGAAAGAAATTCTGTTCAACATGATTGTCTCTTCAAGAGGGAACAGGTTGGATCACAGTGGACATCTGACCAAAGCTGGGCCAGAGTCTCCTTCCTAGGAATGTGGAAGTAGAACTAATAGAAACAATTCCAGGAAACAAAGGATTTGGCTAATTGGTCTGGGTTGTCTGTTCACGGGAGAGGTAACTGAGGCTGTTGGTACTCACTAACTAACCATCTATTCCTCCTGTTTCCCAGTTTTTCTTGTAAGTAGATTGGAGCCATATGACTAAGTTCTAGCCAATGGGAAATGAACAAATGATTCTAACAACTTTAAGACTTGGCTGTTGAAAATATCATTCCACTTTCTGTTTCCCCACAACGGTGACCTTGGACACTACATGTTTCAGATGGCATAGCTCTAAAAAAAGATTGAGAAGAGCTTCCCATCACATAAAAAAGTTGTGACATGAGTGAGGAAAGAACTATTTATGATTTAGGATTTCTTTCTTGCTTCACCATAGCTGAGACCATTCTAACACAGAATCAACACAGTAGTGGCCTCATTCTGCCAAGAAGCAAAGAAAAGCTGATCTGCAAAGCAGATGGGGGAAACAATACACATGTGCAGAGAAGAGCAGAGATGAGAAAAAGAGTCCCTGGTTCTTCAAATTCCCAGTTTTAATACCTTCTTGAAGACAAATTGCGTTTCTGTCCTTGGCCTCTGTGATTCTTTTGCATCCTTATTACAGTAAGTTTCTTGTTTTCAGTAAGCTTGTACTAAAGAGTTTTTGTCTTTTGAAACCAAAAGAAGTTACAATTAATACCCCTCACATCTCAGTGCTTCAGCTCATTCTTTAACTCATTATACTATGAAAACAACCTACAAGTTAATACATACAGTTATGACTTAGATTTTTAATTCTTTCATGCCAGAAATGCCAAGATCTACAGCAAAATCTTGTCCAGATGGAATTTCATAACATAGTCAACCCTTAAGACACAATTACAGAATCATAGATCTTCTCTATCCAAAATTTAAATAACGGTGGATAATCTCTTCAGTTTTATTGGTTACAAATGACCAGCTGACAAGTTACTCAACTTCTACAATTGTAGCAAAATTGTAGAGCTACCAAGAAAGAGTTGCTTGTTCAAGAAGAACAGCTAAGAAATTGATTGGCTCTTCAGAATCTGTGCCAACTTCCTTTCTGCAGGTGGATACCTTTTATAGAAAGAAAGCCATCATCTTAGGAAGAAAAACTCTTTCTCTGCTGTGAATAAGCTGAATTCAATCACAGAAACTGCAGACAAAAGAGCTTTTGATGATAGATATTGCTCATGCCTAGTGCCTTCAAAGGCATTCCAGGAAAGGTGAAGGAATGATTATGATTAACAATAACTCATGTTTCTTCCAGTATGTTACTGATTGGACCAATGGGTCACTTGAGATATATGTCAGTGAGTCAGCTCATATTCATTTAAGCAAAAAGATCCCAGGTACCCAAGCTCTTTGCATTGAACTAAGTAAACCTTAAATGGATACATTCTGGGGGGAGAAATAAACACAGTCAACCTTGGATAGTAAAAAAACAAACTTTGCTCTTTCAGTTTCTCCATCAACCATCTTACCTTGTATAACTGAGCAAAATGAAATTATGAAGGCCAATGAAGAAAATCTTAAGAGTATTCTTCAAAAGATAAAGGACCCAGAGAAAAGCAGAAACACCAGTAGGAAACAAGGGAACAACTTACCAAGCTCTGCAACAACATGACTTTATAGATTTATATTGCAGCTTATATGATATGATGATATACCAAAGCTAACTAAAATAATAATGGTTACACATAAAAAGAAAGTTAGATTGGATGGTCTAGGGTCTTTTATTTAAAATTCCACAATGAAAGGACTATTTGTACTGATATAGCTCAAGAGTCAGATGTGGCTTTTGATAAATTTTATCCTACGATAATGGCATTGACATTAATTATTTTATATTTTACTGTATTATAAATTAAGAAGAATTTATTAAAATATAGATATGGTTTAATGACTAGAAACACAATACCCATGTACTTGCCTAGTCTAGTTTAAGAATAAAATATTAGTGGTATCTCGTAAGTCCCCTGTGCCGGCCCTAGTTGGGTCCTCTTCAGATCACTCCCCCTCAATGGCCACACAGAGGTTACTACTAGTTCACATTTTTGTGTAAATCATTCCCTGCTTTCTTTATGGTTTTACCACATATGTTTATACACCCAAACAACACATTGTTTAGTTTTTAAACTTTAGTAGCTGCATAAAAAATGATCAAAATTATACTATTAATTGAAAACTCAGGGATGAACACAACAGAATCTCTTGCTGTCAGCTTCCCTGAGTGTTTACAAGAATCCTTGCTGGGGAATTCAGTGGACAGGTTCTAAGCTAGTCCTTAGCAAATACAGCGCTCTGCACACTTAGGGTATCTGGCAAGGCTGCCAGGTCAGCCTAATATTGGGTCAGGCAGAAACACGGTCAGAGGGTATAGGATGCGCTTTATTTTCTACCTTACCTCCAGCTCTCAGATGTAAGTTTAAGCAGGGTTTGGTGATTTACAATAAGTATTCTCAGCTGATCCAGGCATTAGGGCATGGAAAAGAAAGAAGAAAATTTATCAATAAACAGTCATGGTCCAAGAAAGAATCCTGCCAAAGTTTATTCAAGCATTCTGTCCTCAGGTTGAAATAGCAAAATAGCAGTGGACATTTGGCTATGACAACTGGAAACATGTCTGTCTCTTGAGTCTCATGCTCCCCTCTGGGATAGTTGTCCTCTGTTGATAGCCATTCACTGACCTCTTATAGATTCCCTTTGCCTTTCTCCTGAGTTGGATCACCTGTTTCTTATATCCAGGACTAGAATGCATAATTTGTGGGGCCCAGTGAAAAATAAAAATGCACAGTTTCCTGTTTAAAAATTACTAATAATTTCAAAATGGTGACAGCAGAGCATTAAATCAAGTATAAGGCCCTTCTATGTGTGATACCCTGTATGGGTTCATGTCCACAAAGGCAGCCCTGCCTATTTCTTCGGTCTTCTTTCCTAGTTTACTCTCTTGTTTTAGTGGAATACATTCTCCAGTAGTCCTTTGAGAACTAGCACATGGGAAATAAATTTTGAGGCTTGACTGTCTGAAAACATCTTTGTTCTATCCTCATACTTGAACATAAGCCACTTTATTGCACTACACTCTATTCTAAATGTTGCTCACTGTATTCGTGCAATATAATAGTCTTGCTTGATTGGTGGTTTGGCTGGGTATAAAATCTAGGTGGTAAATAATTTTTCTTCAGAACATTCAAGGTACTGCACCATTGTCTTTTTGTTTAGGGTGTCACTATGGAGAGATCTGAAGTTATTTGGATTCTTAATCCTCTATATGTGTGTTTATTTTTTCTAGAAGCTTATATAAATTCTCTTTGCTCCAGACTTCTAAAAATAATAAATGTGCTTTTGTGAGGGTCTATTTTCACCCATTGTGCTTGGACTCTATAGGCCCTGTTGATCTGACAACTCACGTTCTTCAGTTCTGAGAAATTTTTTTGAATTGTTTCATTGGTGATTTTCTCTGCTCCAATTACATTTTTCTCTTTCTGGAGCTCTAATTTGGATGGTAAACCTTCTAGGACATATCTCTCATTTTCTAACTCTTTGCTCTTTATCTACTCTTTGTTCTACTTTCTGAGAAAATCCTTTATCTTACAGTCTAGCCCTTCTAATTTTTTATAATTGTTTTCAAAATTGTTTTTAATTTTTAATTGTTTTCATAATTGTTTTTATTATTTTTTTAAAAAAGCTTTTTTTGGCTTCTAAATGAATTTTTCTTATAGTATCATGTTCTTGTTTCATGTATGAAGTGTTGTCTATTATCTGAGTATATGGGAATTTTTGTTTGTTTGTTTAGTCTGTTTTTTCCTCCATCTTTTTTGCTCTTAATAGTGGGAAACTAAAAACTGATTAAAAGTTCTGCAAGTGGGCAGAGCTTGCCAGCTTTAAACTTTACTCTAAGGTGGTCTGGGTGGGCTGTGGCTTGGGGACCTCTGAAGTTAGTATATTTAGATTTTCTTCTCGTTCTAGTCAGATTCCCAAAGAAGAATTTCCTAATCTCCTTCTGGTGGAAAGAATCTGGTTGGAGAAACAAGTGAGGGAAGAGGCCTGGAGAGTCAATATATGAGCAACTCACAGCTCCCACCCACATAACTACCACCCAGCTCTCTCCCCAGGAAGAAGCTCTGCTCTCAAAGGTGTCTGGCATCCCTTAGTTTAGGGCCATTGTTTTAATCCCTAGAGATAAAATCTCTAGATTTCTGTTGGGATTGGGGAGGAACAGACCCTTAGTGCCATGAAGAGGGAAAAGGCAGCTAGGAATCCAACTGCTTCTCAGGTAGCATTTTCTTCCTTACATGAAGTCCCTCCTTTACCCCAGTCCTAGGCATACTTGATGCTGCCAACTCCTGAGTCTTCTGAAGATTCTGTTGTTTAAAGCCAGCTGAGGATTCAGCTTTCTTTGTCCTGTGAATTCAGTTACCACTTGTCCATCTGCTTTCCAGCTTCTAAAATTTTATTGCTCTTACCATCTCTCCTATTTTCCTTGTACTTGTATGTTTGTTTTTTGTAAAAATCATTTTAAGAAGTAAAATTAGATACATGCACTTAATCCACCATCTAAACTCAGAACCCCACTGGCTTCCTTTAAAATGTATTTTTGGAACTTGTTGTACTTTGCTTTTACTTACTTACTTAAATGTACTGATGATGTTGCTGATGCATTCACATGGCAGTGACAGCTAATCTTCAAATCTTAGGCTTCAAATCTTAGGCATGGCTTCGGATAGTGGCCTGATGTGGGAACTATCTATGGGATTATCTGTTCAATACTCCCTCCTCTCCTCCAGCAGCCTGCTAGCTTGGCTATTTCAGGAGCTGTGATTAGGAAATTGTATACTTTTTTTAAAGAGAGAGAGATTTTAAAGTGTTTTAGCATTAAAATGAAAATTTTGCTGGTAATTAAAAATTTTTATTCAGGAATTTCAGTGGAGTAGAAAAGATATTAACTTTGGATCCAAAGAGTTTTGAGATCTATATTCAAATGCTGTAACTTTGAGCAAGTTATTTGATTTCTTTTGCCTCAGTTTCTTTATAAGTAAAATGGGGATTGAAGGCACAGAGATCAAAAAAGACAACCTCTTAAAAAGCTGCCAGGCATATGGTTAAGCTCTATAAATGTACATTTTCCCCCCATGTTCTTCGTCTGCCAGCAAAAGCATTAAGATAGCTTGTTCCGTACAGCAAATATTCTCAGGAGTGTTAAAGGAGGTCATATCAGCAAAGGCAAAATGATCAACCAGTAGCCTAGGGGATCTTTAAAAAGAGTATTCCTTAAAGATTTTTATTTGAAAAGAGAAATATAACTGAGAACCCCAATATTTGATGAATTCCCTTCTCGGAGGTGAAGCAGATTTATTCTCATCTCCCTTAGCAAGGAGAATGAGCCCCTCTAAATAAAGATGCTGACTGCCAAGGTACCTGGGAAAACTGTTGACTTCCCTTATTTTCTGACCACAAGAATGTCTTTGCTTGAACTGTTTACGCACTCTCCTTATGAAATGAATTGCTGGATTTAAGACTGCAGGCTGTGAAACTCTATTTTTTTTTTTTAAATCTAACTGGATTTATCATATGGGGCTAACTGGCCCATGTTCAGTCAAAGTGATCCAACCAGGCATTACTGACAAATGATGCACACTCCCTAACAATAAATGCAGACTTTAGAACTATCTTGGCCATTTAACCATCAATTATTCCACTGCTCTACAGGTATTTAATGACTACCTCTGCCTTTCCCCATGACAATCTACTTTCTCCTTTGCTAGTTATTTTTTTCAAACTTGGTTAACATGAAGTTAGATCTACTTTGCTTAAAAACCTTAAGTGGTTTCTCATCATCTAGCAATGGTCCCCAACCTTTTTGGTACCAGGGACAGGTGCTCATATGAGAATCTAATGCCTGATGATCTGAAGTGAAACTGAGGAAGTAATGCTAGTGCCAGTGAGTGCCTGCAAATACAGATGAAGATTCACTCACTTACCCACCTTCTGCTCACCTCCTGCTATATGGTTTAGTTCCTAACAGGCCACGGACATGTACTGGTCTGAGGCCCAGAAGGTTGGGGACCCCTGGTCTATGGGATAAAGACAAGACTTGTCACATGAGGCCCCTTCCTGTTCTTGTAGCTCTTTAAATTTGAAGTAGAGACAAAGTGTTTTAGTTTAGCTGTAGAAGCACCAATTCTTATCCTCAGGTTCTATGGGAAAGTGAAAATAATCAGAGTATAAAGTATAAATAGTAAATTAACTCCTTTACTCCTCAGCCCACCATAGAGAATTTGGTGTTCACAGAGAAATGTGGGTTGCTTAGAGTAAGGTGTTCATAGTGTGTTTCTTTCTTTATAACCTATTCCTATCTCTTTTGAAAAATGAGCCCAGGAAGCTTTAAAAAAAAAAAAAAAGTTGACTAGAAATAGAAAAGCAGGACCAAAAGAAAAGGAAAAGGTAAATATTTTAGGTCTAAAAGTCAATGTCATTGTTAGGTTCATCCTTCAAAGATGACTCAGCCAGGGCAAAAAGAAGCAGGGTACATTTGAATTTTGTTGATAGAAGAGGAAACTTACCGATTCTTGAAACAGGCAAAATATTTTATCTTTTTATTTTTTTTTCAGTTGCAAAATTAATGTGCCTTTAGAAAAAATTCAAATAACACAAACGTCTATATATTAAGAAGTGTATGCCCACCTTACCTATACCTCCATCTCCCTCACCAGAAGTAAACCCTAACCCCTAAGACTAACCATTTATTTCTAGAGAATTTTTTTTTTTTCAATTAAAAGTACTTACATAGCTTTCATAGAATGTGGGTTTTGCTTGCTTTTAATTTTTTTTTTTTATCAAATTAACTCTGTTCTTTTGTCACTTGCATTTTTATTGTATAGTATATTAGGGACATTCCTCTATATATAGATCTGCCTCTTTCATTTTACTGACTATAATATTCCATTATATGGAGGTAGCATAATTTATGTAACTATTCCCCTATTTCGGATTTTACAGTCATAAATAATGAGCATGCTTGTATATACACTTTTGTAAAGACATGTGAATATTTCTATAGGATAGAATTCTCAAAGCAAAACTGTGGGATCACATGGTTTATATATTAAAATTTTTATGAATTGTCTTTAAAAAGACTGCATCAATTTACGCTCACCAACAGTGTTTGAGAGTTCTTGCTTCCCCATTACTCTGCCAACATTAGATATTATCAACCCTTTTTATTTTCTGACACAAATTTCTAAATGGAATTTTTCCTGACAAGGTCAGTAAATTTTAATCTAGAAAGTAGTCCAATGACACTGTCTTATTTCTCTTGTTCTAGGGCAGTAGTTTTCAGGTTGTGCTCTATGGAGCCCCAGAAATTCTAAGGGATGAGTGTGGGAGTTGCAGAAAAGGACAGGACTTCTACACTCTTAACCTGGGCAACTGAGTTTTTGTCTGTTTTATATGTTGCACTTCAGGACAAAATTTTATTTGAAGATAAGATTCTGTTGTTAAAAACAAGTTTGCAAACCATGGGTCTGAGTCTTGTTTCTTATTGAACCATTAGCAACCTGAAGAAAAATTGAAAATGTATTCCTTCAAGGTAGAGAAGAAGGGATATAAAAACAATGACTCTTCAGCTATAGCCAAAATACTCTCACTTATACATTACGAGCTTGTCTGCTAATGGCCTTGTTCACGCTAGGTCTCACCCTGTAATACCCAATTGTTATCCTGCAACCAATCCTAGAATACCATTTCTTCCAAGATTTGGATTTAAATTCCCCTTCTCTAACTACCTCCACCCCTCACAACACATACACGCGTGCACGCGCGCGCGCGCGCGCGCACACACACACACACACACACACACACACTTTTATGAATCATATCCCTCTTAATTTGTACAAGCTTGGTGTCAGATGGGGCTTCCTTTCTCTTGACCTGAGTAAAATTCCATGGTCCACTATCCTCTAAGATTTCTGAGCTCTTCCTTGCCTTAGATTCTCATGGCTCTTCCACCTTCTCCCTCTCCAGGTGCTCTCTTTGAGATGCATCACATGAAACTTAGCTCCTTCTTTGGTAGTCACACACACACAAATAATAATAACAAACTATTCCACCATACAAAGCGTTCTTGAAAAGAGTTGAATTTACTATAGATAGCATGCTAGGAAAGTCAGAGAAATGGGTCTGAGTCATGAGGACACAATTTCAAATTGGTACAATAAGCATCACTATGGCCTTTCAGGGCCTAATACCAGCTCCTCTTTACCTTGCTAGCTCCTCTCTCCTCTTCTTTCATTCTTTATCACTACCCATTCCCCATTGTATTGAACCAAGAACTTCAAGTTATTTTCCTCTTAAGCATTGTAGTTCATATCTTCTCAGCTTTTACCCTCAAACTCACATGGCCAGTCTTTTCATAGTGCTCATCTTATTTAAGGGGCTTTTCATTTAGTAGAATTAACACTCTCTAGGAGACAGTTTTCTTAAAAAAAAAAAAAAGCAATAGAAATATTGTTTTTTCCTCTGTACCCCTGCTATTTCTTCCTCACTGAAATATTGTCACTGTATTGCTTTTGTTCTCTAATAATTTTATACATCTGGCTCCTCCAACCAAATGCTAAACAGGTCAAGAGCAAAAACTCTGCCTTTTTGTAGCTTTTATATACCCAATCTCTGTCATATGCCTTACAAATGCTTGATGAATTAAGCAACCACTAATTATATGATTTAAAAGAACAGCAAATGATAAATGATTATAAGAAGACTATTGGATAGTTTGTAAGATGTGGTAAAATATCTCCTTGCAAAGGCTATAAAAATAGTCTTCTTAGAAAGTTCATTAAAACATTCAGATATATTTTCAACTTGTATTTATCTTTTAGGAGATCCATAATTTAAGGTTATCTTACTGAAAATATTCACTGCTTTGCATGACTTTTTTTATGTTGACTCTTACCCTTCTAAAATTTTTCTACTTCTCCTATGACCTAGATATTATTTTTGTTTATTCCCATCCCACTTGGTCAGATAGGGAGTAGAGACGATTATCTATATCACTACAATATCTCATCTTCCAGGAATCCCAAGGATAAAAAATACTATATAAAATAGCATGCTGTGTAAACCAAGGCTTAAAACATCCTTTAGTGAAGTATCATAAAATATCACTTGAAATTCCTACAGGATCTTCCGCTTGCTCTGTTTAATTCCTAAATCTCATGTTATTAAAAGAAGCCTATTTGCTCTTTTATCTACAGTCATATT
The DNA here is from genome assembly GCA_004027375.1 of Macroglossus sobrinus. Lineage (NCBI taxonomy): Eukaryota > Metazoa > Chordata > Mammalia > Chiroptera > Pteropodidae > Macroglossus > Macroglossus sobrinus. The sequence continues at coordinate 287,683 of PVKZ01000983.1, read as the reverse complement.
ATACAATTTTTTTTCATCAAAACTGGCTTAGTTTGGTATGGTAGATAGCAGGAACATATGACAAGTTAAAATTTCTGGTATTCAACCCTCTGCAATAAATTTAAGTCCATAAATAGCCCAAAGTTCAGAAACCAGGCCCAATTTCATTGTGGAATATGTGTGTCTGTATACACATATATGTATATCTAAAGTTGATTATATAGAAATATATATAAATATTATTTTCCACAGAAAGTATAGACTGTCCTATTCTGTTTGTCTATATGACAGAATTTCTCCCAAAACATTTAAGTGAAAAAAGTGTCTCCCAACTATACGCTGCTTATAAGAGACTCACTTCAGATTAAAGACATATATAGGCTCAAAGTAAAGAGATAGAAAATGGAAAAAAATATTCCATGCAAATGAAAACCAAAGAAATCAGGATTAGCTACAATTAATCAGACAAGATAGTTTTAAGCCAAACAGTAACAAGAGAAAAGGGTCATTATATAATGGTAAAGAATTCAATTCAAGAAGACCTAATAACCATAAATATTTATGCATCCAACATTGGAACATCTAAATATATTAAGCAAAGGCTAATAGATCTAAAAGGAGAAACAGACAACAATTTGGTAACAGTAGAGGACTTCAATATCTCACTTTCGGCAATGGATAGATCATCCAGACAGAAAAATCAACAAAGGGAAAGACTTGAACCATACATTAAACCATATGGAACTAATGGATATTTATAGAACAATCCAACCAGCGGGATCAGAATATACATTCTTCTTAAGTGCATATGGAATATTCTCCAGGATAGCTCATTTGATAAACTGCAAAACAAGTCTTAGCAAATTTAGGAAGATTAAAATTATACCAAGTATCTTTTCTGACCACAGTGATTTGAAACTAGAAAACAACAAGAGGGAAGCTGAAATATTTACAAGCATGGGGAAACTAAATAACACACTTTTCAATGGTACAAAGAAATCAACAAACTATCTGAAAAAGAAATTTTAAAAAAATCCTATCTACAATAGCATCAAAAACAATGAAACATTTAAAAACAAATTTATCCAAAGAGGTTAAAATCTGAATGAAAACTACAAGACTTTGATGAAAGACATTAAAGAAGACACAAATGGAAAGATATCTCATATTTATGAATCAGAAGAATTAATATTACTAAATGTTTGTATTACCCAAAGCCATCTGCAGAGTCAGTGCAATCCCTACCAAAGTTTCAATGGTATTTTTCACAGAAATAGAAAAAACAATCCTAAAATTTATATGGAACCAAAAAGACACCAAATAGCCAACGAAATCCTGAGGAAAAACAAAGCTGGAGGCATCATACTTCCTGATTTCAAACTATACTATAGTTACTATATACTATTGACTATAGTAGCAGCAATAATTAAAATGGCATAGTACTGGCATGAAAATAGATATACAGACCAATGGAACAGAATTGAGAGCCTAGAAATAAACCCCATATAAATGGTCAACTAATATTTGACAAGAGTATATCAATGAGAAAAAGATAGTCTCTTCAACAAATGCTGTTGTGAAAACTGGATAAGTGCATGTGGAAGAATGGAATTGAACCCCTCCCTTACACCACTCACAAAAACACAATTGAACTGGATTAAAGACTTAAACACAAGACCAGAGACCATAAAACTCCTAGAAGAAAACAGAAGAAAATTTCTTGACATTGATCTTGGCAATGACTTTTTGAATCTGACACCAAAAGCACAAGCAACAAAAGCAAAAAGCAACAAGTAAGACTTCATCAAACTAAAAGGCTTCTTAGCTTCAGGAATTTGGAGGAGTCTGACGTTCAGGAGGAAGGGCCAAGAAAGCTAAACGAAGAGCTATTAGGAAATGAGGGCACTTGGAAACTCCAGTAGGGGATACAGATTTTAATATTTTAGCAACTGGTTAGAGCTGTCTGTCTACATTATCTTTGGTGTGCCATCAGAATGCTCACCTAGCCTTCCAAATATGGCCTGAAAATCATAGAAGTTCAGAAGTCTTGACAGTTTACAGATGAGAAAAACAAGGCTGAGGAAAAGTTAAGTGAATTTGCCCTCAATGCATGAATAGTCAGTTAAATTGGATCCACATTGCCTAAATCTAAATTTAGGTAAAATGAGGTAGAGAGGAATGGGCAAAAAACATCCTCACAGCAAATTAACTTGCCCATTCATTTTTTAACCATTTAGAAATCATTTGCAATTTATTTTTAGTTGTGTGCATAGAAGAAGCATATATATTCCTCACAAGAGTAAAAAACTTTGAAGATGGAAAGTAAACAGGCAGTGGGTGCAGACTTCTAGATAATTATTTTTTAAATTATATTCATGGAAAATACCACATGTAGCACATGTAGCATGTCTCAACAGAATCCATGCATTGCTGCCAAAGCAAATTTAAAGAGAATAAATCAAAGGCATTTAAAGTAAAAAATGATGACACATAATCTCATTTTGTCTTTCTAGTTGTTAGAAAAAAAAATACCAGAAAAGAAATAAGAAAAGATAGATAAAAATGATCCTATTTGTCCTAAGTTTTATTTAAAGAATTGCCCATAGAATGCTACAGGACAACATTTTGGGTGCTTGGGGTTTTGTGCATATTGGGGAAGAGATAAATATATTCATTTATGGATGTTCAATAATAATTACTGACATCTGAATGGCCCTTTACAGTTTTAAAATGCTTTTCTAAACATGTAGTAAAAGTAAACATATAATATATTGCTAAATAGAAATGCAAACTACAAAACGTATGCACAGTTAAAACGTAATTTTTGTTTGGAACGTGTGTGCACTGTGTGTGTGTGTGTGTGTGTGTGTGTGTGTGTGTGTGTGTGTGTGTGAGTGGGTGTGCGTGCACGCACATGCGTGTATACTTATAAAAAATTGAAGGCATATTAAAATACTATCTGTTGTCCTTGGTTGGTAAAATTATGAGTGCTTCTTTGGTGCTTTCCTTTGTCTTTTTCTGTTCTCCAAGTTTCCTACATTGAATGTGTCTTTTATAATTAAAATCATTTAAGTGCTGCATCTATATTTTATATCCATTGAGCCTTATAACAATCATGTGACCTGTATCTCATTTTATAGAAAAGGCTATTGAGTCTCAGAAGAAAAGAGTGACCTACTACTACTACTTGACATGCAGCAAGTGTTAGAGCTTGGGTTTTTATTTAGGCCATCTGATTCTAAATCTTATGCTTTCCTCTACATTATGATGCTCAGTTCTTAGAGCTTACTTATATGATGGCGAACTGTAGCACATTCAGAGATATCTTTATGTTATCTTTGCAGCAGAGTACCATCCACTCATTTCTACCTCTTAATCATTCTGTAGAAATCAATTTTCCAATTAAAATGCTAGCTGTTCTGAAAGTGGCACCAAAGGCTTGAAGCAATTAAGTTTCCACAACAAATTCCTGTAGCTTTATTCATCTGAGTAACCATTATTTCCAAGCAGTGCACTATGTACTGCTTTCAAATATTAAAAGCTTCCTGGATTCTCTTCTGGACTCTATCATCTTTCTCCATATCCAATTTCCACTCCTACAGTTTTTCAAGGTATGTGTTTTTCTGTGACCTCTTTCTTAAAAGCTACTTCTTACTTCCTAATAGGTCCTGTCCCACTCTGAAAACTCAGAGAGAATTATAGGGAAGTAGAGCTATAGAACTAATTGTGACCACACAAGCTCTGCTGGAAGCTCTGAAAATCTAATCCATTACCTCATTAACTCACAGATGAGTTTGGAAGACTGCTCCTGATGATTTTCTGGGCATGAAAGAGTTCTCAGTTAAGTCTCTGCCTTAAAATATTCTGAATATTGTTTTAGTCTTTGACTTTCACATAACTTTTACAGCATCAAGAAAATGTTCTGAACAAGTGACATTGCTCCAGTTGAAAATATTTGGAATAGAAGCTCTATAACAATTTTGTAAGGTACATTGAGAAGCTCTGGGCTAAGCCAAAATCTGGATTGTTGTGTACACTTGCCAGATGAAACTCTACTTTCAGCTTTCAGAGCTAAGCTATGTTGTTCTGGGCCCAATTATGATGGTTTCCAGGTGTTTATTTCTTCATTCTGCTTTTTAAAAATAATGTATATCTTCACATGAGTATGCTGATATCTAAGTAATATGACCCATATGATATGCCTGTGTCTCATAGGCTGTCCTGTCCTGAGCTTAGACACCATGAGGCAGGACTCAGCAGTTCTACCCTTCTGAAAAAGAACAAATTCAACTCCCCTAGGAAATTAACAAGAAATATAGGCTTTATTATAGATTTCTTGGGTTATATCAAATACCACATGGCACACTTTAATAGAAACTCCTATTAAATATCTCGGGTCTCCTCACAAAGTTCCCCTTGGCTACTCCTTTACTCTTTATTCTTGTCTATACCCAGGCTCTAAGCTTCGCCTGGTTCTGGATCTAACTGCATTGTTCCTTAGCCCTGTCTTCCCCCTCTATCTCCTGCAAAAAAATTAAAATTTTCAAATGCAGAACAATTAAGTAAACTCTCCTGCCCTTACATCCTCACTCTATTCAGCAAACAACAGTCTCTGGAACAGTCTCTGGAATCAGTTAAATATTATAAATTGCAAGTCATTTTTCTCTGTCATGAATAATTTTTCCCTTGTCATCATAGTGTTGGCCATCACTAACAATGAGATAAATGCAAATCGAAATCACAAGGAGATATCACCTCATACATGTAAGAATGACTATCATCAAAAAGACAAAAAATAAATACTGGCAAGGATGTGGAGAATAGGAAACTCTTGTGTACTATTGGTGGGAATGTAAATTGTTATAGCCATTATGGAAAACAATATGGAGTTTTCTCAAAAAATTAAAAATAGAGCTACCACATAATTCAGCAATTTCATTTGTGGGTTTATATTCAAAGGAACAAAATCACTGAAGAGATTTCTGCACCTGCAGGTTTATTTAACAGATGAATGGGTAAAGAAATTGTGCCATATAGGTATATATAATAGAATAAATACTATTCAACCATAATAATAAAAAGAAATCTTGCCTTTTGCAACAACATAGATGGATCTTGAGGGCATTATGCTAAGTGAAATAAACTGGGCAGAGAAAGACAGATACTGTATGATTTCACTTATATGTGCTTGCCAGAAAACAGGGGGTGGGGGTTGATGGAATTAGGTGAAGGTAGTCAAAAGGTACAAGCTTTCAGTTATAAGATAAATAAGTTCTAGGCATATCATGTACAACATGGTGACTATAATTAGCAATACTTTGTATATTATATATTTGAAAGCTGCTAAGAGAGTAGATCTTAAAAGTTCCCATGTCAAGGAAATAATTGTAACTATGTGAGGTTATGGATGTTAATTAATCTTATTGTGATAATCATTTTGCAATATATACACATATCAAGTCATTATGTTTTACACTTTAAACTTATACAATGATATATGTCAATTATGTCTTAATAAAACAGAAAAAAAAAACACAGTAGTGTTGGCTTACCGTGTCAACTTCTTCTGAAACTATAGGTCCAAATTCCAAGGTTTTCTTCAAGGGCAGTAAAGCAAAACCTTGAGACTTTCTTTAGCAGAGCCATTTGGTGGATATATAAAGAGAGAGGCCTAAGATGGAAGGAACCTAAGGAATTTAAGGTGAAGAAAAGAGCAGCTAAAATTTATATAGTTTGCTGCTATTTTTTTGTTACATACAGTATTTTATGCTATCTTTACAATCACATTTTACAGATGAGGAAATAGAGGGCTTAGAGAATTTAAAATAAATTTGAAAAGTGTCATTGCTACTTAGATTCTAAGCCAAGTTCATTGACTCCAAAGTCTGAGATTTTTCCTTATGCTCCATCATCTTCCATGGGTTTGGAATTTCCAATATTTACAGAGCTACCTCCTCTATCATCCCATCAGGTTCTTTGACAGCTCAGAATTGGATATATCCACAGAAAGTCTTACCTCTCTTACACTAACCTAGACCAGGGACAGCTGGATTTAACAATCTCTCCTGGCTCTGTCTCTCCCTGCCTTATTGCCAGCCTTATGCCAGCAGCCACATGAATCCTGACATCTCATAGGAAGGTCAAAGTATTGGCACTATTGGGAAAGGGATGGTAAATGAGCTTGAGTGCTGTAGTAGAAAGGACCCTGGGCTAAGATTCAGGCTATACAGACTACCACGGAATAAGTCAGTATGTATCTCTCCACTTTGGATCTCTTCTGAAACAAATTTTTGTACAAAGTGCAGTGAAACAAGAAATACAAGAGAATTCATAATTGTAGACTAGTTCTCACAGTGTCTCTAAAACTTACAAAAGTAAATCTTTTTATTTTATATCAGAATGATTTAGTAACTTGACATGAACAAATTTAGTCTTGTAGTATAAAATAGGACAAAGCATATTTTAATTCTCTGTCATCTCCAAGATGCATTATTTTTATACATACAGGGCGGGCTGTATGTAGACCTACTTCAGCTGCCCACTCAGTGCCTAAAGTGTCATTGCTCAAGTTACTTCATTTCTTTCAACCCTAATTCCTTTGACTGTAAAAGGAAGAAGTTGAGCTAGATAACCCCCAGGTTTTCTTTCAGCTATGTGGTTTAGAGTGGTAAATATCTGCAAAGAACCACTTACCTTGTGAAAAACACTCTCCTATCATTCTGTGAAGAATTCTAAACTCAACATATTTACCAGCTATCACAGCTCCCTTAAAGTTAACCCAAAATTACAGGTGGAAAGTGGAATAAAAAACAGAAAGTAAGAGTAGCTGGGTGGAAGGTGAAATTAAGTCTGAGGGATATAATTGTGGGTTAACAGGATTCAGCAAAGTCCCCACCACCCCGCTCTGGGCAGGGGGGCATGATCCTACCTATTCTAGTTGTTTATTTCCAAGATGTATTTTTTATATTTTACATAATAAGATCATTACACTACATTAAAGAGTAGACCATGTAGAACTCCTGCTTTTGGTTTTTAAGTGTTCAGGGAAATCACATTAGACAATTTTAGCTGCTTACCCACATGTAGACGGGGAGGCATCTGTTTAGTTTTTTAACCTCTTCAGATATTTACAGAAACTCCACATGATGTAGCAGTCTACTGAGCATTAATGGTGCCCTATATCTCCTGGTTATTTTTGTTCAGTTATACATGAGGTTTATTCCTGGACTAGTACAGAGAAGTTTTCAACCAGACTGAAGATAATCACTGACAGCTTGTGAATATCGTCACTGCATTTTGATGACATTTTTCGGACTGCAATCTCTGCAACATTTAACACTATTTTGTTACTCATTTGTCCTTGAACTGCTCTCTTCTCTTGGCTTCCATGACATCTCATTATCTTATTTTCCTTCTCTCTGTCCTCTACTTCTTTTCATACCCCATTCACTCTCTCCAGGAGCTGTCATTCATTCTACTCTCAAGCCACTGATCATCATCTCCACCCTGATGAGTCCTACAACTATGTCGTTAGCTCAGACCATTTCCTAACCTACAGACCCAAACATCCACTGCTTACACAATATCTATGCATAGATGGTTCACAGGGATCTCTGACTCATCTGTGTCCAAAATGAATCTCATCACCTTCCCTCTAAACCCGATCCTCTCCACTGGGTTCCCTGTCTCCATGAATGGCTTCACTATTCACTAATCACTCAGTTGCCTGAGCCAGAAAACTGAATAGCACTCTCGACACTCTCTCTTTCATATCCAATACCTGTTAAGTCATATAACTTGAATCTAACTCTGCATTACCTCCAGAATCTAATCACATCTCTCTACCTGCACTTCTGCTCCCTTAACCCAGAAAAACTCTCACTTGGAAAACTCTAAGAGCCTTGTCCTCTGGTTCCTCATTTTATTTCTCTTTATTCCATTCTCTACCAGGCAGCCAAAGTAAGCTTTTTAAAACAGAAATTTGATTGTTTTACCCTGCTGCTTCCCCTGCTTCTTAAATTAAAGTCCATACTCCTTAAGATAGTTTACAAGGCTTCTCTAACTTGCACTACACTCCAGATTTAATACTTTTTTTTTTCTCAGTTCTTTATGAGAGCCATGGTCTCTCTCACCCACAGGCTTTTACTTATACAGGTCCTGTTTCCTGAACATTCGTACTTCCCTAATACTCAAGAAGTCTTTCTTGACTCCCTTCCAACACCACATACCTAGTTATCATAATGCATGACAATTACATATTTAACTGCCTGTCTTTTCACAGTTCATGAGGGCAAGTACCATGCCTATTTTTACAGTTATATCCTAGCACCTAATACACTGCCTAGTATATAGAAGTTCAATAGGTATTTGTAGTATATAAATACACACATACATACATACATACATACATAACTGTTTCACTACTTTGAACTAGCAGCAATACCAGTGTCCTAAGTCTACTTTATTTGCATGCAGTATAAGTTAACTACTGGATCCAAAAAAAAGGTATTCTAGTTCTGTTTCCTGTCTTAAAACTAATCATTAAGAAGTGAAATTCTTTTTACAAATGAATGTGTCTTAGAGCCCAGTTTATAGAAAATGGATCAAAATAGAGCTGCTCATATTAAAACTGGGGCATGGATCCCCTTCTACTCAACTCTCTCAACCATGAGGGATTTTCAAGGAACCCATTAAGACACTCAGAACTTAGTTTGAAAACCAGCCAATTCCACTGCACTGGGGAGAAACATATCACATGAGACTTTTGTTTTTAAAATCTGCTGAGAAGTGCCCACTAATAGGAGGAGGTACTTATTTAAAAAAATAAGGAATCTAACATGAAACCATCAAACAACACTATTCCAGCTTCTCTGATGATGCTTTTCTAACCTAGAATAAAAGAATAAACTACTCTTTCAAAGATTTAGAAGCTCAAAATATTTTAGGGTAGATTGAACACATTTACCATGTACCTTAACATCTGAGGGATGGTTTCAGAGCTAGTTGAAGTACAAGAGAATTTACTCTGATGCCATCGCTTTGGTTGGAGCCTGAAGTCAACCACAATTATAAAGTTATAATCTTCATGCAGTTATGCTTTTCCTTTTGTTGCTGATACTCAGCACTGAAGTCTAGGATTCTTTCATTAGGAAATTTTTCTCATGAATAGTGTTTTCTGCCAAAGGGAATCAACTGGCTCTAGACAGAACAGCATTGAGAAAAGCACAAGAAAAGCATTTGTCAGTTGGAAAGCAGGTAGTAAAATGTCTCTTGCTCAGATGAGCCACAGTTTAAGGTGGTTGAGAGGAAAATCTAGTCAAGGGCCCACACGATACACTGAGTGAAGTTGTGCTATACGCTGTAATCAGAGGGTTATAAACACTGAATGTACTAGTGGAAGCAAAAGCCTTCCAACCAGTAAGATTATTTTCTCTAGATTTCTTGGGGGGAAGTGGGAACACTTTCTCTTTTGTAAATACTACTTATTTTGATTATGGGCAAAACTCAAAGTATAAATAAAACTGTGAGTGTCTTAATGATAGAGAAGCATGAAACAAACTATCAGACAAAAGTATAATAAAAATTTATTTTCTTTCATTGACTATATCATTAAGAAGAAATTAAGAAAAAGATTGTGTAATGATGGTTAGATTTAGGAGCTATGGTCATTGGAAAGAGGCTCCATCTAACTTTGCTTATGTTTAGTACACTGTTGACAGTAAACTCAACATAATTGTACTATAAAAATGTATTCTTTACTGTGGCGAATAAGGCAAATAGGTCATTTTCTTAATAATATAGTCAAAACATAAGCACTTAAGAGATGTTCAATTCAGTTCCTAGTTCAAGAGCTTACAACCTAGCGTTAGTCTCAGAAACAGGCAAGTAATTAAAGAATTACAGAGATTGTGGAATAGGACTAAACACAAGGAGAGAATAGGAGAGGAACACCGAGGCCAGCAAGAGTTCTCAAGGGAACTTTCCAGGGGAAGTCTTGAGTCTGAGTCTTGAAAAATAAAAGATACAAAGGAAAGAAAAGAGAAAATGTTTGTGGGGATGGATGGAGGAAGGAGCTCTAGATGAAGAAAACAGCATGTATAAAGAGGAAAAACGTACTGTTTATTTAGCAGGGTCATAAATTTAGACATAAAGTGTCTGTGGGGGGTTAACAAGAGATTTGGCTAGAAAAGTATGTAAAATCTAGCCATGAAAGACATGAAAGCCTTAAGCTAAGGAGTGTGAACATCATTCTGTAAAGTTATAGGAAGCCAGTAAGAGAAATAAGTAGATAAATAATATGATTAGACAAATGACTTAGAAATAACTTGTTAGTAGCAATACAGTTTCAAAGTGTAATTTTCAAAAAGTTAACAACATACGTCCCATATTAATATAGAGTGGACACTGGCAAAAGATTTTAACTCATTAAATAATGAGGGAACCAGTAATGTAGGTAAGCTGGTTCCAAGAGACTTGAGGAATGGAGGTTTATATAGGCCATCAAGAGAGGATTCAAAATGAGCTTCTTATTATTTTAAGTTAGAGACAGATCTGGTTAGTATTAAGCTACAAAATATTGGGATTACCCCTTCTATGGGACAGAAAGTTAGAGACAGATCTGGTTAGTATTAAGCTATAAAATCTTGGGATTACCCATTCTATGGGACAGAACTGTTACATTTCTACCAGGCAAAAATCTATAAATCAACATGTAACTACACAGGGTGTGAGCCCTTAATTTATAAATTCTAATATAATAATAATATAAAAGTATAGTGGTGGTAATTCCCCAATGAAATAATTACTGGGCAGATCTATTAAATACCATTTCACCATCATGTTGAAAGGATGTACTGCACTGTTTTTATCTTATTTCCAAGCATTGTATACATTTTCTTAATGGTAGAAGAAAAAAAGAATATGACAGAAGCTGGAAAAAAAATGTTCAACGTCAGTGTAATAGTTCTAGAGAGAGACAGAAGATGGCAAGAGTATGAACTAAGGCAATAACAATGAGATAGAGAACAGCTTTGAGAGAGTAGAATGAATATAACATGGCTATTGATGGGATGTAAATACTGAGGGAAATAAAAAATCCAGGGACAGTTCTCAGGCATTTGGCTTGGGTGACTGAACAAAGGTCTCATTTTTCTAGACAGGCTGGAGAAGTGTAGTAGTTGGGGCGTAGGTGAGGTGTAAAGGCGGAGGAGAAATAATGAGTTTAGTCCAGAGAGTGTTAATATGAAGAAATAATCAGCCTATTAAAGGGACTTCTAGCATGTGGGTCTGGTCTCAGAAGATCAGGCTAGAGATAGGGACAGGAGAGTTATTTGCATACATATGGTATAATGTATATGCACATTTTACTTATGCAAATCTAACTATATACCTTTGGTAAAACAAAAGAAAATCAACAGGGTTATAGAAAATCAATAACAATGATTTATTTTCTCACCATTTCTCTCACACAGCACAGAACATGAATGAGAAGAGAGGCAGTACTCTTAATGGGTTTTAGGTTCCTTGGGCTGAACATTCCCCTAGCTGAATGTTAGTTTTGTATTTAGAGATACTATTAATTTTTTTTTAAGTGTTTATGGTCCTAAACCCAAAGCAACTACACATATCCTGGTACTCAGCTAAAGTTCAATAATCTCTTTCAATACTGGAGAAAAAAACTGACTATGTGGACTTATAGGAGATAGTGCTATACTGTTTTATATTATTTAAAGTATTTCTAAGGGTAAATTATATTATACCTTACACTTGACTTTAGAACCTTGCTCCCTATCTCCACCACAAAACTCCCTGTCTCAAAATGTGACCCCCCACTATAGATAAAACCAAATATTTCAACTATGATTTCTAAACAAACTGGAAAAAGTGAGGAGGATACAGATTCTAGGATATAACCTCAGAGAACACTGACGTCTAAGGAGGGCCCAGATGACTGAGTTTTTGAAGAAATCTGAGGACAACTGGCCAGCAAGGTAAGAGGAAGGAAAATCAGAAGAGAATTGGAATTTAAAGGAGGAGTTAAAGAAAGGCATGGTCTATAACTTTAAATTCTTGTTTTAACATAGGCAGAAAGATAAAAAGTAAGATAAAGGCAGAAAAATGTCCATTCGATGTGCAATAAGAAACTGTTGGCCTCAGCACCAAACATTACAGAGAGGTAGTGAAGGCAGAAGCCAGATTGAAGCAGTTAAGGAGTAAGTAGAAAAGAAACAGCAAGTATAGTTATCTCCCTGTCCCCGCCCCCACCCCCAGGAAGAGTGACTGTAAAGGGAAGGAGACAATTTGAAGAGGGCCACCACATGTAGTTGTCCAGACTGTGTAATGATAAGTCCTAGGAAACCTTATTCACCATGTGGATTCTGTGGATGGTGACTGCCAGGGACATGTAGCTCAGAATAGGATGTGGTTACTTAATTTTGGATAGGACACTGGGTTGAGGAAGAGCTACTCACTTATTTAGTGTTAAAATTTTTAAACTTATTTATATACTGGGAGGAAAGAATTATCATAGAGAAGGAAGCTGGAGTGATGTGTGTGCATATGTGTGTGTGTGTGACAGGGAGAAAGAAGATGGTTGAAAACATGAGGTTTCTGAGTAGGCAAGAGTGGGGTTGATCAGAATACACAGGAGTATCAAATGAAGAACATTACTTATAGTGAAATGAAAGAATAGGGTGGGAGAAGATACTTTGATGGTGGTAAAAGTGGAGATTTATCAGGAAGTCGGGTGTGTGTGTGTGTAAAGTAGGAGAAAAATTCTTTTACTGTGGGTCATGGGAGTGTGCGAAACTTACTGTAAGGCCCTCTCTGATACCACCTCTCTCCCAGCACACTTAAACAGTAACCTTAATTTTCTTTTCTCTGTGGTTTTACCACATATATTTGTATTCTTTTTTTAAAAGATTTTGTTTTTGGTGTGTGTGTTTTTGAACTTAATTCAAATAGAAAATTTGTATATAATCTTGCTTCTTCATTGAATCTGTGGATCACTTAGGAGAAAATAAAAATCCTTATAATATTGCCTTTCAATCCATGAAAATGGTTTTATCTCTTAATTTAATTCTCTAATGTTTCTTTAATGAAACTACACTTTTCTCTATAAAAATTTTGTACTTATTTTGCTAGGATTTATTGCTAGGTACTTGGCATTGTCGATGTTATTTAAGTGGCATATTTTCAATTTGATATTTTCGAATTACATTATTGCTTGTGGATAGAAATACAATTGATTTTTATCTACTGATGTAATCTGCAATCTGGCTAATGTTTTCCATTAATTTTTGTGACTTGCATATTTGTGGGGTTTTGTATGTGGATGGTCATATTATCATCTATGAATAATGAGAGGTTTGTTCCTTTCTAAACACGTATATATACTTTCTTTTATTCTTCTTTTATTGAGCTGGCTAGGTTCTCTAGTACAATGTTAAATAGAAGTAATAATAATAGACATTCTGTCTTTTTCCTAATCTTATAGGGAATAATATCCAATGCTTCATCAAATATTATGTTTACTGTATATTGCGGTAGATATCCTTTAGCAGATTAAGAAAGTTTCCTTCTATTCTTATTTTAAGAATTATTACCGAGAATGTATGCTGAATTTTATCATTTTTTTGCACCTATGGAGATGATCATATACTTTTTGCCTTTAACATATTAACTTATTTCATTAATTGAATATTTCTAATATTCATCCAACTTTTCATTCCTAAAGTAAATTCACTCTGGTCTTTATTATTCATTTTTCCATACAGTTCAGGGTTTAATTTGCTAACATTTTGTCTAGATTTTTTGCATCATTGTTCATAAGTGAGATTGGCCTCAAATATTAAAAAAATACTACCTTCATAAAATGAGCTAGAGAATGTTTCCTCTTTTTTGTCTTTGGAATAATTTGTAAAAGATTGGAATTATATGTCCCATGAATAGTTATTAGAACTCAACAGTAAAAATATCTGGTCTTGAGAAACCGTTGTTGGTTGGAAGAGATTCCTGGTTGGATCCTGGAAAAGAAAAAGGACATTAATGTGAAAATTTGTAAAATTCAAATGTAGTTTAGTTAATACTATTATATCAAAGTTTACTTCTTAGTTTTGATTAATTGTATTATGGTTATCTGAAATGTTAACAGTGGAAGCTGGATGAAATGTATATAGGAACTCAGTACTATTTTTAGAAATTTTCATAAGCTAAAATTATTGCAAAATAAACATTTATTTTTAAGTGGGAACAAGGGTGGAGGTTGAATGAAAAGGAAAGGCCAGTGCTGACAATCACTGAAGCTGAGTGGTACTCAGCTCATTTTATGATTCTACTTTTTTGCTTGACTGAAAATTATTACAATAGAAAATTTTTAAAGGAAAACAACCACAAAACAAAAAAATGGTCAAGTCTTGCTTTTTATCTTGTAACATAATTTTAAACAACTGACTTATTTTCTTTAATTTTTTGAACTATTATTTTCTATTTCTTGTTAAAGAAGTTCTGTAAGTTATATTTTTGTAAAAATTTATCCATTTCTCTGAATGTTCCTGTTTATCATTGAAGTTATTTGAATTCCTCCTTATTAAGCATTTAATTGTCTGCATCTATAGTTATACCTATTTTATTCTAAAATTTCCCTGCAAAAGTCTTTTCAAAAACAAATTGTATTTAATTTTCTCTTTTGCATTTTTTCTATTTCATTGATTTCTGCTGTTATCTTTATCATTTCCACTCTTTTATTTATTTTATTATTGTTTTTCTAACTTCTTAGCTCATTATTTGCTAGCCTTCCATCTTTCCTCATGAAAGCATTTAAGGATATAATTTCTCACTAGATCTTATTTATCTGCATTTAATACTTCTTGATGGATAGAATTTTTTTGTTACATATTCTAAGTATCTTCTAATTTCCATAATTTTTCTTTGACCCATAAATTATTTAGAAGAGGCTATCTTAATTTTCTATAGATGGGCCTTTACTAGTTATCCTTTGTTACTAATTTTTAACTAAATTTTTTTATGATCATAAACTGTGGTTTTCCATGATTTCAGTCTTTTGAAAATTGTTGATATTTGCTTTATAGCCTAACAGGTAGTCAGTTTTCAAAAATACTCCATGTTGGTTGAAAAGAATGTGTATTCTATAGTTATTAGGTGCAATGTTTATATACTTACTCAATTAGAGCCAGCTTATTCTGTTGTTCTAATCTTCCTTCTCCTTAACTGATTTTGTATGCTTTATCTAAGTACTTATAAGTTTAGAGAACTCTTAGATCTTTCTGGAGAAGTGAACCTTTTATCCTTATGAAATAATTATCTTTAAAGTTTTTGGTCTTAAGTATTATTTTGTTTGAAACTAATATAGCACTATCAAATTTATTTTGATTAGTGTCTACATGGAATAATTTTTTCACACTCTTACTCTTGATTTTTTTTAATCTTTATGTTTTAAATATGACTTAGAACATAGCTGAATTCTTGAAAACAATGTATATGTATATACATACGCACCATCTATAAATTTTTGCCTTATAAGCTGAGCGCTTAGCCTGTTTTTGTTTATTTTAATTCCTGGTATATTTGAATTTATTTTTACCTTCTTATTTTGTGCTTTTTATGTGTCTTGAACCTTTAATGTTAATTTTTTCTGTTCTCATCAACTTTTGTATTATTTTTCTTTTTCCACTTTTCTCCTTTTTAGTTAAGAAGGTATACACCCTTTTGATAGTCATGCTAGAAATCTTAACTTGGATATTTTATATGTTTACCATTCTCCCAAACAATAAAAATGACAGAACACTTTAACTCTGATCATTTCCCTCCCAACTTACACACTATATAGATGGTTGTATATTTCATTTCTAGTTTGTTTTTTAACCTCTTAAGAGAATATTGTTGTTGCTGGTGTTAGCCAATAATGATTTACAATTAACTACATATTTAGCACTTTCCTTGTTCCTCATTCCTTCATTCATCTCTGACCACTTTCTTCCTGCCTAGAGAGAGGATTTTAGAATTTCCTTTAGTGAAATAATTAGTGAAATTATTCTATTGGTAGCAAACTCTGTTTTTTGAAGATGACTGATTTTTCCATTGTTCTTTAAAGATAATATACAGATTTAGATTGGAAGTAATTTTCTTTCAGCACACTGAAGATGTAAGATTTTTTCTGACTTCCATAGTTGTTAAGAAGTCCAAAAGTTCTACTAAAACCTGTCTTTTCTTTCTCTGGCTGCTTTTAATTTTTTTTCTCTTTGTTTTTAGTATTATTTGATATTTGCTTTATAAGTTAGCATTAATTAGTTCTACTAGAATGTGACTGAATATATATTTTCTTTTATTTATCTTTATTGAGACTGTTGGGCTCTTTGAATCTGTGGTTTGGCACTTATTGGAAATTTTCAGCCATTATTCCTTCAATTATTGCTTTTACCCTTTCCTTCTTCTACTGTCTGCCTGGAATTCCAATTAGATGATTGTTGTATTCCTTACAACATCTCCATGATTTATAACCTCTCTTTCATATTCTATATCTTTGGGCTACATTATGTAAAATTTTTTTGGTTTGTCTTCTCTAATTCATTCTCCAGCTGTGGTTATTCTGCTATCAAATCCATCTATTGTGACTTTAACCTCAAATATTATATTTTAAACTTCCAGTGGTTCTTTGAGTCTTTTAAATTTGCTGGGTCATGTTTTATGTATATTGTCAATCTCTTCTCTTATTTCCTTAAAAATATTTAACATACTTATTTTATATTCTGTGCCTGGTAATTATAATAGCTAATGCTTTGCAGTCTGATTCTGTTGTTTGTTGTTTCTGCTGGCCCTTTCTCATGGTATATTATTGCCTTTTATATTTTGTGATTTTAACCATGCACATGTATTTCTTTAGAGTCTATGAATAAAAATTCTTCGAGGCCTGTGTTTAAGATGGGTACCTCCAGGACAGATTTGCATTTGTTTCTGCTAGGTGCCTGGGAACTACATAAAAGTTTACTTTAAACTTAATTCTTGACTTGACTTTTTGGACTCCTAGGTGTACTGTGAATTAAGCCTGCAAACTTGTGTGAGTGCCAGCTATGTTACAAATTCTCAGGGGATAGTTTTTTTATCACTCCATTTAGAGTCAATGTAGGTTTATTTGTAGTTCACCCCTACACAAGTCTTTTGAGAACCCAGCTTTAAGCAGAGGTAGACAGGTCCACAATTACACTTCTCACTTTGAGCATACCTTGACTGCTGCATTCATTCATTTAGCAAATGCCCTCAAGGCAAAAGCCTCTCCAGATTATTGTTTATTTCCTGAGTTCCCACTTGCATTTATTTAGTTCTTGATCTCTCAGTATTCCTTACCAGAAAAAAAAAAAATGCATTTCAAAGATTAAAAAATACTTCATCAACTAATTTTAGTTGCTTTTAAAGATAAATTATTCAAGATATCTGTTATATTGCTAAAAAAGAAATTCCCTCTGCCTCTGCCTGAGGGTTAAGGGTCGATCTCAATGCTTCCTTCCTGGGTCTTCCTCTCTCTTTATTTTACATGCTCTCTCTCCCTAGAAAATTTTATTCTATTTTCACTACTACAGTGCTCCTTACCAATTATTCCCTGAACTGTTTCCTGTGGCTGCTGAAACAACTTTACCACAAATGTGATGGTTTAAAACAACACACATTTATTTTCTTACACTTCTGGAGTCCAAAAGTCTGAAATCAGTTTCACTGAGATAAAATTAAGTGTTAACAGGACTGCTTTCTCCTGGATGATGTAGAGAATTCCTTTCTTGCTTACTCCAGCTTCTGGAGGCTTCCTGCAATCCTTAAATTATG
This sequence comes from Macroglossus sobrinus, assembly GCA_004027375.1. Classification (NCBI taxonomy): domain Eukaryota; kingdom Metazoa; phylum Chordata; class Mammalia; order Chiroptera; family Pteropodidae; genus Macroglossus; species Macroglossus sobrinus. Next base: position 269,869 of record PVKZ01000983.1, on the reverse strand, counting down.
ACCCCTTCCTTCCTTGAACACTCTAGAGTCTTGCTTTTCCTATTCCCTATTCAAATCTCCCTTTGATAAAGACACTCATGATTATATATAGGATCCACCTAGGCATTCTAGGATAATTTCTCTCTTCAAGATCCCTGATTTAATTACATCTGCAAAGTCCTTTTTGCCATATAAGGAAAGATTCACAGATTCCAGGGATTAGAATCTAGATATCTTTGGGGACCATTTCAAGCTACCACTACTCTCAGTCCTGATATCTAGACTCAAATTTTCAGTTTCCTTCTCAATCTTTCCTATTAGATGTCCCCTAGGCACTTCAAACTCATTTAAAACTGACCTACATTTATCAGTTCAGTTAGAGACACCATCATCCTCCCAAGGATCCAATTTCAAAGTCTGTATACAATGCTTCTCTTTCACTCTTTATACCCAATTGGCCACTGAGTTCCTGTCTAGTTTGCTTCTAAGAGGTCTCTCAAATCCAGTCCCTTTTAGTCCTCTTCCTTTTCTGTCATTGCTTTCCAAACCTTGTTATCTGCAGTGATTGTGAACTGTACTCCTTACTTCCATTTTTCTTCTACCTAAAGTTACTCTGCTGTTTTGATCTCTTTCTAAAACCCAAATGACTGTTACTCTCCTGCCAAAATCTCCTCAATGGTTCTACCTTTGTCTACTGATTAAAATCCAAAATCATTTAAGGCTCTTTGCAATCTGGTCACAATGTTAGAACAGCCCCATTGCTGCCATGCCCTACCAAATATGTGTTCTAGCCACCCTAACTATATCCTATTTCCTGACAAGCCATGCTGTTCCTGCCTCAGGGCCTTTACACATTCTATTCCTTCTGCCTTGTGAAAGGCAGAATAGGAAATGAAGAATCTTATGCATATGTCCTCAAAAAAATGAAACTTAAAGAATTGAGAGACCAATTTTTTTTTATAAACACCTGATTTAACAGAAACCTGATACTTATCCCTCGACCAATAAATGTCTGCCAAGAATCTCTTCCTATCCTCAAGCCAATGAACTTACTACTTAGACTCTAGTAAATTCCTGCTCTTCTCACTCCTTGCACATAAACACAGCCTGCCTCAGACTCTCAATAAACTTGCCTAAAGGTTGCTACAGTTTGCATGTCCTGAATTGCAATTCCTCTACTATCCCCAAACAAACTTGGTTTTTTGGTAATTTGAGCTTGCCTGGGTTTATCTCTTATTTAGAATGACAGCTTGGAAAACATCTTTCCAACCCTTTAAAAATCAGTTGAATTCTTTAGATATTGATTCAATTATTTAACAATATTTACTGAGAGCCAAATATGTCAAAGACATTATGGAAAGCATTGGGTATAAAATGGTGAACAAAGTGTAAATAGATCTTTCTCTTACAGGACTCATAGTCTATAGGAGGATACAGACAAGTTAACAGGTAGTTATAATGTCATTTAAATGCTCTCATAGGGAAAGCACAATATGATATAAGAATAGAAACTAGAGAAAACAACTTCAGATAGGGACCTGTCATCAAGAGATGACAGCTAAACTGAAATCAAGCCATGAGTTAGAACTAATGACAGGAAGGGGGATTAGAAAGAGAAAGTGTTCCATGATGAAGATATGCTGAATGTTTAGGCTCATAAGAAATTAGAGAAAGAGGTTGAAAGTAGGAGAATGAGAAACAATGAAGATAATGCATTTCTAAAGAAAAAAGAAAAGGATGAATTCCAGGTAGATAGATTAGATTCAGTCTGAAGGAGGAACTTGTCTTCTATTGAAACAATAACATAATTACTTTCCTATTTCAAAGATGATATAGATTATTCCAAAAGCATGGCTGTCTACTTCTTTTGCATTACACTATCTTTATCTGATAAACTTTAATTTAATTTAAACATTGATATTTGATAACAAATATAATGTGCCCCTTAGCTAATTCTTGCTGCTGTAATATTAAGATTGGAGTCCTTCAAATGTTTGCTTGATGGCCTGTGAAATACATGTGTTTCTCAGGTAAAGGAGAAATAGAGAAATATCATTAAATCTCATTATAGCAAACTGGCATTATGTGACCTCATCTGCCTTTTTTAGGGAAGTCAGCAAGTCATTTACTGCTTGTGGTCTGTTCTCATTTTTAAACTGTGTCTAAGATAATAAGTATTTATGACATAATTTATTCTTGGATATAGGTTACAAGTTGAGCATCTGTAAGTTAAACCTTTATTATCTATAAAGTTATAAATGATGACAGTGTTCCTGAAGGCTCATTTCATACTATAAAATACCAAAATCAATCACAAAAAGACAAATACATGCTTTTACAATGATTTTCTAAGTCTATAAAGACAACATCAATGTTTTAAATGGTCCTCTTGGAGGATTCTTATCAACTGGCTGAAGTTTCTTAAAATACCAGTCCAAAGGAGTTCTAACTAAAGAGATTTTGTTTTCCTCCCTAATGCAAGTAAATGCTTCAGTGCTCTAACGACCTTCAAACTGATCAAAATTAAGGCCATCTTCCTGAAAACTATCATTGCAGATTCAGTGGATAGAAATTTCTTTGAATGTTAAAGTTTTCCTTATTGCTATATTTTCTTCCTTTTCTCCTCTTCCTGCACTTCCTCACTTTCTTCCATCTCTGCTGCTGATTTTATCATAATTAAATACCCATAGCACACAGTAGCTTTCATCTTTAGCAGACTTTGCAGGCAAATTATTTGATGTTACTCTACTGGTTCTTGTAGTTTCTTCCCTAAACATTTGCCAACTATATTTCAAAAGTGATCCAACTAGCTTTTGCTTGTAATAAAAATCTCTTCCTTTGATGTCTTGGGGTAGCTATTTTTCAATATAAATGGACAATGCTTTTGCAAGAGCATTGCCTAATTCAGATGCATACGTATTTGCTGCATCTACATCTGCATCCATAAAATCAAAAGTTTTTCTACTTTACTCCCAGCACCAATCAACGTAAGAACAGTTTCAGTCTTCCTGTCACTTATGATGAGAGTTCTAGGCAGTGACAATGGCAAGATTTAGCCAATACTGGGGAGAGTCATATTTACAATAATAAAAGTCATAAAAGCAGTGGTCTGAAGTGAAGCTATTAGGAATCAAGAGCCATCTGAACCCTTCTATCCATGTTTGTTGTGAAGATTAAGAGCATAAAGTGCTTTACAAACTGTAAAACCTTATACAAATGGGAGGAATTATTGTAATCTAAACCTGTATAACATACACAAAAACATTTAAACCAAACAGCACTAATGCACTTTTCATATAGACCTGTGTCATTAGAATCTGAAGCATTTCTTTTTCCTAAAAATCACAGGCTTCTTGCTGAGTTAAAAAAGTATTTGAGTCACCATAGAAGAGTAACACCACGTGAACAAAACACCTATGAATAGGAAAAGAGCCATTTTCCCTCCAGCCTTCTCCTTCCTCCTCTCTATCCTTATACATTGCCCACTGTCTTTCTCTGTGGCCTTTTGCGGAACTCACTGTCTGCCACTCCAGAATGACGTCTCTCGCCTTTGAGTTTACAGGCTTGAATATTTCTAACAAACAACTATTTAAGTACAAAACAGCACTGTACTGTTCAAATCTGAACCAGTCATCTACCTCAGTGACAGACTGTTAAATAAAAAAGTTTGCCCCTCCCAAAAGTTTTTAAAGAATCAGCATTTCTTTTATTTATGTACAAAAGAAAGAAATTTCCAACTAACTTGTTAAAAACATAGCCATTTGAAATTCAAGTATGTTCTGAAAAAAAGGTCAAGAGGTTGTTTTTCCACAAGACCTCCTTATTAATGCCTTGTGTGACTTTTGGAAAGACTTCTGACAATAAAATGCTTCAGAAATTCATTCTGGGTTTTGCTCTCCCACCTACTCTAGTAGTGCCCAATTAGAGCAGATAAATGAAGCCTCAAAGCAATTGCCAAGTCATTTCTCCCTTAAATTTCCAAAGATTAACACAAGATGAGGATATTAGGTACATTCATATGTATTAATTCAATAATGTTTATTAAATCCTAACAATACCTACATATGTTCTCCCCTTCTCTTAGCTGCCTATAATTTGCTTCTAGTATTTCTTACATCACTAGAACAACAGCTATAATAACAACCACAGGAATTTTCACTAGGAGAAACATAATCAGTAGCCCTCATAATTCTGCTTGAAAGCTAAAATAAGGAAAAGCATTTCATGAAATACATTTCCCTTGAGTCCTACCATGATTAATTTCCATGCCCATTTGCGTCGTTAGTTACTTAGAAAATCATTTACAGATTTTATGAATCTCTATCAAAGACCAAACTGGAAAAAATGGACTTTTAGATATGATTTTGGTATGATATTTCATAGTTTACAACACACCTTCACGTTCATGATTTCATCTGCATAAAAATAACTGTTGGGCAGATAGGTATTATTGTAGAAGAATAAACTAAATCTCAGAGAATTCAACTGACACAGCTAGGAAGTACCAATGCTCAAAACCAGACTGTCTAACTTTTAACACCCCATGGTTTTTTAGATAGATGAATACAAAGATAATAGAACATAAAGAATGATAATATGAGCAGCATTCAACTATAGAGAATATAGGAAGAAGAGGATGAAAAAATATATTTAAAAAATAATCCTGATTTTTTATACACACATATTACTGCTTATAATTTTTAAAATCATAACCTTTTTCTTCCAATAGGTCTGATGGTATTAATAAATTTTTAAAAACCATTTAACTAATGTATGTTTCTATTGATTTATTTATGGTGTTATTAACACTGGAGCTGCTCATAGACTATCTCCTCACACATAATAATTATTATTTACTGATGGCAAAGCTCTGTGGATGTGACTAAAGTGTCAGTGACATAAAGAAAAGCCTGTTTAAATGATCTGCAAAGCAGGGCCACAGCTGTAACTTTGCCCCGGCAGAGCCTGTCAAGTAAATAGCATGATCTTTTCAAACACAGCCTTGTTATTTTCTTCCTGGCATTTGTAATTTGTTAAAACTCTCAGTGTGCATGCCTCTCTTTCTAATAACAATGGCAAATGGCCAGTCTCTCTACTTATCTCTTGCACACACATTACATCTATGTATATATTTGATCAAGTTTCTATATTTGAAGGAGATATATATTTATATTGAAAAATGTGCATAGCTGCAAATTTTAAACAGCATTCTGTGACTGGTATGGTATAACCTATAACTCAGTGATGTAACAATCAAAAATGCCAAATAAACAATTTTTTTTTGAGATGCTATAAAAGTAGCCCAAGATTAACTGCTGGATCTGCTTAGGAAAAACACCACCACCACCACCACCACCACCACCATGATACTTCAAAACTGCTGATGTTTGGTTTTGTAAGACATACATCTGATATTTATAGGCTGTCTTATTGCCAGAGCCCCAAGAACATTTGCGATCTCAGCCATTGTCTACCAACTTACTTGTACCTTGGTAGATATGTGAATATCCAATAGCTTTCTAATTTAGAAATGATGAGTGAATTTTTAATAACTTTTATTTTATTCGTAACTTAAATATTAGATATTAAAACAGGGGCCACATAACATCACTGCCAACAGAATTAATTTTTAATATAAATCCCTTTAGGCATGACTTTTCTTCCCATATAATTATACAATTTCAGGATTTAACAAAATCTTGAATGTTATTGAAGCCAGTTCCTCTCTCCAGACAATTCAGTGCATTAACTAAGAGTTGGAGCTCTGGAAACAGACTGTCTGGGCCTGAACTCAGGCTTGCTATGTAAAACCAGGCAAGCCTTTAGACTCTTAAAGCTTCTATTTCACTTGTCAAGTGATGATACAATCGACTATCATTCATTGGATTGCCATGATTATATGAGATAGTGCTTGGCTCAGTACAGGCACACAATAGTTGCTCAAGAAATATGAGCTTTTTAGTTCCTACAGCATTAGCAAATCTTCAATATTCCACCACACGGTCATTCAGCCTTTGGTTGAAAACTTCCAGTGACAAAGAACTTTCCACCTCTTAAGGCATCCTTCTCACAATTTTGAATCACTCTCTTGAAAGTTCTGCTAGAGCTTAAATCTCTTTTCTTCTTGCCTCTTGGTGACCCATATTATATTTCCTTGGGCCTTTCAAAAAAAAAAGTCACTCTTCTTTCCACATAACAATATTTTCTTTAAATAGCTTAAGTCAAGTTTATTTGGCTCTTTTTTTCCCCTCCTATGAGTTTTTTCCCAAGGTGAAATAGTTACAAATCTTTTCCTCACATGCCATGTTTTCAAAGACCCCCTCCTCATCACCACCATGATTATTCCCCTATAAATCTCTGTGTTTACATCTATATAATACTCTTAAAAATTTGATAACACAGCTAAGGAAATGGCCCAGATAAGGTCTAAGAAGTTGAAAGCATCTGAAATTCTAATTCTGAATAATGACAGTTTTCTTTCTTCATTTCTAATCCTTTTATCCTCATTTCTTCTTTTCTTGCCTGATTCAATACTGAATAAAGTTGAGGCAAGGGGTATGAGGGCCATAGTTGGCATCCTTGTCTTTTTTATTTTAAAAGAAATGCTTGTATCAGCAATCTTTTCCATGTCAAGCAAATTTTGGTGAAACTTGTGCTAGGCCTATTTGAAATGTAGGTGTGCTTATAGGAAGGATAAAGGTTTTCCAAGAAATGTTTAATGCCTGTCATGTGCATGTCAGACAACACCCAAGAAAAATGAATTGTTGAAGCTGTACTTTTTTTTTTACCTTGTTTCACTATAAAATTGTCTGCCTTATCTTGAGAATTAGAAAGTATTTTTTATTATTGTCGATTATTGTTGAAATATTAAAATAAACAATCTCAAGCACATCTAAATCAAACATACCCTGAAATTTGGTTCCTTTGACAGTGTTGTGGAATTATAGCTTTCCTGATCTGGTTCTGGTTTATTAACAAAGCCTAAGATCCCAATAGTTTTTTGGCAGCCAAAGCACACTAATGCTGGCAACCTCAAAGCTCCCCTCATCCAGAAGTTATATAATCAGTATCCTAAATCCAAGTGTTGGTCTTTAGTCTATTCATATTAAATATATTATAAGAGCTTCTGGTCCAGATGGTGGAGTAGGTAAACACTGTGCTGGCCTCCTCTCACAACCACATCAAAATTATAACTACAGAACAGCCATCATTAGGAGATACTTGAAGTCTAGCTGAATAGAAGTTCTACAGCTGGGGACACACAGAAGAGGCCACCTCTAGACTGGCAGGAGGTACAGATGCAGAACAGGCTGATGCCACAACCACTAGTGGCAGTTGAGAATCTGGAAAAATATCTCAGTTGCAGAGATCCCCCAGAAGAGTGAGTGGTTCCAGACCCACATCGGGTTCCCCAGCCCAGGGTTCCAGTGTCAAGAAGAGAAGTTCTTATAATTTCTAGCTGTGAAAACTAGTGGAGATTGTGGCTGAGTAAGACAAAGGGCCTCTGGAGTTTCAGATATTCCTCTTAAGGGGCCCATACGCGAACTTACTCACTCTGAGCTCCAGCACTGGGGCAGCAGCTTGAAAGTCGCTGGGGACACTCGAGGAGAAACCAAATTGTCTGGTTTCAAAGCGAGGGCTGGAGAGGCAGCTTTCTCCCAGACAGAAGTGCTTACAGAAGGAATTGTTTCTTTGTTGATCCCTCTCCCTTCCTGGCGTGCTGACACAGGTGGCCGCCATCTTAGAATCTCTATTAACCAGGCTAACATGGGTTGCTCCACCCTAATGATTCCCTGAGACCCCGCCCCACCCAACTTGTGGGCCGACCCAAGCCACTTCCTGTCTTGGCTCATGCTACAGACATTCCTAAAATCTCATAAAGGTTAACAAAACCTAAACAAGCAGCATCTGGCCTCTTGCTGAGCAGCCCCAAGCCCAGCACTAGTGGTAGCCGGCCTTTGTTTACAGCTTGGCCTCTCAAGGTACATCCAAGCCCAGTATGGGTGTTGGCTATCTGTGGATTGCTTGGTGGCTCATACCAAGTGGCTCTGGGTAGCACACAGGCTATGGCTAAACTTGGCTTGTGGCAAGGCCCCTCTTAGTAGTCCCCAACCAGCATGCCCAGTGGTCGACTTCACTCTGAGCCAGGGCACCACTCAAGATCACATCTGAGAATGACTCATCTAAAGGATGGACTGGGTAGGCACCAGAGCCCTGCTAAAGGGTCAGTCCCTCTCAGTGATATGCAAACAGCAACCAAAGCTCAACTACAACAGGAAAGTACACACAACCCATACATGGAACATATCTGGAACACCCAGCTCAGGTAACCAGGGAAGATTGTGCCACTGGGTCCCACAGCACACCTACCATATAAAGTCATTCTACCTAAGACTAGAAAACATAGTAGTCATACCTAATACATAGAAACAAACACAGAAAGGCAACCACAATGAGGAGACAAAAAAACATGTCCCAAATGAAAGAACAGAACAAAGCTCCAGAAAACGAACTGAACAAAATGGAGATAAGCAATCTACCAGATGCAGAGTTCAAAAGGTTAAAAGGATATTCAATAAACTTAGGAAAAGAGTAGGGGAACTCAGTGAGAACTTTAACAAAGAGATAGAAAACACAAAAATGGAGATATAAAACACAAAAAAAGAACCAGTCAGAACTGAAGAATGCAATAATGAAAAAAAGAATACATTAGAGGGAATCAACTGTAGGTTAGATGAAACAGAGTACTGAATCAGTAATCTAGACAATAAGGTAGCAGAAAATACCCAACCAGAACAGCAACAAGAAAAAAGAATCCCCCAAAATGAGGATACTTTAAAGGGCCTCTGGGACAACATTAAGCATACCAACCTTCATATCATAGGGATACCAGAAAGAAGAAGAGCAGAAAATGGAAAACCTATTTGAAAAATAGGTTCCTAACCTTGTGAAGGAAGTAAACATGAAACACAGAGAGTCCCAAAGAAGATAAACCCAAAGAAGCCCACAGCAAAATACATCATAATTAAATGCCAAAGGTTAAAGACAAAGAGAATCCTAAAAGCAGTAAGAGAAAAGCAATTAGTTCCCTACAAGGGAGCTCACATAAGCCTGTCAACTGATTTCTCAACAGAAACTTTGCAGGCCAGAAAGGATTGGCATGGTATATCCAAAGTGATGAAAAGCAATGACCCACAACTAAGATTCCTGTATCCAGCGAAGATATCATTTAGAATTGAAGGACAGATAAAGAGCTTCCCAGACAATAAAAAGCTAAAGGATTTCATTGCCACCAAACCAGTATCACAAGAAATGTTAAAGGGTCTTCTTTAAAAAGAAAAAGATTTTTTTTAATGTGAGTAATAACAAAGCAATAACTATGTATCTGCCAATAATTACTTTAAATGTAAATGGATTAAATGCTCCAATCAAAAGATAGGGTGGCTGAGTGCATAAGAAAACAAGACCCTTACATATGCTGCCTACAAGATACTCACTTCAGATTGAAAGACACACATAGACTGAAAATAAAGGGACAGAAAAAGATATTTCATGAAAATGGAAATTAAAAAAAAAAGCTGGGATAGCAATACTTATATCAGACAAAATAGACTTTAAAATAAAGGCTATCATAAGAGACAAAAAAGAACTCAGTAATCTCACTTCTGAAAAAAACTAAAACTCTACTTCAAAGGGACACATAAATCTATATGTTCACTGAAGCATTATTTATAATAGCCAATGTATGGAGGCAACCTGGGTGTCCATCAGCAGATGGATAAAGAAAAGGTGGTGCATAAATACAGTAGAATATACTCAGTCATAAAAAAGAATAAAATCTTGCCATCTGCAACAACATGGATGTATCTAGAGGATATTGGGCTAAGTAGAGTAAGTCAGACAGAGAAAAACAAATGCCATATGATTTCACTTACATGTGGAATCTAAAGAACAAAATAAATAAGCAAAGAGAAACTCATAGATACAGAGAACAAACTAAGGGTTGCCATATGGGAGCAGGGTTGGGAAAGTGGGTGAAAAAGGGGAAGAGTTTAAGAAGTATAAATTGGTAGTTACAAAACAGTCATGAGGATGTAACATATAGTATAAGGAATCCAGTCAATAATATTGTAATAACTATATACAGTGTCAGATGGGTACTAGTTTTATCGCTTTATCACTTCATAACTTAAATAAATGTCTAATCACTATGTTGTACACCTGAAACTAATGTAATATTGTATGCCAATTATAATTAAAAAGTTAAAAATTATTTAAAAATAAAATTTTAATTACATACTCAGATTTTTTTAAAAAATGAAAAAAGCAGCAGCAGCCCTGGCCACTGGCTTCTAATCAATCAGTATCTCAAATTCATTTGAGAGATCTACTGTTTCCTTAAGCAAGTTTTGCTTTACTGATCTTCCTGAACTTGGCATTCCCAACTGCCACATAATTTGACACATGTAGCAGCAGCTTGCCATAACAGATGAAAACTGTGGTAGGCTAACACAAAGAAATGCCACAGAACCAAAAAAATGATAATATAAACAGCATTTTAAAAGGGAAAATTTTTCTAATAAAAATGCTTAATGGAGATATCTTTGAAGACAAAATATTAAAGTCAGCCTTGAAATATCACTTATATAGAGTAAGAAAAAATTCCTTTCATGAGATTTTACTTTTTTATGCAATCCATAGCCTGGTTCTTTCTTATAAACCTTTGAAAAGTGCCGTGAACAGAATATATTGTACTAGGGATTCAAAAAGGTTTTGATTAGCCATTAACAACTTGAGGATTATAAGATTACATTTTTAGTTAAAGTAAGATTATTAAAATGTGGATACTGATGCGGAATCATATCTGAAGATTCTACCCAGAAATGTAACTTATCTTTTAAACTTATCTAAATTCTTAGAAATGTCTCACAGTTCATTTTAAGGCAATACATTGACTAACGTGTTCACTTAAAAATACTGTTTCTACAAATATCAGGGTCGGGGGAGGGTGAAGTGGGTAAAAGAGATCAAATATATGGTAGTTGAAGGAAACTGGATTTAGGGTGGTAAACGCACAATAAAATATACAGATGGTAAATTATAATGTATCCTTGAAACTATATAATTGTATTAACCAATGTTACCCCAATAAACTTAATTAAAAAAAATATTGTTTCCAAATATTTTATTAGTGTCAAGTAAAAAGAATTTATACCTTTATTATTCAAAGGAATAATTTAAATAACTCCCAAAATCAGTTTCTTGTCACATAGTAATACATTATTACCAGACAACTTTGCCTCTTGTCAAAAAGAAACAAACCATTGTACTATGCTCAAAATATCTGTGAAAATATATATTTAGGAAAGTAAATAATAAATATAATTAAATCCCAATGAAATATATTAAACAATTATTGGGGAAGCAGCTATTACTTTGACCATCAACAATGGCATAAGAGGTAAACCGTTTATACAGTTATTTATTAATCTTGCTGGAAATGATTCCCATGATTTTAAGAACAGAGACTCTATACTTCTCTCTTTAAATTCTGAGTAATAGGTCTGGAATATGGGAAACCCAAATTATATTAGCCTATTGATTCTATGAAAGTGGATTCCCTTCTATGTTCTTATTTCACTAATGTGATTGCATATAAATATTGTGAGCATCAACGAACAAAATAATATTAGAAAGTTTTTTGAGACCTTTAGATCATTTATGATATCAATAACAACAGGATTCTTTCCAAAGCACTATTTACCTCACACGCACAACTGAATTCAGAAAATTAGATGCTAGCATAATTTTATTCCACTGTAGTTATTTCTTCTTCATAAATATTATTTAAATAGATGTGTCAATGATAGCTATCACTTATAGAAGGCCTTATTTGATTATGTAATTTTCATATCAACCATAACAGTAAATTACCATTATTTTCGTTCTACAAAACAAAGATCTGAAATCAATCATATAGCCCTTAGGTAGTAAAGTGGTAATGTTAGCGGATTTGAACCCTGCTGGCATCCTTTCCACTGCAGCCCAACACCTCACAATGAATATCATAATCTGCTTAACTCGCTCCATGGTTGGGCACTCCAAATTCTCCCCTACCTTTATTTTTTTCTTTTACTAAGTTTTATCTTGTATAAAATTAATTTGTTTTTATAATTTTCCCCCAAAATAGAACCTTAAAATTTGGATTACTGCATTAAAGGCAGGAATATTTTTAAGGCAATCTGTAAATATTGCCAATTGCTTTCCTCAATGAAATTGTTTGGATTATAATTTAATCAGCAGAGCATGAGGCTTCCTGCTTCACTGCGCCATTATAAAAATCTTGGTTAATTTAATAAATGAAAACTGATTCTTTACGTTAAAAAAATTTTTTTTGATTGCTGTAATTCACTGTGTTTTATTATATCAATTCTTCATTCTATAGAGTGAGTCTTATATAAGGGCTGGCAAGTCCCTGAACTAGAAATAGGACGATATGGGAGTGGTCTTTAGATCTTTCATTCCCTTTATTAATTCAGTAGTTAACCAGCTCCCACCCTAGGTTTGGCCCTACACTCTAGTGTTCAGGATGTAAAGATAGAAGCCCATTCCTAGTGCCAAAGAGCTTGTGAATTAGCAAGAAAAGCAAACACAAACAGTAACAGTACTGTGTAATGAGCACTGTGACTAAAGTAACAGAGAGGAAGATGTTTTGAGAAACATAGAGGAGAGCACTTTAGCCAGCTTCAGGAAGGTCCTAGAAGCCTTTTGGGGGATGTTGAGGCCTGAGCTCTATCTTAAAGAGAAGCAGAAGCTTCCCTAGCACCTCCAACCAGAATTAATTGCTTCCTCATCTGTGTTCCTTTACTAATGTGTACTGTACTTATTTGTTTCTATGTCTCTCACTCTCTCACTGGGCTGAGTTTCTTGATGGGGAGCCACTATATTCCTAACCAGTGTAGTACAGTGTCCCAAAAAGTAGTAGGAATGCAATAAACATTTGCTGAATTGTTTTGAAAGTCTAGCCAGGTAGCTATTTCCTCCCATAACTTTTACATTTATGTAAATCCCTGTACTTGTGAAAATAATACTGTTCACCACATATCCATTAGAATGGTCAAAAGGAAAGAATGGAAAATAGGAAGTGTTGGTGACAAATTTGAAGCAATATGAATGTTCATACATTTCTACAAGCAGTAAAAACCAGTACCTTATATGCCAGCAATTCCACTCCTAGTAATAAACTCAACAGAAGTGCATGCAAATGTTCACCAACAGGTGTGTTTTCACCAAAAGTGTCACTATTCATTATAGCTCCAAACCAGAAAACACATAGATGCTCACCAACAGTAGAATGAATAAACTTGTGTTATGGTCACACACCACAAGGAAAAAAGGATCTACATTCAACAATATGAAGGAATTTCATAAAATAATTTTGATTATTAAAGGACTAGATTTTTTTAAAAGCACTTACTGCATAATTACCTATACAAATCAAAAATAGGCAAAACTATTATGTGCTATTACAAGTCAGAAAAGGTCAGTTAGAAATGCGGGTTTAGCAACTGTTCTGAAATAAGAAGGGAAAGCTTCTGGGTGTGCTGGTAAGGTTCTTGTTCTTTATCAAGGTGCTGGTTACACATGTAAATTCAGTTTGTACCCTTTCGTGTATGTATAATTGACCCTTGAACAGCATGAGTGTTGGAAGTACTGACCTGTCACAGTAGAAAATCCCCATATAACTTGTAAGCACATCTCATAAATGCCCAACCATAGATTAAAAAATATATTAAACTTAGTTTTTTTAAAAACAACATATCTTATTTGAAAGGAAGATGAAAAATATAAAAATGTTTTTTAAAATTTAATCACCCAAAACCCGCTATCCAGAAATAACTATTAATATTTTGAGTTATTTCCTTCTCGTCTTTTTAAAGCCAGTGCTTGTGGTACCTCCTCTCCGTTTCTGCTCTCCACATAGTTACACACACACACATTTTGCTAAATAGTTTTATCCTTATTTAGTTTTACTTGTTTTTTTATTTTACTTAAAGTTCATCTTTATCATCAAATATTCATTGCAAGCATGTTTTTTTAAGCTGCTGCAATGTAGTCCATCAAATATGTGTATGTATGTATATATATGTATATATACACATATAGTGAATATATATTATTAGGAATATTATATATTATACATACATATTCTTGGCATAGGAGCTACTGGGTCATGAACATTTCTTAAGCTCTGCATTTGTTATATTCCCTTCCAGAAAGGTTACGTCCCACTGACAAGGTGTGAGGGTTTCTTGTATCACAACCCAACCCAGATAATTTATATTATTATTTTATTTGTTTTTAAACATTGGGATTTAAGACAGGTTACGGACTATGCCGTTTTGCACCCGGCTGAGGCGCTGGGCAGAAACCTGCCTTCTGTTCGCCCCTACCTGCCAGTGCACCGGGTCGCAGCGGGCTGTGAGGTTGCGCGTGCGCGGGGCACTCTAGCACCACCCGGTTGCCGTGGGAACTGCAGCACGCTGCTGCTCTCGCAGATGCAGCTGTGAGCTATACCGAAGCGTGGGCATGGAGCTGCCCGATCAGGTCCGCCTGCGGCTGGGAAACTTCAGCCGGACCGTGTTCAGCGACTCCAACCGGACCGGGCCAGAGTATACCGAGGGTCCGGGTGAGTGATCAAGGCCCAGAGCAGGGAGTGAATGTGGTCCGCGAAGGACTTGGCGCAGGTTTTGGAGGGGCCAGATTTGCCCGGACCTAAAATGGCGGTTTCGCCTTCAGCTGGCTAATCTCAGTGCGGGAAGCGCCTTAGGGGAGAGTTCAGGTCATGGGCTGGGACTGGGTCGTATTATGTCCTGATCCCACCCCCACCCGCTACTCCTGAACTGATCAAGCAGCGGCCTGACTGGCTAACTATAAGCAGGGCAACTGAAGTGGCGCTAGCGTTCCTCCAAAAATAAAAATATAAAAGTTGCCCCCGCAGCACATGTCAAGTCCCTTGCTCTCTGCGAAGGCTCGCATTGTTTTTCCTCTGCATCGTCAGCCCTGACTTTGCAGGCCTGGGTGGAGGGAATCACCCAGTCCCACTGCCTACACCCCACACCAATAAAATTTTTTACTTTTCTCTTTTCCTAGCAGAACAAGTACGTTCCACACAAGGCTGTTTTCTGGCAAAAGATATGGAAAGTCATTTTAAATCACTATCCACTCCAAAGTAACAGTGGCTACACTAGCATTACTTTCAACAGAACTCTCCCTTTCTTTGCCTTCTCTTTCCCTTCCCTGTATAAACGCTTTCTCTAAATCTGGTAGAATACCACGATGCTACACATTCATCATAAGACAAGTCAGAAGACAGATTACTCCAAAACAGTTTCCCCATCTTAAATCGTGATGATAACATATTATCAACCAAACCCATGCAGTTTTTATTACTGAAATAGAAATCTTTTCCTCTTGCTTGGTTTAGATTTTTTATTTATTATTTAGATTTTTTAGATTTTTTAGGGTCAAAGAATTCCCATAGTGTGCATTTTTTCAACTTGATTACTTGCCTGTCCACCAAATTTAGGCCTCTTCATGATTTAGGATGTACAGAGAAAAACATAAGGTGAAAATTTAGGTTGTTACATTTCTGATTCTAAAGTTAAGGATTAATAGGCTCTAAAATCTGATGACACAAGGTATTGGGGGTCAGCAGCCATTTTCTGTAAAGAGCTAGATAGTAAATATTTTAAACTTTAAAGACCATAAGTCTCTGTGGCAGCTATAGATAATAGACATGGCAGTGTTCCAATAAAAATTTATTTGTGGACACTAAAATTTGAATTTCATATGATTTTCAGTGTCATAAAATATTATTTTATTTTCCCCCCAACCATTTAAACATGAGAAAAACCATTTTTAGCTCACTTGCTATACAAAATCAGGCAGCTGGCTAGTAGTTTTCCTACCTCTGATTTATATTATATAATGTTTTAATTTAAATTCCATTTATGGAACTCAACTTTTACAAAATATAGTAAATTAATTTCTTGTGCTTTCAAGGTTCATTTACATATTAACTTGATTTTCAGTTTTGCAATTATAGGTTTTATCTGTTGAAATACAGACATGGCATAACTTAAGATGCTCATGCACAAAATTTTAACAAAAACTTACTTGCAAAATTTGACTACATTTTCTGCTCCAAAGTTATTAAAAATTTCATCTTAACTAATTTATCATTTTTCCTAATTTCTTCTGTATAGGTCTGAAGTAGGTTTGATTATTTGTACTATAGTTAAAAGTGTATATCATTACCATGTCCACAGCTGACCAAGAGTTGAACTGTTGTTATGAAAAAAAATCTTAAGATGTGAGTTGCCTTCAGATTTTACAGAATTTATTTTAAGAATTCATTCCTTTATCAGTGGTAATTTAATAAATAGATGCAAGCAAAAGTAGATCATAATAACAATTTTTAAAATAGACATAATAATCAGGCATATTCTTGGAACTAAAGGAAACCTTATTGCTGTGAGATCATGATTATTTCTTATATTTTTAAAATAAATAAATGACAGATAAAATACTAAGTTGTAGTGAAAAATTTTTAAATCTGTTTTTAAGTAATTTATTTTAAAGCCTTTGTGAATTCTTATATTTAAAGCAATTGATTTCAAAGTATGTATCTGCTCTTAAATTGTTAGAATTTAGTAAAATTTGGGATGTATAAAAGCTCAATTTAAAAAATAGAATTCTTATTTTAGAAGCCTTCTCCCTTACATAAAAGCAAAACATATTATATAATCAGCCTTAGATAAATGAAACCCATATATCACGAATGGCTATACTGATAATGTCCTTATGACTGTTTTCATTAATTTATTCTTTCTGCTTATACATATTTGGTATTTACCACGTGTAAAGCAAGATACTAGGTTCTATGAGGGTCTCATATTTGAGTTAAGTGTTGTTTATACTTACATTGAAGCTGTATATAAGTGAAAGAAATGGAAAGTAGACATTTATTGAGTGCCTCTTAAATGCCAGGCATGGTGCTAAAGTAAAATATTTATATCATTTCTGTATTATCTTTAATTCTCACAAGCAACTTGTGAGGTAATTTTAATGTTACTATTTTACAAATGAAAAAATTGTGGCTCAAAGAGGTTAAATAACTTACCTGAAGTCTGGCATCCAGAGTTTCAGGGGAGTTGGGGAGTTCCATGTTTACTTGGACTTCAAAGCTCATGATCTCTTCAGGACACCAGACTGTGTCTTGAGTGAGGGGAGTGTGGTTCTTTGCTAACAGTTCTTATACAAGTTAAGAGTGATAAGTACCTAGAGGGCAAAGAGATTTTTACTGAGGTGGGGGAATACTTCAAGAAAGAATTTATTAAAAAAAGTGGTATTGGACTGAGTATTAATGAATGGCTGGGATTGTGGTATGCTGTAAAGAAGTGTGTGTCTAATTATAATTCAGGGAGATTAGTTTTTATATGGGATTAATTTATATGTGAGAATGTAGCTTTCATGTATTTCATGTATTTTATAGCCTTTTAGAACTCTACAAAGGAGATAATGATAATTGTGTTTCAGTAGGATTCATATTGATATTCTACATTTATTCTATTTCAGTAGTGTGCAAAAAAGTCAGCCATAAGGGCAAAATGACAAAGTTAATTGAAAAATATGAAACATACCCCTAAGTAACAAATATGTGAACTAAATAGTATTTTGATGACTGTTTCCTTTTGTTGGCAATTATTATAAATAGACTTCAAATTTGAAGTTTTTTTGAACCAATACAACAGTTACTCTAAGGAACTAAAGGTTGTAGTCCAGGATGAAGAATTTGTTCCTTTTTTCTCTATTTCTTCTGTAGATAATGAAATGGTTTCCAGTTTGGCATTGCAGATGTCACTTTATTTTAACACTTACTTTTTTCCACTTTGGTGGGTGAGCAGCATTATGATGCTTCAGATGAAGGTAAGTCCATGCTTTAATACTTTGCTGAGATCTCTTCTGCCCATCCCTAGCATTGTTACATTGTCAATTCTTTGTATCTCAGATCAGTTTTACTACATGTGAGATTTTACAAACATGTTTATTTTTGTTTTTTTAGTATTCAATCTTGCCTGATTACTACAAATTCATTGTGGTCACTGTTATCATCCTAATAACCTTAATTGAAGCTATCAGGTTGTATCTAGGCTACATGGGTAATCTACAGGAAAAGGTAGGCTCTTCTTTACTTTCTCTCAGTGCTACACATAAATGCAATAAGGTTTTCATAGTAAGGAAAAGACAATGAGATGTGGTGGAAGGACTAAAGGCCTATAGTTAAGGCCTGGCTCCAACTTTACCACTTCTGTCACTGTGATCTGTTTGCTTAATCTCTTGAGCCTTGGTTTCTTCATATGTAAAATGGAGGAAATGTTTACTTTATGGGTTTATTGGAATTAAAAGAAATCATTTATATGAAGTACCTGAAAATAGTAGACACTTATGAATTGATAATTTTGCCTCCTCTCACCAAAATACTTGAAAATACTTGGTCAATTAAACATGCCTGTTTGGATCCTGAATAAGAAAATGGGAGATAATTATAAACTCATTTCCTATGCTGGTGACATGTCTTCTGCATCATCAATGCTGCCTAAGCATTTACAGTTACCAGAGCTTAGGGATAATGTCTAAAGATATATATGGTTTTCTAGGCCCTTCATAATTAGTCACCATCCAGCCTGTTTCACTGTATTTCTTGCTATTTCTTAAACCAAGCATCATTTCAGGCTGATGTTGATTTTCACATCTTTGCTTGCTTACTTTGTTGCCTCTTCCTTTTTCTACCAAACTTTAAAAGCCTATTTTCTGAATTCTTTGTTTTACATAGCCTAATCACTCTCATCTTATTTCTTATAGCATTTAGTCTGTACAACTAAGTAGTGCATTTAATTATTTAGTAAAGTGTAGTATTGTAGGATTGTTAGTTTTCTCTTCTAATCTAGACTGTAAATTCTCTGAGGACAAGGACTCTGCTATACTCTTTTGAATTACAGAGTTCACACTGTAGGTTCACAGTAGTGCTAAGTCCTTGCTTATTTGTATAAACAAGAGTGTACTTCACTGATCTGATTACTCTTAATATGTGTCACTGCAGGTTCCTGAGTTGGCTGGCTTTTGGCTTTTAAGCCTTCTATTGCAGTTGCCTTTAATTCTTTTCTTGCTCTTTAATGAAGGCCTAACGAATCTGCCCTTGGAAAAAGCAGTACACATCATCTTCACTATGTTCCTTACTTTCCAAGTTGTTTCAGCATTTCTTACCTTGAGGAAAATGGTAAATCAGTTGGCAACTCGTTTCCACCTCCAAGACTTTGACCGGCTCTCTGCAAATAGAGGAGGCATGAGAACAATGAGATCCTGTATAGAAGAGATTTGACCCAGTGCTGTTGAGTGAAAATCTTAAAGATCATTCCAGAAGACTGTAATAGTTATGAAAACAGAGATCTAGCATGAGATAAAGGACAAATCAAGTTTTGGAACTGTATACTCTCTAGTTCTAAATCTCCAAGTGTAGGGGCAATGATTAGACTGTACAGTACATGAAAGCAGTAAGTCAACTCTAAAGTCTTCATATTGTCCACTTAATGCCAAATATCTGAATTTTTAGGTTATTGTTGACTTTCTCAGGTGTGTAGAATTCTGCGTTGGTGGTCACAATTTACCAGCTTTACTGTAATATTTCTAGTTAGCACCTGTAACTAGAAATGTGTATATTTCTTTTAAACTTGGTTGATAACCATATCTTGGCAGTACATCTGAAGCACATGAAAATGCTTGTCAATATTCTGGTGTATTAGACTGTATTTGTAAACCAAGACACCAAATGTTCATGTCCGCTAGGGTTAAATTCTAACCCTAGTCATAGCTGTTACACTGAAGTTAAGAAGAAAACAGTGGATTATCATGGTACTTAGGAGATATTTTTATCATAAAATTATAACTTATAAAACCATGTTCAGTATTTATGGTGATGATGGTGTGCAAAATGACTTTTCAATAAATTGTAAAATATTTTTATTAACATTTGCAACAAATCATTCTTGTCTTGTACAGTTCTTTTGAGCCATGGGTTATTTTTTTTTTAGAGTTTCAAGGGAAGGAAGGACAAAAATACATATTAAAGAATGAGCACAGTACTAAGTACATTAATACTTGTGATCAGATCTACTAAATCATTATTCACTGAAGAGCTACTTCATACTCAGTAAATTTACATGAACCTTGAGTTGAAAACCAGGGTGCCTATTAATACATAGTAAGAACTAAAGTGGCCAAAGGGGTTATATTCGTGATCTTAAATGAGCATGTTCCCTTGCTAACAGGAAAAACCTACTTAAGACATTCTGCTAAGAAAAAAAATTGCTTGGATGTCTGAACATTATTTTTAAGTGATTTTTGGATCTTGTTAAGGGATCTACAGTAGTCTCCCCTCATCTGTCGGGTATACATTCCAAGACCACCAGTGGATGTCCGAAACCTTGGATACTACTAAACACTATACATACTATGTTTTTTTTTTCCTACACATTTAAACCTATGATAAAGTTTAATTTATAAATTGGATACAGTCAGAGATTAACAATAATAATGAAATAGGATAATTATAACAATATAATGTAATAAAAGTTATGTGAATGTGGTCTCAAAATCTTCCTGTTCTGTACGTATATTTTTACTTAAAGGAAGCACTTTATGGCATATCTTTGGTGTATCTGAATTGTCAGCATCACTACTCTTGCACTCGGGCCATTAAGTAAATAAGGGTTACCTGAACACAAGCGCTGTGATGTAATAACAGTCTGATAACTGACTAATGGATAGTGGGTAGCAGCTACTGAATAGAGACACTAGACAAATTGATAATTCACATCCTGGGGAGGACTAAACAGGACAGCTCAAGATTGTATCACACTACTCAGAATGGCACACAATTTAAAATTTACAAATTATTTATTTCTGGAATTTTACAGCTAATTGTTTTTGGACTGTGGTTGACCACGGGTAACTGAAACTGCAGAAAGCAAAACTGCAGATAAGGGGAGACAAATGTAGTATTTCTTCTTTCCAAATAGGGAAATGTGGCCATACGAGTAATGTATTTTACTAAGAAACAGTTTTAGTTACATTAAATATTGTTTTTTTTTCTAATTTTCTTCTCTATAATTCATGCCCTTCTTAGGATTTTCATGCTTTACCTTATTTATTCTTATATTGCTTAATTTTTCTAATTTTATAACTTTATAGACTTTCCAATGTTATTTAAATATAATAGATAATTAGTTTCTCATATTTAAATTGTACAATGAATTTTTTTCAATTATAGTTGGCATACAGTAACATTAGTTTCAGTCATACAGCAGTGATTAGAGATCTGTGTAACTCACAAAGTGATCATCCCACTGAATCTAATACCCCTGTTCCCCTTACATATTTATTACAGCATTGTTGGCTATGTTCCTAATGCAACACTTTATATCTCCATGACTATTTTGTAACTATCCATTTGTATTTCTTAATCCCTACGCCCTTTTTTATTATATCCCCCAAATCCCTCCTGTCTAGTAGCCCTCAGAATATTCTCTGTGAGTTTGTTTCTGTTTTTTTTATTTTGTTTATTTTATTCTTCGGATTCCACGTGTACGTGAAATCGTGATATTTGTCTTTCTCTATCTGACTTACTTCATTCAGCATAATAAATACCCTCTAGGTCCATCAAGGCAATATTTTTTTCCAACCTTTTCCTTTTAGTCGGTGTGTATCTTTACCTCTGAAGTGAGTCTTTGATAGGCATCTTGTTTTCTTATCTATTTAGCCACACTATCTTTTGGTTGGAACACTTAATTATTTCCCATTTGAGGTACTTGTTGATAGATACGTTAACTATTACCATTTTTTATTCATGTTTTTGATACATATTTTTACTTCTTAAAGAAGTTCCTCCAACATTTCCTGTAATACTTGCTTGGTGTTGATGGATTCCTTTAGCTAATTTTTGTCTGGGAAGCTCTTTATCTGTCCTTTGACTCTAAATTACAGCTTTGCTGGATAAAGTATTCTTGGTTGTAGATCCTGGTTTTCATCACATTGAATATTTTGTGTTAATTTCAGTATTAAGAAACAGAAATAATAGTGACTGAGTACTCTTTCAGGTATTACATGTAGTATGGTAAAGCTGGTAGGAAGGGTGCATGAGAAGAAAGGGCACAGAATAAAGTAGAGAAGCTTGGGAGAAGCTAGTAAGCTAAACTAAAGATTTTACTATTCTAAATCTCTGAATAGTTTAAACAGTAAAATATCACAAACAGATTTAGTTTTCAGAAAGATCTTTCCAAAGACTGTAGAAAATAGATTGAAAGACTTTGACTAGAGGAAGAACTTGAAGTAATTTTAGAACAAGCAGGCCTGGATAAAGTGGCAGTTAAATAAACTTGAGTAGAACCTATTAAAGTTTTAAAAAATTATTTTATGTTCTAAAATAAGTATTGGAAGTTTTTTCCGTTTTATTCTTTTGAGGATTACACTCGATGTAAACAAAATGACATACTAATTGTTTTATTGCACCCTCCCCCAAATTAGATTATTGGACTTAAATAGAGCTCTATCTGAAATAATCTTTTATAAATTTTATTTGATATAACCTACCTAATTGATTCCTAATTTTTATTAGTTAAGATGAGAAAATAACTTAAATTTTAAACAATCAAGATATTGAGAGTAAAGGAAAGAAAAATCATCTATAATTTCACCACCCTAAAATAACTATTAGAAAATTTCAGGTTTCCTTGCAGTTTGCCCTTTGTAAATGCTTTTTTAAAACATAGTTGTGATCATCTATGTATCCTGCTTTTCTGAAAACATTACAAACATTTACCCATCTTTCTACACAGTCACATAATGGTCATCTTAAGTGATTATGCAATATTCCTTCAAGCAGATAGATAGTAATTTAACTTCTCTCTTATGACCGGATATTTGTCTTCTTTTGCTTTTATACATACATTGTAATGAATATCTCATGTATATAGCTTTTTGCATACCTTAGGTGATTCCTTTAAATTAATAAGCTGGTTAAATTGCTGGATCATAAGAAATGAACATTTTTAAGGACACTTGATGCATATTGCCAAATTATAACATCCACTTTCTGCCATTCAAAACCCACAATTCTAAAGATAGTGTAATGAAATTTCTGACTTATAGACTTTAGTTACCCACTCATCTTTGTGTTTCCGAGTAGCTACCACAGGAACTCTGAATCTCCCAAGGAGGGGGAAAAAAAATCTAAAAGCTGCAAAAGGAGAAGTGCAAAGAATTAAAATTTTTTTTGAATTAAGGGGAAACTGATAAGAGACAGGAAAAGGATTAGGCAAGCTGGTCACAGTCAGCCACAGACAGGGAAATGTGACACAATAAAAACTGGGTCATTGAGTTGGGACAGCCCTAGGACATAAAAAGACTGAAATGAAGTAAAGCTATGGATTACTTTGTTCTTGAATATTGAATTTTTTCAGAAGCATGGAGCATGAAATATATTATAGTGATAAGCCAAGATTGGAAACAGCCAAGAAAAAGAAGTCTTTAAGGGATTGTTTAAAATGTGCTGAAGGAATAATTTGGTTTGGTCTTAAACGGCTAAAAAAGTAAATTGACATAAAGCTTTTGCATAGAAAAATAGGCATGGAGGCAGAAAACAATGAAGCAAGTGGAATAGTTTACCCTTTAAATTTGTTACAGTGTAAAATGTTAGATTTTACTTTTGAAAAAGGTAAAAGGTTTATCAGAAGACTTAAATGCTATATTTTATAAGTGTAATTAACACTAATTTGTTATGGGTATATATATATATATATATCTTTATTGTAGTTTTAAAACACTCAATTGAGGGCTTTTAAGTCAATAAAAAACAAAACTGAATAGTTAATTATAAGAATCATTCTAAAAATCTCCCCTATCCTCAATGTTTAAGTGTTTAAAAACATGTAGGCCCTAGAAAAATGTGTTTAAATACAGGTTTAACGACAACATTCGAATTTATCCTGGTACTTACACAGATTTATATCTTTCTGAAAATGAGTCTAAGCATTGGTGTGTAATAATTTTAACCAAAGTTAAGAAAGAACAGAATTTTTTAAAAACAAGACACCAGAGGACAAATGGAACATATATTCTAAGAAAAATCAAAGATACCTGAAAATTTATCTTATCAACATGCTCAATCTAAGCATGATCCATAGTGACACCCTTTGTCTGGAAAGGGCTTCTCAACCTACTGAGATATATTCCAATCAAAATTTATATATCACAGCTATTTGTCCTTCATTGTTCCAAGACCTAAATGGTTAGCACTCGGCTGCATTAAAAATGTAGAGTCTTAAAAGCAATGATCAACTAAGAATGCCTCTGTCTTTTAATTTTTCAGAACTCAAATAGCACTATATTTGGCTGATAGGAAAGTGATATTATCGATTCATCTTTAAAGGTTTTTAGTTCCTAATCTTGAGTTATTTATATTTCAATCGAAAATACATTGGAGACACTACTCAGTATTATAGCTCAAAAGAAAAAAATGTTTGATATTTAAATTCAAATTTTAAATTCAGATTTAAAGTTTGATATGCCACATATATGTATGTTTTATAAATGATTCATTTGCGCCTAGAAGTATTAAAATGATCACTAGAGGCAGTGGAAATTTAGGATTTTGCTTCAATAGCTTTTCTGAAAAAAAAAAAAAAGAGCTAATAAGAATCAATTTTTCTACCGTTCTAAAACTAGAGCTCTCTGTAGTCAATACACTCTTGCTAAGAAAGGCAGGAAAACATTAACTGTTGACTGTTGTCATTTACAAAGGAAAGCAGCAAAGGATATGTTCATGCTTTGTATTTTTAGTATGCTATGATTTTGTTCTGCAAACTTAATTTAGTTAGCTCCAACAATATGCCATCCACTATGCTTTGATACTCCAGGACAAAAAGATAAATAGGATTGAGTTCCAGACCTTCCAGCCAAGGTCGAGCATAATGGCTTATGATAATATTGTAATAGACCTATGTAAAATATGAAGATACGTAAGGAATCCTGTCTGGGGGGCAGAGTAGTCTTTCAGACAGCTGGAACATCATGGGCAAAGATAAAGACTTTTGAAAATATAAGGCCTGAATAGAACCAAAAGTAGTTTGATGTGATAAAATATAAGGTGTGTAGAGAAGGGCTTGAGATGATCTGGAAAGCCTGGTGTCAGGATGTTATAAGTCTTTTATATAAAATGTTATGATAAAGCGTTTGAACTTTATGCTACAGGCAATGAATTATATATCTATATTTAAATAGAATTAAGAAACACTTGCCATATTTGAAAATGATAGAAAGCTGAGAGGGAGAGCAAATTTGATAAACAATGCAATCACATTTGAAATGCTAGGCACAAATACATTTCACACACACACCCTCCAACATCCACTTTTCAAAAAATCAGTTTACTAGTACATAATTAAGGAGCTCATTGTGTGCTATTTTTTAAGGGAAAATATCTGGGTGATCTCAGGAGAGAACAAGCAAGTATTAATAGATGTATAAAGTAACCAGATTGTGGAGAGTAGCAATTTCACTATATTCTTCCATGTTATACATAACTTTACGGTACCTTCTCTAAAGTTGTATTTATTAAGGTATCTAAAACTAAATCTAATCTCTCCTTAAAATTCCACAAGACTCTTCATCTCTTGCAGCATAACACCCAAACTCCTTAGTATGGCACATGAGGCCTCTTCCCCGCTGTCTGACCTCATTTTGCCACCCCTCTAATCCTACATCTACAGTACCTCCAGTGCACCTTTCTGGCTTTTGCCTACAGATCCTTTCCCTCCATACTGCTGTCTCTGCCAGAGGTAATCTCATCCATAAGGTGAAAGTTTACCTACCCCTGAATGACTGCCGAAACCATCATATCCTCTATGGGAATTTCCCATTGTCCCCTACCTACTTCCAGGTAACATTTTTCTCTGCTGCTCATATTTTATGACAGCATCTAAAATAATTTATTATATGTGTTTTTGTATATTAGATTTCTGTTATTTAATTGTTAGGTCTCCACAACAAGTATCTCATTCATCCTTGTATTTCCAATAAGTATTCAATAAACATTTGTTAAAAAAAAAAAAAAAGAATGAATGGACTTACTTAAGAGGAATCATTGTGGCACAGTGATTAAAAGCATGGGCTTTAGAGGTAAATAGACCTACTCTCAAATACTTACTCCATCTGCCAGCTTGCTCAAATTATAATCATTAAAGTTGCTTGGTGATCATGGGATCAAAAAATAGACGTTCATGCCATCTACCTATGATAACTTTAGGCACTCATCTCTACTCCAGAAATGTGTCTGCCAAGGAAGTGACTAGTTGAATCCATCCTGGTCAGGGTTCCCCTTTCCCAGGACTGGGGAGGTGCCATGAGCAAAGCCAGGGAGGACAGAAATCTTATGGTGTGTGTAGGGAATCTCAAGTGGTGTGTGTAATGTTCAAGGATAAGCTGGGAGGAAGAAAGCAGACAGATGAAGCTGAAGAGGTAGAAAAAGACCAGATCACGAATGTGGAGAACAGTAGATGGAGTGACCAGGCCAGGCAAAGAATTATTAAGTAGTAGTGAGAGCTTAGCTAGGGGTGTAGACCATGGGTGTGTGCAGATATTCCAACCTACCAATTGGGTCATTTTCTATAGCTGTCTGAGTACTCTTGGACAGAACATAGATGTTTAAGTTGATCCAATTTAGGAGCTTATGGGACAAATGTAGTGGAAAGACAACAGTATGGAGATTTGCTGGTGTTAAGAGAGTAGCAGAAAAGGAATGAACCATGGGATCTCTACTAGGTAGAAGGGTAAGTGAAACCACAAAGAATAGTGAGCAGAAAAGAATGGGGCACAGGCCTTGATGACATTGACAGCTGTCTCCCCGACAGTCAATGACCATCTTGAAGACAGGAACCAGGCCTTATTCACTGTATCTCCAGTGCCTATGATCATGCTTGGCACACTATAGGCATTTAATAATGTTTGTTGCATGCACAATTGATGAATGGGCAAGCTATGTTAGAGCTCAGAGCTCCTGCATCCTTTTCTTAATATCTAGTAATTTCTTTAATAGTTAAACCCCTAAAATGTAGAAATGCCCCATTTATTCTTATCTAAATCTTTGTAGCATGAAAAATAATCCTAATTTTAAAACCAATAGCTATTCATACTAAGAGTAAACTTTCAAATTTGGCTGGACTCCCAAAACAAATACAAGTAATAGCCATCATTTAATTCAACTCCAGCTATGTAAACAGTTGATGCGCTAGGGCTTTACCAATGTCTGGTTTGATTCACATGACAACTCCGAAAGCCAGGAATGACTGTCTTACAGAAGCTAAAACTGGGACTTGGGAGAAGTTAAGGAATTTGTCCAGTGTCACACACCAAGTAAATAGAAGACAGGATTTAAAGTTAAGCCTGATGGGCTATGAAGACCAGGCTTTTCACTATGTAGTGGTCCCCCTCCCCAAACACATACATTGAAATTTTATTGGCTTCTAGATCTGTCCAATCTAGAAGCCAAAGCAGGAACAATAATGCTATTTCTCAGCCTTGGACCCCCAGACTGCTAGGAGTAAAGGAGAGAAGTTTTTAAAAAGGGTTTACAAACTGTCATTTTTTTTTTAATGGTCTATGTTTACCTATGAAAAGGCTGAGCAGGCAAACTAAAAATCTGTGGTTTTTACTTTTGGTTGGAATAACACTGACTCAGAGCATTGACCTCAGTCATTTCAGGTTGATTAAAGTTGACCACCAGAGAAAGGTATGTGTATTTGATTAATTCTTTAAATGGGGATACCCTTTGGTAGACTAATTTAAAGGATTGCCATTTTCTGAGGTAGGTTTTTGTGAAAAGCTAAATATTTTTCACGCACTATCTTATTTACTCCTCTAAAGGATTATAATTGTATTATTATTATTATTATTATTATATTATTATTATAATTATATTATAATAATACAATTTCCATTTTACAAATGAGAAAATCTGAGTTTCAGAGAGGTCTCATAAGCTAACCAGGATCACATAGCCTGTAATTGGTAGACCTGGGATTCAAATTTAGGTGTGTCTCATTCCAAAGCTTTACCACACTGCATTTCTAGAGACTGATTGAAGTCTTACTGTTTGGCAGGCACAGGGGGTTCTAGGAGGATACTGTTCAAGAGACTTACAGTCTAGTAAATACCTTTGAAAATTTGAGGTACAGGAGGGGATAATAAAAGAGTGCTTGGTGGGGGGAACTCTAGACCCCTCTGGATGGGAGGCTGTCCCATTTCAGCAGCCAAGTGCTCTAGAGCATGAGTGATGTTGGCGCATGGAAGCCGCAGGGCTTTTAACGCAGTAAAGCAGAAAGGTATGCACACTGCTTCCTCTTTTCTCCTCCCTTAGAATAAAACCAAAATGATGCATTTTATAAAGCAAATTTCTGCAAATGCAAATTAATGAAATACAAATCGAGAGCTTAACCAGCACTGACCAAGGAGAAAAACAATCAATCCTATGGGGTGGTCAGAAAAGGATTCTGAGAGAAGCAATTTGGATCCTTGGTGGGTCTGTGCCAGTTAAGGTACCCACACACTTCTCTGTTTCTTAGTAAAGGCCACCATTATTAAAATTTGAAAATAAGGAAACTTTTTTTGCAAACTCATAACTTCTTGAATCCTGCAATTCTATAACTCAGAGCATTTCAAACTGTAATCTTTAAAATATGAGATGTAGCCAGATCTTCCTCAGCGATTACACCTTAGCATTTGCAAGATTTTTTTAAATGTCAGAATTGAATATTTTCTGAAATCACTTTTGGTTCTACAGGGAAAAAAAGGCACTCGATGATTCTGGATTTCATAGATGTAAAGACTGTGGAACTCAAATGTAACCAGCTTAACTAGTAACATTTTGATGAAGGATTTTTGTTTTGTTTTGCTTTAATTTTTAAACTTTTAAAAAAACAGAGTTAAGGGAGAGACACATGTGCACTTGGAGAGGTATTGTGTGGCTCCATATCACACAAAATCTTAACAATACCTATGGCTTGCCAAAATTCTTTTGAAAACTTCAGTCTTTTAGGTTATAAAAACAGAAGTAAGCTGCTGACTTTACAGCATGAAATGGAATGAGCCAAATATTTCTTCCTTTTGCAAACAAGCCCAAATTAACACACGGACTGAAGAGTGAAAAGGACACAGCAAAAATATAAGAATAATAAAGGCCCTCCTAAAAATGCCCACTCCATTTGTAGGGTACAGCTAGTCATCAGTCAACATGATCCTCACCAGAGACAAAAACAAGTCGCTCACAGCAAACACAGCTGCAGTTAATAACATGAGCAATATCAAGAGCAGATCTGAATGCACGCATGCCAGCAAAGAGATTTTCATGATTTCAGTAGAGAAAACTCCACCTTTTACTCCATTCAGGGCCAAGAGCAAAGTTGGGCAAATGGAAAATATGCTGGGAACTGTGTTGAGACTCTCCAACGAAAACATTCCTCTCCTTTTCGTTTTAACTATTTGAGATAGCCATGCTTTGGAGCCAGAAGATGAATCCAAGTCACTCGCCCTTGGGGCAAACCCACCCTAGGAGTTTTTTACTATAATTGCTTTCTGAGATGTGGAGTGACTACCAGATACATTTACTATTTCTAAGCCTTGGGGAGTATTTGAGATGTGTTCTGCCAATCTTAGTCACCTGGTAAAGGTGTCCATTTGTGGAAGGCACATTTATTCAAGTTTAATACCTGGCTTAACAGTAGAAGCACCTGTATTGACTAAAAGATGGCCAAATGCCCAAAAGGGTATTCTAGTGTGTGTGTCTGTGTGTGTTCAATCTTGTTTTTTAAAACTGAGCAGAGAAATTGTGCTAAGGTTGGGGAAGTCTTTAATTCCACTCCGAAACAAAACAAAACAAAACAAAACACCAAAATATAACAGAGGGAGTGCCAGCCAGCAGGAGCTCTGTGTAACCCTTTTTACCCAGCCTCTTAGTAAGTTGGAGACTTTCTGTTCTTTCTTCCTTGATTTCCCTAGATTCAGGATTCAATTCCTGAGCTTCTTAGTCAAACTGCAAAGGGAATTTGGCTTTTAGGAAAATGGCAATCAGAGTTCCTCCTTGCTAGTTGTATTTAGAATTGCCCTAAATATCACAGGTTTCCTAATTCTTTTTCAAAAATCTCAATCATTATATATAAAAAAAAGTTTGTTCATATATTGATCACTTGTTACAAATAGTCTATTTCTCCTTCATGGAAAATTCAACAAGGTACTGGGGCCATGGTTTTTATTCTCCATTGAGCATCTTTTTTTATGGCATTCATTTTAATAAATACAAATAGCTTTGCATTTGAGTCAGGACTTTTTGCAGTAGCTATCTGTGTTAAAACTATCATCATGGTCAATTTCAAAAGCCACTTGAGCGGCTTTAAAAACAGGGAATCCCAGACTCAGGAAGAGAAAATGGCATAGCCAGATCAAGTTCTTGTAAACACAAAATGAATCCTAGTCTCTTCCTCTTTAATATGCATTGTCATCTAGAGTTATGACCTAGAAATGGACTTGTATCTTAATTATGTCTCATCTTCTATTTCAAAATAAACTCAGGATAAGATCTGTGGGAGTTTTATCTTGTTTCTTTGACTCTTCCTTCAGCTTCCTCATCCATTAATCCCACCCACTCCCTTATCTCACAGGCATTTTTAGCTTAAAATGAGGTCTATAAAAAGGCTTGGAGAAAGGTCAGGTTTATTATTAAAGTAGACAGGACAATAGTCCCTCAAAGATGTCCATATCCAAATCCCTAGACACTGTGAATATATTAGATTACTTGGGAAAGGGAATAAGTTTGCAGATGGAATTAAGGTTGCTAGTCAGTTGATTTTTAAAAGGAGATTATCCTGGATTATCCAGGTGATCCCAGTATAATCAGAGGTGTTCTTAAATGTGGAAGAGGGGAAAAGAGTGGGTCAGAATGATGCCATGTGAGAAAGACATTTCCTGGCTTTGAAGATGGAAGGGGGCCTAAGACAAAGAATGCAAGCACCTCTAGAAGATGCAAAAGATGATAATATAGGTTCTCTCCTAGAGCCTCCAGAAAGAAACACAGCCCAGCTGACACCTTGATTTCAGCCCAGTAAGATCCATTTGTGTCGTTTTAAGACACAAATGTATGGTAATTTGTTACATAGATGTAAGAAACTAATGTAATTATTAAAATGACTGAACTTCTAAGGACAAGTTCTAGATGGATTATGAGAGCTGAAGAAATACAGCACATTGCGTCACCAGTTCTGCCTTGTAGGTGAGCAAAACATAGCCAATAAAATAAAGAAAAGGCTGGCAGGTGGACACAGCCAGCCAGGGACTGGTAAAGCTCTGTCTGGAGCTGCCCCCAGGATACCCCTAATAGGGGCACATGCTAAAAATGACAAAAAATTGATATGCATTTCATCTATTATGTGGGACCACTCCCACCCCAGTTGTCACCAAGGTGGGCAGCCTATCTTTTCCCTTCCTTGTTCACCCTCCACTGGAGCTGCATTCACTTTGTTTCTTTTGGTTCCCTAGCTACTCTTTCAATCCCCTCTAGGCTGTTCTCAGCTCCTTTCCTGATTATGTGTTGGAGCTGTCCTTGCTAGAGCACTATGATCTACTCTTGAGCCAATCCCCAGGATTACCTCCAACCATCAGGTTTCAGATTCAGGGATGGGAGCATAGTAACTGAGCAACTTTGTGTTTGTGCTATTCTTGCTGGAAGATCATTCTTACTTCACATACATCTCATCAGAAAGCCTCCAGGGGCAGGGGCAAAGCAAATGCCAGATTTGAAAATTATTTTCCTCCAGCTGTGTATTAATATTTTATTTCAATCTTGCCCCAAAGTCTGCTCAAGATGAAAAGCTTGAGGGGGTTCCAACAGTGGATCAGAGCCAAACTGATTTTTGTCCCTGTCTCCAGGCCCCAGCTCTCCCCAACCTCCAGCAGCCTTATCATTAAAATGAAAATCCTGCCCTGGAGGGTCCTCTCCTTCTGCAGATTTGCACACACCAGCACCCAAAACAGGCCCAAGCAGCTCTTTCCTGGTCGATTCAGCTTCCACAGGAGCGTCCACTCTGACCCACATTCCTGGAACAATTTCTTTTGCAAATCAGCAGGTTTTAAGAAAACAAGGGCACATTTCAGGACATTGAACTCTGCAATTAGCTGAGGGTAAATTTGGCAAAGCATCTGGTCTGCTACCAAAATGGAAACGCAAGGGGGAAAAAGCGCAGCTTTTAAAATGAAACTAACTATGTAAGGTTAATTCTGTGCAAGTCTACTTGAAGTGGCACGAAGAGGCACTAGCTCTGCACAAAGGGGTGAGGGACTGGGATGCTGGGGCTGCTAGGAGAATCATCTGATTAGGACAGATCTGAACACAGAGACAAATATAATGTAACAGTACCAGAAAATGAGAGCAAATAGCCAGTCATCTTTTTTTGGCATCTCCTAAAGTCAACTTACACTGGGTTTTAGCATTTTCTAACTGTGAGCACTAGAATTTTTAAAAGATACACTGGGTTAATAAAATTAAAGATCTACTCCCTGATCTCTTGAATCCTAGAACAAATATTTTATGTGAAAGTCTTATACCACTCTTCTCTTATATAATGCAAGGTCAAAAGCACAAGTCAATAACACAATCAAAGGGCAGTGGAGGGGAGAAAGTGGTGATGGCAAATGTGTTCACTATTAAACCCTTCAAAACACTTCCATTTCATGAATATTTTGAAGTTTTATCATCTCTCCCTCTGAGAATCAGAAAGGCCAGTTTGACAAAATATTTCCAAACATTTGAGTAAAATAAAAATCAGGAAGATTAGGAAAGCAGGTTTCAGAGGGAAAAAGTAGAATAGCCTGGGAATAAAATTATTTTTTCACCACTTTTGCAGCAATAGGCAACCCCTGATTTAATAGAAATTATAAACTGGTTAGGAAAGTTGTGACTCCTCTTTTATTCCTCATTTTTCTCATGTAAGGAATTCTTATATAATTCTCCACTGGCTACACCAGTCACAGTATGACTATCCTGAAAACCAAACTATTCTAAAAAATATGAGAAAAAATATCAAAGCATTCAAACAGGGCTGGAAACTATAAAGAATTTATGTAGAGTAAAGGGTCTTAGTAGACCACAAATTGAACCAAAGTCAACAGGTCTTTAAAGAACAAGGATAATACAAGGGAGGCCAGAAACAAAACCAGAACATGTATGTGCTATATACTATTGGGGGCTTAGGGACATGTGACTATTTAAATTAAGTTAATTAAACATAAATGAAATTCAGAATTCAGTCCTTCAGTCACACTAACTACATTTTCGAGTGCTCATTAGCTACCTGTGGCTAGGGGTTACTGTATTGAACAGCACAGATATAGAATATTTCCATCATTGCAGAAAGTTCTATTAAATGATGCTACTGTAGAGAGAGAGGAGCCCTGGAAATAGTCTGGACAAGTACCACTACCATCACTGGAAAATGGAAGCTTTGAAAGAAGCAATAAAGATTAAGTTTCTTAAGATTTGAATGGAAAGAGGTGAGGAGTGACTTTAGGCTTTAAACTATGGTAACTGTTAAATCAAGACCAGATGTTTTCCATGTGTTTGAGGAGCTAAAGAAATAAGCTTGTAAGTTAGTCATAAAGAACCTCTAATTGTGAGGAATATGGACACTGGAAGAGAGTAGGAGGGAACACTAACAAATTTGTAAATTTGGGAAAGATTTTAAAAATGTGGTAGCTACTTGATATCCTGGATTTCGTATTGGAGGATTGACTAGAATGAACTTTGCCTTGATCAGTAGAGTACTTAAGTACTACTTCAGGAGAGTACTTAAATGATAGGCACAAATAAGCGTTGATTCATGAATCCTTGAGGGTTTGGTTTTGTTTTGGTCCCTTGTACATATGGTGGCTGTCATCCCAAATCATAGCCTTAGATTTTGACCTCAAAGTCTGGCCACTTTTGCTTCACCCCTGTCTCCTTTGTCTCCAAAGGTAAATAGAAAAGCTCATCTCAGTTTTCCTTTTAGCAGCCAACTCCATCTTTGGGAAGCTACAGAGACAGAGCCCTTAGTCACCTGGGAAACCAAGGGACTGCTCCCCACGTATAAGGAATCTACATTTTAAGATCTCTCACTTATAATACTCCTCTTTTGTCACCAGTTTAATTTATTAGTCTCTTTTGGTGGCAACCGATATAACCCCAACCCAAACTAGCTTATTATAAATAGGGAATTTATAGACTCATGCAACCTGGGTGGTATAGCAAACTTCGGACATGGTTGAATCTAGGGGCCCAAATGATGTCTTTCTCTCTATCCTCAGATATGCTCTATATGTACATATGCTCTATATGTACGATAACTACCAGAAGCCAAATTTCAAACTTA
Source organism: Macroglossus sobrinus (assembly GCA_004027375.1). Classification (NCBI taxonomy): domain Eukaryota; kingdom Metazoa; phylum Chordata; class Mammalia; order Chiroptera; family Pteropodidae; genus Macroglossus; species Macroglossus sobrinus. The sequence continues at coordinate 235,325 of PVKZ01000983.1, read as the reverse complement.
ACTTGATAAGCCTCCAGGAGACAAAGATCTTATCTTCCCTAGTAGAAAAGTCCCAGGAAAGTTTCTGAGCAGCCCAGTTTGGGTCAATGTCTATTTATGGACCAGTCACTGTGAACAAGTGAATGGAATGCTCTGACTGGTCAGGCCTCAATCACCTGTTCCTCCCTTTACCTAAGGGTATACTGGATACCCCATACCCAAACTGCACAGATTGAGTCCCTCACAGGAAAGAGGCATCTTGAGTGCTGAGTGGTTCATAACAATGTGCTTGCTACAACTGCTTGGTCTTGATTTCCTCATCTGTAAAATGGGGAGAGAATACTTTACTCATAGGACTACAATCCTATAAGACTATATAACCCTATGAGATTAAATGAATTAAATTAATGTAAAGCACCTTGAACACTGCTCAAAAGATGGTAGCTAATATTTCTGCTAAGCAATAATTTACTGTTATTTTGCTTAGGACATGTGCCAACTTGGCTAGGCTGAACTACACTTCCCTTTCCTGTATGTTTCTAGTTAGACCAAACTGCAAGAGAGAGTCTTGTATGAGATTTAGAAGGCAGAAGTGAAGCAGTAGCCATTTTGTAGCTCACACGTGTCATCTGCTAGCTCACCTTGTTGGTATGGGGCAACAGTCAAGCCTACAACAGTTCTACCTTCCCCTGGAAACTTTTTCAGCTTCTGCATCTCCTGGGCCAGATATGTATTTAGTTCTGTGATGGAGGGTGCCACCTTCTCCTGCAGGACACCCATACTGTCAAGTCAGAGGCAATGAGAAACTGATATGAGTTTCAGTCCTTTTTGGGTTGTATCTCATGCTCGTGTGTTCTAGCTTATTCTCTGCAACCTAACACCTACCTTTATTTTCCAACTATCTTCCCTGGGTACTTCAAACTGGAGCATTAGACACAACGACAGAGGCCAGCTCTCATAATTGCATAAGGTCAAACTCTCATCATAGAAACAGACATAGACACACAGACAGAGACAGACACGGAGACACACACACACCTAAGTGGTTCTGCCTCTCTCACTGGATCCTGACTGATGAAACCAGATCTGAATTTTTCTAAACACCTCCCCCGCCGCCCCCCACCAACCACCTCTGCCCAGACCAACCTCCCTTTTGGGCTTAAAAGAAAGAACACTTTGGAAATTGTTTCAAGGGAAGCACAGATTAGGATAAAACTAGAGCTGACAGTTAAAATAATCTTCAAAACAATAATTTGTTAAAAGAAAATAAAAATACTACAGCACCAATCACATTTTAATTTATCCCCAGAGGCGCAGTAAACAAAACTGATGGGACCAGCATCCTTTATCACTGATCTGGCATTGGCTCATACTTGCCCAAGGTAATGGCAAAGCCCATGCAAGAGGCAACAAAGTGCTTGGGCCAAGGAGGAATTCAATTACTTAAGTCAAGCTAGAACCCTTTTCTGTCTAGTTACATATAAGCTTGAAGCCAGTGGATGAGTGTGTCCATCACACCCATATATATGCAACACAGGAATTTCTTGCCATGTGCCTTTCTGAACATGGAAACTTGGCTGGTTCCCCAATGGCCACCGCCCAGGACAGTGTTCTCTGGACTTCCTCATTCCTACACTCTCTATACAGGAAGCAACAAAGCAGTACATGTTGCTCCCTTCTCTGTGCTGTAGGGAACTCATAACAGGCAACACTGGCTAAAAAGGAAGCGGTCCCATCCCTTCACATGAACTGAAGTGGATTTAGGAAAGAGTGAGTTCACTTTGAGCTCCATCAAGGCATCCCCCAGGATAGAGAATCTCCTTAGCTTCTTGACCCTCCCTCTCTACTCTATCTGCAAATCTCTCTTTCTTGGACGTGCCCACCTGAAATTTGCTACTACAGTCATTTATTGTGGACCCAAGTTAAAACCATGTGAGAAAATTTAATCATTTTTGCCTTGTAACAGTGAATAGAGATCAAGCAAGGAATGGGAGGTTTAATGGCAGCTGGTGGAGCCTTTTTAGTGGGGAGGTGGGTATCGGATGCAAGCAGTATGGCAGAGGAGCTCTGAAGAGAGGTGATGAGATGGGAGTTTCAGAAGCTGCCACAACATGAGTGCCTTGCATTGCTATGGTATTGTGCAGGGCTATAGGTCAGGTGATCCTTCAAGGCAGGAGATAACACATAAAAGAATGTAGAAAGGCCTTGAGCCTCCCTCTGCCACAGCCTTAGGGCACATACTTTCCTCCACATACCCTTCCTGTCTTTGTATCTCAGTTGTTTCATGGGTCAAATCAGGTGCCTGGCCCAGGTTATCTGTGATGGTGGGTCAGATGCCTCTGGCTTCCCCCCTCTCACCCTTTACCTCACCTCTAATTCTAACTGCAGCTTGTGCTGGCCTCACCCTGACAGCCTCTACCTCAAGAGCAGGCCCACATCTTCAGCTTTCTCTATTTTGGGGTCTCTGTAACGTTGTGGACACTTAGCACCCACATATGCACAGCCCTGACATGTGAGGGAGTTAATGCCCCCAATAGAACCCTCTAACAGTGGGCAGTGGGAGCTGCTGGATGAATGCCTTTTTTGGCTGAGAGAGTTTTTACACACTTCTCAAAAGGTTCTTGGTGGGATTAAGCTCCACTTACAGAGTGATGACCTCGATAACACATCTATATAGGCTTTTCTTCCTTCCCTCCCTTTCCTCACTTCTGCTCCCTGGGATCACCTCCCCAATAAAATACCTACACACAATCCCTTATCTCAGGCTCAGCTTTCTAGGGGGGAACCCACAATAGGAAAAATAACATTTCTGTGTAATCACAATAAATCTCGGGGCCCCATGAGGCTTGGCCTTGGCAAGAAGTCCAGCACACAGTCCAGCAAACAATAATGGCATTAAGAAAAGGAATTTTAACCTTTGATATTTATAAAGATACATCACAGATACAACACTTTCCAAATTCTCCTTGTCTGTGCCCCAGAAGAGCAAGAATGGTGGTTACCTTGCAGCTCTTCCAGACCTCCTGGCATGCCATTCTTGCTCTTCTTTTCCATCTTTTTTATTGTATGAATTTATACAGCTTCTCTGGCTTAAATCACACATGCGCACGCGCACACACACACACACCCCTTTCCATCTCTCTTCAGGAGCTGTTCTTTTGATTCAGTATCGCTAAAGAGCCAGCAACTATCTCTTTGGTGGTGGGGGTGGAAAAGGGGCTCCTACTCCCTCCTAATGCCTTTCCCACTTTTTCTTCAGATAAAAGTGAAACTATAAGCTTCCAGGGTACACACATAGAGACTGGCTTGCATAGTGACTAGATAGAAGCCCACAGCAAACTTTTTTCCTTGACACACTTTTTGTCATGACACACAATAAAATGGGCATTTTTGTACCATATACTCAAGAAAATGGAGAAAACTGATGTTTCAAAGACCCCAGGGCTTTCTGTCTTGCTTGGCAAAGCACATCAGTGTGTCAGGCCACCCGAGCTGGGAAGGCTGTGGGGTGGTGTGTAGGCAGTGACCAGGACTCTCCACACCGTGGTGGGTCCTGGGAACACGTGGAGAGCTGGCTCTCTTTCTCGGCTTCTAATGAACACAAGCACTTGCTTGACATTTTCCTGTACATTCTTACATTTTCCAGCTGCCTCCCTACCCCCATCCACACATTCCACAACATGGCAATTAATTGTTCTCCGCTGCTCAGCAGCATTGATGTGCATGGCCACAACTGTAGTCTTGCTTTGTTCCCAGTTTAATCAGTGGCTGTCCCTGGCTGTTCCTCAAAAAGCAGACAAAACCAACCAGCTGCAGACACAGCTGTCAGCGAGCCCCAACACTGGCATTCAAGTGGCCACAAGAGAACCCACACAGTGCTCAGAGAGAGCCCATTCTTTTCCTTTCTCCTCTTAACAATTGACAGGCTCTGAGGAAGGAAACCACGAGCTCTGGGCTTGGCAGAAGGCAGGAGGCTCTTGTTAACAGCTTGCCTTCCTGTTTATATGGGGTCTGGCAAAGCTGTTAATTTCTCTCACAGAGGTGACAAATAGGAAAACCAGAGAAAGCCAAGGAGTAGCAGTCTGGAGGGACTTCTTGAAGCAAGGCAGAAGGCTGGAAGTGGTGGGAAGGGACCATCTCAGGTTCATGGGCCCAATGAAGAGGATACCTGTGCTTAGCTGTTTCTCCAAAAAGGCACACTGAGCCTTACTGTGTGGGCATGCCTATCCTGCTGTTTTCTGATTCTTGCCCAAGTGCCTCACAACAGAAAGCGTTGTGGCTTCTTCAATAAGCATCTGCGTTAGGACCTGCAGAGTTTGTCTCCTTTATCTATGAGAGACTCTGATGTGGCTCTGAAGCTAAAATCACTCCAGGAAACACACCAGGATTCACTGCTCCCCTTTCCTATTGCTTCCTCCTGGCCTAAACTCTGGGCAGCATTTCTCCACCCTGATTTCATTGTTTTTGGGAGGGATCTGGGTGCCAATCAGTTTTAAAAGCTCCTCAAGTGATTCTGAGCAAAACAGGGTTGAGAATATCAGGGAGAAAAACTTTTCCTGTACCCTATTAGGTTCGGCAACTGAGGGACTGCAAATTTAGCTGTCAAAAGGCAGATTAATAGAAAAAAAGGAACACTAATTTATTAATATTTTGTGTGCATTGGGAGCTTACGTAAAAGAAGTGACACTCAAAGAAGTAGTTAGACTTGGTAGCTTATATGACCTTAAAAAAGGAAAGAGGGTTTGGACTTCAAGGGACAATAAATTATGGGGAAGTAACTAGGAAATATGTGGGGAAAACTAATGGAAGATAAGAATAATTTTAGTAAGATTTGGTTATGCAGACTCATCTTGGTGCCGACTCCGATGGCAATGGGAGAGGGGGACATCTTGGAAAGGAAACTCTATGTCAGCTTCATGAAGGGAAAGAAATCCATGCCCGGCTTTTAAGTAGATAAGGGAAGGGCTCAGAACTCTTCTGCAGCTATTGCTTCTCAATTGCCTTCAGCTCAAAATAATCCTTATCCAAAATGCATATTTTGGGGTGGCAAATCCTGACCTCCTTTAAGAACCACTGTAAAGGATTATTGTTATTTTTACTATTGATTAAATTAAATGCTAGCTTTTTTCAAAAGGCTGTTTATAGGGGTGGGGATGGAGACAAGAAATAAAATGAGGAGGAAGTGAAGTCCAATAGTCATAGCTCTCAGCTAGGGAGACCAATAGTCCCGATCTGACTGAGACCTGGGGCATGGGTGTGGGGAAGTATTCCTGGGAGGCAGGACTTGGGTGCTAAAACTGGGAAAGTCAGTCACCCCACTAGACACCGTAGGCTACCTTTTGCTCTGGTTTCCCTGGTCTCCTAAGCCTCTTGAAGAAAAGGGGAGGGGTGTCTTACTCACACTTGTATTTCCCAGTATCTGCCATACAGTAGGTGCTCATTATCTAGTTCCTGAATATACTGCCTCCTTTTTAATTCAACAAAGGTCCTAGCTGCTGATATTTTATGTAGGAATGTTACCATGCTTTCACGGCCTGGAGAAAGACATAGTGTTATTTGTTCCAGAGAGAAGCAGCTTCAGAGTGGGTGGGAGAGCAGGTTGTAGGCTAAGCTTCGGGAGAGCATTTGCAAGCCTGTGGACACAGAACACTGTGGCTGCAAACACTGCAAAGAAGTGGAGCTACTCTCATCACAGAGAGCTCATTTAAATATCTCTATGCATACAATTCCTGTCAAAGGGGCTGGATTGCAAAAATCAGCTATTTTAGAAATTTTGTCTCTTACAGAAGGAAAATCAGAATTCTCTTGCTCTCTTTGTTTCAGTTTTACATGGAGGAAGTAAAATGAGGATTTATGGGGAGGACTACAGCTCTCTACTCACTGCTCTTTGAGGTCTCTCAAAGCGTGACAGGCAGGCATTCCAGAAGCTGGCCCCCTTCCATCCTCAGCATGGCCACCCAGAGTTCTTCATGGCCTTGAAGACTCCTACCCAGCCCCTCTTACTTCTTCTCCTCCTGCAACAGTCAGCTCAAGCCTAAGGATCCCCCAGGAAGACCTATCTCCCTCTCTCTTCTGGAAGTTTCCATGGCAAGCAGAGTCCATATCATATGCCCAGCATCCCTCTGTGATCCCTTCTGAAATGTTAGTTCTGCTAACATTTCCTTTGCTGATATACTTTCTGTCCACCCACCTCAGTCCTGTTATTCCTGAGGCTATGTGAAAACTTGGGTGGCTGTGGTCTGCCTACCTCCTCAGCATGATGTGTAATCAGTAGGAAAGAGGCTAGGTTGGACACTCAGCAAAAGGCCCAGGGGTGCTGTGATCCTCAGCTGCTTCCCTTACTCTCAGCAGCTAGAGTTGGGAGGCTGAGGATGTGGGGCAACATGTCGGCCCTGCTGCCATGAGGCTCTGGGTGTGAGTTCTTTGATGTGGCCACCTTCCCTGATTCTGTGTTGTGGGCATCCCTCCAGAACTCCCAGGGCCACAGGCTGTCTACCATCTCTGCTGCAGTTCCACTGTTGTTGGCTCCCAAATCCTGGTTGGATCCTTAGCTCAGCCCCACGGGAAGCAGCTGAGCACATGATCAGGAGCCTGACTCTGGAGTCAGCTACCTGGCTTCTAGCTATGTGGCTAGATCCTTTTGGCACTTTAGCTTTCTCATCCATAAAATGGGGATAATGATGGTACCTACTTCACTGGGTTATCAGAAGAATTGAGTGACCTGTTTTTGTTAAAGCCATCAGAACAGTGTCTGAAACATCATAAACACTTGCTATTATTATTTAACATTCTTTTAATGGACGAGAGAAAGAAGCCACCTGATCCATGTGAATCCTATGTCCTGAAGTTTTCCCATCTCTGGGTTTGGTTCTTACTGTTAGAGGCAGTTCTGGCCTATCTAGGAACTTCTAACCCCAACAACTGCTAGGTTTCCTTCTGTGCTGTACTGTGCCTTCCAAAGAGGCCAGCCAGGGCCAAGTTCTAAAAAGGTTGTCTTTAATTGCCACACTTATATAGTCTATTTCTAATTGTTTTTGAATGTTAGTCCTGATCCCTCAAACCTGTCTTCTTGAGAAAAGAAATCGGTCTTGCGCATTTTATCTCCCAACTATGCCTAACATAGTTCTAGGCTCTGGTTGAGTGACACATTAGGAACTGGAAACACCAAACAAATGATCTTCCACACCTTTTGCCTAATGTCCACAAGACCAGAAATACCTCCTTCACCTTGGACGTCTGGGTCTGGAACAGGCAGGTTGGCAAATACACTTGCCTTGGATTTTGGTAAGTTGGAATTGTGGCATGACAACAAGCAGAACTTTCAGCCCTAGCCTGTGTCCACTCCCTGATGTTTGGAGTAAGCCCAAATAACTATTTGGGAAGTGGACAAGGGAGACCAGCTAGAGCCAATAAACAGACATCCTTCTCTCTCTTGGTTTTATTTCCTCAGTGGTACACTGAATCATGCTAAGCCTAGAGCCAGTAGTAATAAAGGACACAGGTCAAGGAGCTGTAATTACAGGCTGCAGGGAAAGCCCCAAGGCTTTGCTGTAGTTCTCCATGGCCACCCTTCTTTCACCAGAAAGGGAGATTTTATGGCAGCTCTTGGGTCCCTCTGGCATTTTCGAGCCTTTATTGGAAAATGGTTTTAGATTAGCATTAAGTCTGTGTTATCGTGGAAAAGGCTGAGTAATAAGTGAGCTAGCCTCTCCTATTTTCACAAAGAACTCTAAATTCCACCCCCCTTCCCTGAACAAAGTATCTGTATTCCCACCTACACTCTCAGCTACCTGCTGCAGAGGCTGAAATCCTGCCAAGTTTTGCTTCAGTGCTACCATTCCTGGGGCTATGAGCTAGTCCCCCATTTCAGCCAGGGTCCTCCACTCTGTCTGATTCCTTATTCTGTGCCACTATAGATAAAGGTGTGTTAATCGGGCCAAGATTTCCTCTGCCAGATGGACTGAAACACCATAGACTTATTGTAGTCAGCAGCCCTTGGAGAAGAGTCCAGACGTTAAATTCTTTGCTGTGCAGAAATTGTCAGCAAACAGTAAGTCAGACCAGCTGTGGCCCACTACGCATGCCATATTCCTGCTTTGGTGTCCAGGCTCAGCCTGTTTCTTGTCTGAAAAGCCCTTCCTTCTCCTAAGTGACTGCCGATCCTATTATCTTTCAACCTCAACCCCAGCTCCTCCCTCTCCTCAGAATGCATTAATTGAGCACCTGCTGAATTTCAGGGAATAGACTAGAGATGGGGATACGAAGATAAAACTCACAGGCCCTACCTGCGAGAAACTCCCAGTTTAGGAAGCCTTCTCTGACCACTGCACCTGCCCTTTTTTGAACTCCTTTGAACATCATCTGGTGGGTCCAGGCTTGGCTTTCAATAATATTATCCCCTACTTACAATGAATTAATGGTCACTGATAGGTTAAGAACATTGTCCAAGGTCACTGGGTCAGTTGAAAGCCCTGAAGTCTTCCAACTGCTCTCTGTGTTGGTCCTATTTCCCCAACTGGTCTCTAAGCCTCCCAGCAGGTGGACAGACTTCAGCTTCTCTATCCACAGCCTTCTAGTCAATGCCTCTGCACACCTTAAGCACCCAGTAAAAGCTGACAACTTGTTGATTGCTCTTGGGCCAGTCCAAGGTCAGGATCCAGTCCAAGGTCAGGGTCCTGGGACTTCATAGTACAGACCCTGAATCCTGAGAAGCTAAGTTTCTCCTGCATTACTCCATGCTCACACTCATATTACTATAGTGCAACTTCCTTTTGAGAAACAGCAGCTTTCAGCCTCCGGAAGAGGATGTGCTTCCTGCTATTTGCAAACAACCTTTGCTTGCTCCAAAGGCACTATCTTCAGGACTGGCCCAGATGAGGAACCCTTAGGGTGGGAGAGGTTTATCAAATAGGGGTCTTGGTTGAGATCTTCTTACTAAGAGAAAATCAAGTTACCCTGATCTCTTTTTTCCGATGAGCCATTTGTGGAGAACAGGAAATAATAAAGAAAGCTCAACTTTCCTCTGGAGGAAACTTCTCAGGTTTCTCCTTGTGAGGGGCTGTGGTCTTGCCAGGAGAAAGCATGTGAGGGAGGGGCCAGTGGAACAGTGGAGAAAGCTCAAGGTAGACCCAGCTCCCAACTGTGGGCTGGCCACAGTGAAGTCACCAAGGACCCTGAGTGCCTGGCCCTCTGGCCAAGAAGATTAGGCCTGGTTGTCAATCAGCCGAAAGCTGCTATGTCCACGAAAATGTGCATCCATGGACCCATCCTCACATGAAATGCCACAGACTGTGTGCCAAAGTCAGCCTATGGATGTTTGTTCCTCTAAAGACAGCCATGCCAGGCAGGGGAACTTAGGAAGCTGGAAGTAAGGACTCTGCATGGGAACATTTAGATTTCAGGTTTCAGGTCAGAAACCTACAGATGATTTGTTGTCTTTGTAGTATTTTAAATGTCTATTTAACTCTCTCTCCAGAGCTGGCTCCAGAATCTGGTGAGTTGGGAGAGAGGTGGCAAGGCCTTGGAATTAAATCCTGGGGAAGGAGAAACAGGGAGAGAAGTGCTCAGAATAGAGAGAGAAAAGGTACCCCCCCACACACACACACACAAGTGGTCAGGCTGGTGGGGAAAGCTGACTAATACAGACCTAATTCTGCCAAATGGAAACAAACCAACTGATGAGGTATCTTCCTAAAGCACAAAGACCAGGAAAAAGGAGCAGCTGGCTGGCCCCAGAGCTGACCTTGCTTTAAAGGACAGGGAAATGAGAGGACACGTCTGGAAGAGTATGTTGAGGGCCAGGAGAACATCAGAATACAAAGGTGGAAGTCCTAGAGGAGGGCAGGGAAAGACTTTCTCAAGGGCAGGGTAATGGGGAGAGATCTGACAAGTTGAGACAAGCTCATAGTCAGCAGGACCCAAGTGGCTGACAGCCAGGAGACAGCCTGCTTCTAGGGCACCAGACACTGCCTCTTCCCAAAGACCACAAAGCTTCAGCCAACAGAAAAGCTACCTGGGCCTCCTTGTAAACTTCTCTACTTTCAGGAGCTAGGAACATGCCAGTCTCCTGTCTCCCTGACCTCACCAACTATACTCAGACAAACATCTGCATATTCTCCAAATGCTATTTGCCCCTCATCACCTAGCCACAGGCAGACTGAGTAATTATCAGCTTTATATTAATTTTTGTTTTCTTGAAATAAAATTCCTTAGAAAGAGCTATGAAAGTGAGAAGAAATCCTAATTTGGCAACACTATCAAATGTTTCCATTTTTCAGGGCAATTCAATCTCTGGATTTTTAATTTAAAAAAGAGGTGGGGCGGGAAGGAAAGAATTAACTAAAAGCAAACTTAACAAGAAGCTAAATTATCCCATGCAGTTTCAAAATGAAGATAAATGTCCTTGGCAGAGCTCTGTCCCAATAGCAAAGTTTGCCCTTCCCCCAGATCACATGTGTGACAGGGCCAGGTGACCTTCCAGCCTTGCTCACCTCACCCTTGGCCTATTCTGAGGGAAGAGCTTAAAGTTCTCTACAAACCTAACCACTTCTACTGGGCCTAACCTGAGGTTAGAATATGCCACTAGCCAATTTAGGGAAGTGCATTCTTATATAATAAAGAGTTGCCAGTAAAGCATATAAATTTATGCAAAATAAAAATTAAATGTATGCCTGAAATAACAAAGTACATTTTACACATTTTTCTGGAATAATAAAGTTGTCTGGCTTGGCCCTCTGAGCATGCCCTGACAAAAGGTAAAAGAGATAGCTGCCTGCCATGGCTTGGCCTGACGTGACAGAACTGAGCTGACCCCATAGTTCACATTCAGAGATGGGGTGTGAGTCTCTTAGGTTATTTTCCCATTCCATTCCAAGGTCAGCATTTAGCTCTGTCAAACTCTCCTCACTGCCTCTAGCAAGTCCACTCCTACTACTTTTGTCTCCTTTACTCAGTTGCCTAACAGCAATACTCAGTGAACACCACCCCACTAGGTCAAGCTTGTTGACACAAGAAACATAAGCACCTTTAGGTTTCTCCTACATGTATCTGCCTTACCAGCTGGACCATAATGGACTTGCAATGAGGAACTTTATTCTCCACTTTTCCCATGTTTCAGAGGTGTGTCTGTGATGAACACTCAGTCTCCACTCTGACAACCCTCTTCCCACAATACTCACATGTACCCACATACAAACGGGTTCTATACAGCAATCGAAAAATTAAACATGGAGGTCACAGATACAAGAACAGCCAAAGTGAGGACCCCCATTGTAGTTCTACTGGAAGCTACTTATTTTTTAAAGTGACGAACATGACCATCCCCGGAACTTTAGGCCAAATGACAAATGAAGATATGGAGTCCCTTATCCTTTCATTTGGCGGGGGGGGGGGGGGGGGGGGGGGGGGGGGGGGGGGGGGGGGGGGGGGGGGGGGGGGGGGGGGGGGAGGGAAGGGGTGTTTTCCCCCTCTTTGTAAATCTGGCAGGGTATGGGCCAGGGTACTGATATGTTAACATACCCCTCTCCTCCATACCCCACGCAGGGCCATGGCCCAAACAACACCCTCTTTAAGAGCAGAGAGGAGGTGGTGCTGGCTGTCTCTGCAGAATCACAGGGAAAAATTCCAGGACTAGGGCCAACCCTGGCCAAGGATGAAATGGCAGGAAACTTTCAAAAAAGCAGGAAAGGAAACAACTCCAGCTCCTGCACTGATCACAGCCATCACAGCCCAGGCTCTCTCAGCTCCGGGCTGCTATTACCACTAGGGCCCCTAAGCCTTTTGAGTGAGATTCAGCTGACTACCAGGCTGAGGGCACTGAGGATTCACTTCCCCTGAAAGAGATCCTGAGTCAACAAACAGCTGGTTTCATAATTAGAATCAGCTCTCTGATTAGAAAAGAAAGAAGACAGACATGGCGTGTGAAAGCCCAGCAACAGTCAGGCTACACACCTGTTGCTGTCCACAGGCCCCTATAGGGAAGAAAGCTCAGCCACTGCCTGAGGTCCTGCCACCTGGTGCTCAAAGAGTGAGAAACTCTGAACATCTGGCCTCTGTGCCTTGGAGCTTGGAGGAGCCCCAGTGGGCCAGCAACTCCAGGCTCTCCCAGCCCTGAGTCATCACAGCCTCACCTAGTTCTTCAGCCAGAAAACAGACCCACTGAATTTCAACCAAAGGGCCAGAGAGCTTGAGATGGTTTAAATAAGGCCATTAGTGGACAGTCTTGCAATGAGACAAAGCAGGATAGAGCTCTGCCAAGACCCAGAAGAAATTAAACTTTTGGTTGGCATTTGGGGCAGAAACCCACTCTGCCTCAGGGAGGCCTTGCCTTGGCACCACGGGAGGCTTCCCAGACGTCTTTTAACAAGGATACTCTAGAAGTCTCTATGGTGCTTCCAAGTTCAAGTGTTCACAGAATGTCAAAGTAGGAAGGGACCTTTTGTGGGGTTTTGCAAGTCCTTTCTCCTCTCTGGGCCACAGTTTGCTTATCTGTACTATGAAGGTTTTGGAAGGATCTATGGGTCTCAACCTTGTCTGCACATGGGAACCACCTGCAGATGCCCCAATCATGAGTTTATGATGTCGGAGATGGCTTATGAGTCAGTGGAGGAAGGGCTGCCACAAGACTGACCTAGGGTTGAAAATTGTTTAAGCGAGATAATGGGCAAATGTGGCAGCTGGGGAGGGGGCGGGATGGAATAGTATTCCTTTCACTCTGTTTTTCAGAATAAAAAGTTAAAAAAGCAAAACTATTGATGCCCTAAAACTATCTATTAAATTGGATTATCTAAAGGCTGGGGCCCTGGCATTGGGGTTTTTACAAAGGAGTCCCAGGTGATTCTGATGTGCAATCTAGGTAGACACTTCACGGTCCCAACACGCAGCTGAACCACTGAGCCACCCACACCTTTGACCAAATATAGTAAGTCACATTCAGTCCCACCTTTGCTTTAGCTTCTCTCTGCTGGAGCCCTTACTCTCAGAGGGGAGATGAAGGAAAGGGCTGAGGCAAAGCCCCTCAGTTGTACTTAGAGCAGAGAGCTTCTGCCAGGCCTTAGTCCTGGGTCCTCTAGATCAGGGGTCCCCAACCCCTAGGCCGTGGACCGGTACCGTCAGTGGTGTGTTAGGAACCAGACCACACAGCAGAAAGTGAGAGGCAGGCTAGCGAGCAAGACTTCATCTTTATTTTCAGCTGCTCCCCAGTGCTAGCTAGCAACACCGCCTCAGCTCCACCTCAGATCATTAGGCATTAGATTCTCAGAGCAGCACCAGTCCCTGGTGCCAAAAAGGTTGAGGACCTCTGCTCTAGATAGCTTACTCTGACCTGAATGGTGAACCCTTAAATTTGCTACTCTCCAAGGCTTCCAGGGCCATGTGTTTCAGCTCAGGGAGGGTGGGGGACTGTACCTCCAGGTACATCAGGAAGCTCCAGATAGAACTAACCCCTCTCACCTATACAGTGAGCTTGAACATGAGTCTCATTTTCAATCTCCTCATGTAGCCAAGCAATCAGGTCTCCCATCTCTCTGAAAACAGCAAGTCACATTCCTGTTGCATTTGGTTTGACTTCCCAGCAGACACTGAATGTTCCTGGACCGCTTCCCAGCACCCTTTTTTTCCCTGTTGCATTTAAGCATCCGAAACCAGGAAGCAGCACACAGGCTCAGTTTGGATTTCCACTCAGGATGCTCAGCTTCCTGGGGCCCCTCAGATGTTCCACCTGCTTTCACTGCCTCCACCCACCTCCTTCATGATCCTATCCTACCAACTGGTGCAGATTTTCACATTCCAAATTCCTAGCAAAATTCTCGGGTTCTTGAGTTCTCTCTCTTTCTCCCTTTCCTTCCCTCTCTAATCTTTTGTCCTTTATAAATGACTAATCAACTCTGCAATGGGGGATGGGCAGGGCAGTGGGGTCTCCTTGAGATTTTCTGAAATGCGGGCACTTCATAGGTTATGTTGTCACTTTTTCACATAGGTACTTCCGACTGCCTTTCTGTAGCTTAAGTTGGTTTTCCAGTCTGGCATTTGAAGTATTTCCTGTCTCATTTTCTGTTACTTCCCTATTAAAAAAAAAAAATTTTTTTTTTAAAGCTTTCTCTTTTAGTCTCTCTGGTCAGCTTATGCTTCTAAACATATCTTGTACTTTTAGGTCTCTGCTCAGGCTAATTTTCATGCTTCAAAGAATGGATTGCCCTTTTCTCTACCTGCCATCCTTAGAATTTGTCAAACCAAATAACAAAAGTAGAGGTTAAACCTTCTTGAGCACTTACTATGCCAGCAGTGCTAAGCAAGCACCTTACACACACCATCTCATTGATTCCTTACAAATCCCAAATCACTTTTAAGAATATAACAACTTTAGAATTATAGAAAAGTTGCAAAGATAGTAGAGAGTTCTTATGTACCCCTCATCCAGCTTCCCCTAATGTTAACAGTACACAACCATAATACATGATGATTTTTTTTTCTGGTCAAGGATTCCAATTTCATTTAGTTGTTATGTCTCTTTGTTCTCTTCCAATCTGTGAATGGTTCCTTAGTCTTGTCTCTCAAAACTTTGACCCTTTTGATAGTGCTGATTAGTTATTTTGTAGAAAGTCTCTCCATCTAGGTTTGTCTGATATTCTTTTTTCATGATTAAAATGAGATTATGCACTTTTGGCAAGAAAACCACAGAAATAAGTGATATGTCTTCCTTGGTGCATCAAACCAGAGAGTACATGATATAGACTTGTCCAACTATTGTCAATTTGTCATATTAACCTTAATCACTTGATTAATGTGGTGTCTGCCAGGTTTCTCCATAGTCAAGTTACTCCTTTTCTCTTCATAATTGGTACATCCCTTGTGGGGGAGATATTCTGAGCCTATATAAGTATCCTGTTTCTCCTCTAACTTATGCCCATTGAGTCCAGACCTCAGCAGTTATTACTGTGATGTGAGCTAAGGACTTTGTATTTCATGAAGGTCCATGTTTTCCCCACTTTGTAGATGAGGACACTGTACCCAGACCTATAACATCACTTGTCCAAGTTCTTAATGTTACTACGTGGGGTGTCAGAACTCAAGCTTCCTACACTAAGCTCTTTATTCTCCTCCCTGGGGAATGAGCCACGTGCTGTCCTGTGACACCTCTTGTCCCTCATTTGATTATCCATGTGTAGTCTCCTCCCCCAGACACACTGTTGGTTTTGGGAGGGCAGGAACTATCTCCTATCTCATCCCCGCAGATAGCTCAGGGTAGGGTCTGGTGTTTGTAGGTGCTGTGGGCTGATTGGTCCTAGGCAAACTGAGGAGGTCATGCCTGTCAAGTGGAGGAGGTGGAACCAAGAGAATGCACAGCCTCTTTTCTTTTCCCCAAAAGATGTTATGGCCATTGACATACCCAAGTCTGACAAAAAGGGGACAATGGTGGAGAGGGTCTCCTCTGAGGCGCAGCGGACTCAGGAGAGCAGATACCAGCATAAGCCAGGGTTTAACTGATGGGAGGGGATGGAATAAAGTTGCACAGAAAAGTCAGAGGGAGGAGGAGAAACTATTTTATCTGGTCCATCATTTTACAGATGAAATGCCCTGCCTGTTGGCATGGGGTGGGCCAGCAGGAGAGGCAGGTGGCCAAGCAAGACACCTTCCTACAGGGAACCCACACTGGCAGTCAAGCTTGGGAGATCTAAACTGGAGGAGCAGAACCTTCAGATGAGGGCAAACCATGCTATCTGTTCAGGCCTCTGAGGTCACGCTTACCTCCATCCCCCCTTTCCTGGCCTGGTTGCTTCAAATCCCAACCAGGCCAAAGTTCATCTGAACATATTTGTATACCAAAGAGCAGAGTTCAGGGCCTAAGCCTTGGATACACTTTGTGTTGTCCTAAATTTCAGATCAATAAGTTGAAGAGAACTTATAGGAGTCTGAGGGGCTGTCCAGAGACTCCATGACCCAGTTCCTCTGTGGGAAATCACATACTCACCAATTTATAGCTCTGAAGCTCAACTTGTCCCACTGTGTATGGGCCATCAAAATGTCCATTCTTCAAGGGCTCCTTCCTCTCCATCTCCCTAGCTTAATTACTTGCATTTTCTTCTATAACTTTGTTTTTATGTCCATCTTCTATACCAGTTAGAAGTTGGAATTGTCCCATTTTTTTTCACCTGGGAGCCTGGCATATAGCAAGTGTTCATCAAAGTGAAAATAGAATTGGATGAGGCAACGGTTAGTCTTCTATTTCAAGAGGTGAAAAAATTATTGTATGATTTGTTATTATTTTAGAATAATCATCAATCTAATGTTATAGATTGCCAAAGTTCATTTAAAAACCACTTTGCAGATAATATGCTACAACATTTCCCAGAAATAATACTAATTTAGATATCTAAAAAGAGCCCAAAAGATGAACTGCATAAAGTAGGAATGGCAACTAACAATACTTAACATCTATTTTTTTTTCAAAGCTTTAAACTGAGTAAATGATATTCCACCTTATAAAATGAAAAATGATAGGACCATTATTTTGATAAATGAGAAAAAATTTCTCCCAGAAAGACACTCAAGCTCATAAGAATCACATATACATCTCGTAATTATGAAGGGAATATGACCTAAGAATAAGGGGATTTCTGTTGACTCTATGGACTAATGTTTATCCCCCCAACACACACACACACAGAAACAGACAATTAGGAGCCTTGATGTAGGAATGCTGGTGGGAGAACAAAATCTATTTCATATCTGAGTCTGAGGTGGCCCCTGGTGGTGAGGGAGGTTTGGATACACCTCTCTCAGGTTAATAGCAGTGCCTGGAGTCAAAGGAGCTGAAGAGAGGGCATTTGCAGCCCATACAGAAAGGACTTCACCACAGAGAATGCATAATTTATGGAAATAATGACTGGGGAAAAAAAAAAACCCACAACCTTCAGGACAACAGTGCTTGTTCTTGGGTAAGCTCTAAGCAAATTCTTCTTAGGAAAGTGGATGAAAACGAAAGATGCATATGTGGTCCACTACTGAGACAGGATGCCCAGACCTGATAACTGGCCTCCAGGAGAGTGGATGTAAAGGTGAAATTTTTAATTTAAAAGGGAAGGGTGAAGGGTCTGTGGATAAGAGTCACCAATAACACTTATGACAAAAATGCAGGAAAACTGTGGCAGAAAGATACCTAGTCGCTCAATAACCGAGACAAAAACTTACAATCACACTACAGTAGGCCTTTTGCCCCTATGATTAGCTCACCTCAACTACTAAATCGCATCCCAGAAAGGAAAGACAACTAGTCTACTTCATGGAGCCTTGATTTTGTCACAAAAAGATGTGTACAACAATCACTTCTACCCATAGGTTGTTGTAAAGGTTATGTAAGATCACAACAGGACTAATAGATACTTTTTCTGAGACCGGAGCAAACAGTACCTTGGCTTGGCTAAATAATATGTAAGTCTGCCTTCTAGTATAAAAAACAGAGGCGCTATGCTGTTACTCCTGTAACTAAATGAGGCATGAGCTCCATCCCCTCCTATTTTTAGTGTTTAGTTTTTTGGTTTTATGATTTGTCCTCATTACTTTGCTTATTTAAGAAAAACCATTTTATCAGGACCTGAGAAAAATGTAGGACCCACAAATGTTAATAACAAGATGATATTTTTATGTTACAATGACATTTAGGGTGATTGCAAATGTTGTTTTTCCCCCTCTGGTTATGAGGTTATACAGACAATGTGAAAATTCAATTAAGCAGTACACTTTGTTTTGTAAGTTAAGTTAGTTCATAAAGCAGTATTGGCAATGTTCATGGAAATGAAAAGTGTTAGCCCTGGTTTGATTCCTTACTGAAGTCTCTTGTGACAGGCTGGAAAATGAACTAAATGAGAATGTTGATGTTCTACGCAGTGACTTGGTCAAGAAAACTGATCTGGAAGCAGAAACATGGGAGCTGCACGAACACCATGTGTCCATGACCCGAGGCCAGCCTGTTGTAGAAGGCCTCTTAATTCTGAATGACCTTGCCTTGAATCATGTGGACAATAAAGAAGTTCCAAAGAAATAGTCCCTTACACCCAAATTGATACAGATTTCAGCAACAAACAGTGAAAGGCCACTAAGGGGTCATGCCAAGGCACAGCCTCTCAGTAGCTACAGCAGATACTCTGAAGAGTTAGTGTGCCCCGGCTTCCTGGAGTCTGTGTGGAAGGCAAACACCCTCACACAGAGCTTTGCTGCCTGTTATTCACAAAAACAACTCACCGATTCTCAAGAATACCTGTGACATTCTCCCTACTGTCACATCTGATTGAAATCACAAGGGAGGCAATTCTCCAACTATCTCACAATTTTCAGTCAGAAATTCTACAAGCAGAGAAACCACATGACCCCAAATTACACTTGTAAGATATTCATCCAAGAGAAGAGAAGTGGGACAAAGTTGTATACAAATGTTCCTAGCAGCTTTATTTATAATAGATTATGAATCTTCTTTAAATACTGAGACTAAGTTTACTTCAAAACTAGAATTTAGTTTCTCCTCAAACTGTCTATAGGATTTCATATTGGCAGAGTATCTGAAGATGCCTCTGAGAGGGACTCTAGGCCAGCTGTCACGCTCATGAATATTCAGGAACCCTAAAGCACTGTCCTGGTCCAGGTTTTCCTGCAGATATGAACACATTGACTAGCAGTTGCAAGAGCCTCTCCAAAAGGCCAACTTATCTTGTGTTTTCTACCATAAGCATCTTTGGCCTTAGTATCAAAACCCTAGTGTTCATCATCTGGATCATCAGTGCCAGGTTGCTGGGGGCTGTTTGTCTGGTTCAGCAGCCTCACACATATTACCTCTTGATCATCACCATATATTAATACAGTAGGTCATCTTATACACATTTTGCAGATGAGAAAACCAGCCTTCACAGAGGAAAAGTAACTTGACCAAAGCCACACAGCTGGTGAATCTTGGTCTGGGATCGAACCCACATGAACTGGCTCCTATAGTAACTGAGGATGCCCCTTCATAGGTGGAATGAACTACTGGGAATGATCTCTGAACTGCACCAAAGGGAAGCATGAGGGTCTCACCCCATGAGGGCACACACACACTGCTGCATACTGCTCCGTCAGCTTGGCCAGGCTGTATTTCCCATCCTGCAGTGTCCATCAGGCTTCCACACACAGGAAGGGCCTCACCAATCAGCTGCCCTTGATGCCCTCCTGGGATGCCCAGACCAAGAGATGGGATTGAAGGCCTTGAGTTCTAACCTTAGCATTTTACAATTACTGAGTAATTCCTTGCAAAAGCCCTATGTAATAAATTCTGTTAGCAACCCTATTTAACAGGTAGGAAGGCTCCCCATCCCCTCACAGCTAGTAAGTGGCAAAGTCAGATCTAACATTCAAGTCTTTTTCTGACACCAAATCTGGGCTCTAACTTCTGTCTTCTCTGAAATTGGGGGGTGGAAAGCCATGGTGAAAATGCTGGCACAAGACATGAAGGTCTTAGCTCCTTTGCAGTAGATAGCCATTTCTGGGTTCAGTGGCAAAGCAGTGATGAAGCCAGAGGCTGCTGGAGGTCAGGCCACAACAAGTGAGAGAGCAGCCCATTGGATTAAGACCTTAATCACAGGCTTGGCTGCCAGCCCAGTAGCAAAAGCTTACATCACCCCCTCCAGTGCCCCTTGGCTAAGAAGTTCCATCTGGGCTAGCTCAACCCTCTACAACTAGGTGGTCCATCCCCACCCCCACCTTCTGGACTTGGAACTTGGAACCATGGGGACTTGTGAATCAAACGTTGACCAAGAATATGACATGCTTGGTGAGAAAGTCAGTCCAATTCTAATAGTTCACTGAAATCGAGATGTCCTTCTCCCAGTTATCAGCGCACAAAGTGATGCCTCCGCCCCTTCTGCCCTTTTATTTCTCGCCAGTACTACCACACCCATGCACACACCCTCGTTCCTCTGACCTTCAGGGCGAGGCTGCTTTTCCTCCAGATGAAGGGGAAGCCCCCTCCCTCCCAGGTTTCCTTCAGTCCACCCACTGGCTTCCACACCAGAAGTCAGTTCTCTGCCTTCTCTAGTGTTAGACCTGAAGCTGGCCAGGGAGAGGCGAGTTAGGGTGAGAAGCAACAAAGACCCAAATGACTGTGTGCCTAAGACGGTGACCAAGCAACACAAACAAAACTAAAGGTGGCTGAGGAAACGCGGGAATCTGCGGAGTCCCACCTCTCAGCAGGCAGCAGCCTGGGGACCCTTTGCGCGGAGAATGCTGACCCCTGCTGGCCGCGCGCGAGGACGCAGCGTGGCCGCCTCCGGGACCATGATAGTGACTTAGGAGTCACCGGCAGCCCCAGGAAGGACTGAGCTCTGCGTGCGTCAACAGCCCCAGGACCCCGCATGGGGACAATGGGAGGGGGTTGGGGAAAGGCAGGGACTGGGAGGACCTGGGCATCAGAGGCTCCGAGTTCTAGTTCTGCTCTCGCCACCATCCGGTATTTTGCAGGCTCCCTCAGCCCCTCCCAGCTCTCAAATGCTGTCAACTCCTTACATGTTCTAGGACAAGAGTAAGAAGAAAGTGCAGAGAAGAAAAACTATGGTGGAAACGACTCTGACATCCTCTCCAGGGCCTACCTGTGCCTCCAAAAGTCTTCCTCTATCAGGGTCTTCCTCAGAATCTGTCAACTCCCAGGCATGAGCCAGCAAAGCAGCCGACATCTAACAGGTAGTTGCTGAATAACAGTTTCCAAAAATATTCAGGCCCTAGAAACCTGTGAACATTACCTTATATGGCAAATGAGACTTCACAGGTGGCTGAGATGGGGAAAGGATCCTGAATTTTCAGGTGAGTCTCTGTGTAATCACAGCACCCTTACACAGGCATACTCGTTTTACTGTGCTCAGCTTTATTGCTCTTCACAGGTGTGGTTTTTGTTACAAATGGAAGCCAAGACCATCCACCAGCTAAAAGATTATGACTTACTTTATTGGGATACTTTATTACTGATGTCTGGAACCAAATTTGCAACCTCTCTAAAGTATGCTCAAAAGACTGAGGCAGAGGAAGACCATAATACAGAAGAGAAAGCCATATTACAAAGGAAGCAGAGAGATGCTACACTGCTCCACTTTAAAGATGTTCATAGCTGCATTATTCATAATAACCAAAACCTGGAAATAACTCACATGTTCATCAACGGTGAATAAAGATGTGGTATATACAATTAAATATTATTCAGCAATAAAAAGGCATGGATTACTGAGGTGTTACAACATGGATGGATCTCAAAATCATTACACTAAGTGAAAGAAGCCAGACACAAAAGATTATATATAGTATGATTCCATTTATATGACATGTCAAGAAGCAAACCCATAAACACTGAAAGATTAGTGGTTGCCTGGGACAGAGAGTGGAAATGGGGAACAGTTATAAATTGGCAGGAGGGATTTTTCTGGGGTGATCACAGTGTTCTAAAATTGGATTGTGGTGATGGTTGCACAGCTCAGTTAAAACACATAAATTTTAGCATGTGTAAGTTATACTACAAAACTGTTATTAAAAAAGAAGACACAGCCCAAGTATAGGTTGATGAAGCCTCAAACCTTCTAGGAGTATTTGCAGTTTAAGAGGGGCTTTTAAAAAAGATTTCAAAACCTAGAGTATAATGAAAGGTCAGGTGACAACCTTGCACTTCTTTGGGTCATCCTGGCAGGCAGTGTTTGTTCTACCACCAGGTACCCTGGCTATGCCAGCACCCTCCTTTACACTCTGGGGAACAATGGGAACAGAATTATACACTATTCATCTCCCACCTTGGCCAGGGCCCAGTGGGGAAGCCAGCACATGCCTCAATGCAGCCACATTCATGCAATAGCAGCCTTCTGTGGTACTCCAAGTTCCATGAGGCAGGTATGGAATCTGCTCCACTCCATTTCCACAGCTGGTTCAGTCCAGCTAGAGCAGTTGAGATTCTTTTATATTCCCTTCCTCCTCTCAGCAGGGTTCTGCACCTCATCCCCCCACTTCAGCTCTTCTTCAGCTCCATTCAGCTTATAAGCCTGATCTTGAGAAAGGTTAAGAAGTGGGAGCCAGGGCAGGAAGCTGCTGATGCATAGTCAGAGCTGCTGTATCCCCAAGAGCCTGATGCCAGCTTGAACACACCCCTTATCCTGCAGCTTTATTTCAAGTAGATGAATTCTTTCTACAGACCAGGCCCATGTGGACAGAATGCTCCTGCTTCTAGAAACTCAGGGCTCAGCCTGCTTGTCTCTAAGTTTTCCTTCTCCATCTAATATACAAATTTCTCCCACTATTACCTTCATGGAACACAAGTACCTATCCCCTAATTGTGTCTTCATTCTCTCAACCATTTAGCTCAAGATAATTAAAGCAAGCATAGCAAGGGCTAGAACCATATTTAAGCCCTCTTGCATCCTCTGCGATATGTCTCCTCCACAAAATGCCAAGTGTAGGCAAAGAGTAGAGAAATTGTAAATGCCTGATTTTTAAAAGATAGAGAGCCAAACATTAGTGATAGATTTAAAGAAGTCTACACACAGAGTTTTGCTGTTTTAATATACAAAAGGGTTTCTTTTATTAAGGGTTAGGCTGTGGGGCTCTAACATCATGCTTAGTATATACTGTGGCCAAAACAAAATAAGGACAGAAGACAGAATCTCTCAAAAATACAAATTTGTAACCCAATATAGTACCGAGGCTAAAGAAAAAAGAATCAAGAACAAGAGTTTCTCACCCCCTACTTTTAGGGGATGTTTCCTCTCCCCTAAAAGGAGGAAAGTGCTGAGGTCAAGTGAGGTTTCTAGACCATGTTACCAACTCATAGATCTGTCCATCACTTAACTTATTCAGCTTTATAAGTTGGTACCAGGTGCTTCCTGCTTCCCTGGGCACTTCCGTGGAGCACACTCATCACCCGAAATGTCTGAGTCACCAGAGGTCTCCCTCTGCCCTGTGCTGGAATTATAGACCAAGTCTTGATGCAGGACCCAAAGCACACAGGCTGTCTCCCCAGAGAAAGTAGGAACCACAACAGAGTTGGAATCAGAGAACGGGGTGACAAACAAGATGAGAATCCAGCTAGCAAGTTTTTCACTTCCAGGACAAGGTGGTCTCTCTCCCACCCTTCTTTGTAGAGGCAGCAGTTATCTATCCTCAGAGACACTCTGATTATACCACCCACACCTGCAGTTCTCTGCTCTGAAGAGTCTTCTGGCCTTGAGCACCATCTGGAATTTTGGCATGTAGCTTAGGCTGGTAGGAGTTGAAGGGAGGGTTTTGCAAACATTCTTCAGGTCAAAAACAGATGCTATAGGCAGGCACTTGGGTGATGCCACAATCTGACCCCGAGAATTCACCTTCTTAATCTAAGTTATCATCACAAGCCACATGAGGCCTATAGCCAACGTGAGCAAGACTGTGGTGAACACAGCAACTCCAACCAGCAAGTCTGGGTAGTTGAAGGATAACCCAACTCCTGAAATACAAGGGAACATTTTTTAAAAAGAGAACCAAATGACAGGCTTGTTCCATTACCTAATGGGCTCTAAAAAGCACCTTTGGAGATTTATACCCTTATACCCCTGGTCCCTAGCATATTGCCAGGGACAAAGTAGGTACCTTTTTGAGAGAATAAACAAATGAACTAACTGCTAATATTTTATCAAAAGCCAAAGCCAGACTTGGAACAAAATGAATCTGGTAACGTAAGGACTTGTCACCAAAAACTTTTGCCATATGCTCCCTCAAGAACCCTATGCACATGTTCAGAATTCACTTTGGAAAATGTTCAACATCCCTTTGTGATGCAGAATCTAAATTGCCTATGAGTTAATGACTAAAAATTTTCCATCTTAGGCATATCAAAAATTCTTTGCCTATTTTTAAAAAGACAGAAACTAAGTTTGAGACCATGTACTCAGGGAAGCACAAAAGCCAGTTGTATTCCAGAATGTATTCTATCATCATGTAACTTACTGTAGATTCAAAGAACTAGAACTAGTTTGCATATCATCTAGAAACTATCTTTAGAGCAAAATCCACAGATACCAGATTTCTAAAACTTCAAGATGGCTGCCTCGCAGAACGTATTTCATCTTAACTCTTATCACTGCTTGCAATGAACAGAGTGTTTGTGTTCTTTCCAAATTCATAAGTTGAAAATCTCCCCCCCAATATGATGATTTAGGATGTGGGGCCTTTGGGGGGTGATTAGGTCATGAAGGTGGAGCCCTCATGAATGGGATTAGTGTCCTTATAAAAGAGGCCCCAGAGAGACCCTTTGACATCTAATCAAGCCCTTTGTTTCATAGGTATATTGAGACATAAGGACCAAGATCAAACAGCAAGTTAGCAAGACGGAAATAGAAATTGTGTCCATTGATATGCCTGTGGCAGCACTAGGCACTTTACATTATTTCCCAGGTAACTGTACTGACTAAATTGCCATCATGAGTAGTAACTCCTTAAAAAGGTGAAGGACATTGGCCAATTCATTACCAGTTGCCCTATCTGAACCTGCTCAGAAGGAACTCACTCAATTTCCCAGTGCAATTTCCTGCCCTATGTCGACTTTGGTACAAAAATTTATAAAGTAAGGACACAACTGTTGGAGCCTTAGGGAAACCCCCGAATGTTCAAGTTAATTCCTATGCACATCTACTTCGATCAGAGTCAGGAATAGCATCCTCATGGAAGTACTCCAAAGTTAAAGTTTGCGAAAGAAAAATCAGCACAACAAAGATTCTTATGGTAAATGGTTTTATATCACATTCTAAATTCTAGAACAGTTCCTGGACTTTGTATTCATAAGAGAATGTTTCCTTTGGTATTTGCAGCCAGAGGCATCAGAATGAGAGTTCAATCCTTACCTGAGGGCGTACAGGTATCATAGGAGTTCCCAGAGACTTATTAGCATACCAAGTGGGAAAGCATCTGGGCAGCCAATACCTGTGTGAAAAGCACTCACTCACAGCATGCCAGGCTGCATAAGGACACGGTCTTCATACTCCGACTTTATTGACATGTTCTGCCCCATCACCACAAAGCTGCAGGCCAATTTCACACTCATCCACATCTAAAAAGAAAAGAAATAGACTGTTCTGCTTAGTCTCATTATTTGGTCCCTTCTGCCATACTATCTTCTAGGCTATTCTAAAGGCTCATTCTCTGCCTTTCCCCCTCTTGCTGGTCTTGTACATCAGGCACAACCCTGCCTCAGGGCCTCAATACCATCTGGAAGCCTCTTTTCCTGATGGCTGCCTGCATGGCTCTCTCCCATGTCTTCTCAACAAAACCTTCCCTCACTACCTCTTAAAGACTATAATAATCACCCTCTTCCATCCTCTTTCCCTGATTTTTCTTCATAGTATATATTAACTACCAATTAATATCTTCTTTGTCTCTTGGTTAGACTGTAAAGTACACAGGGAAAGGATTAGTTTTCCAGGTTCATTATTGAATTCTCAGTACCTAGGACAATGCCTAACCCATAGTGTAAGTGCAATAAAATGTAACACAAATGGATGAATTAATAGCCGAACCCTTCCATGGGCTAGAGGACAAGTATAACTTTTCCATGATGAAGAATGAGAAAAGGCCTGCTATCCATGAGAAATGACATGGACTAGCACTGGGGAACTTTTCCTAGTTTACTTGATCTTAGTTGAATCATGCCTAATCTTCTAAGCAGAAGCTGAGACCCATTCATACTTTCCAGGAAGGGGCATCTCTTCTCCACCTCACAGGTTCCTAAAGCATCTTTGATGAGGGTTCTTGGTAAGACGGAATCAGGCTCACCACTTGAGACCTTAAGTGTAGCCAGAAAATGTATGTGACTTCACAGCATCTTTTCTAGGAATGTTTTAGAAGAGAGGAAAAGAAAACAAAATCTAAATACTTCTTCATAGAGAAATGTTAAGATATTTTTGAGGAGTCTAAGACTAGACAATAAAACTGATTTAACTATATATATATAGTCATAAAACTATTTCATAGACTATCAAATTCACGAATTTTGTTTGTTTAAATTCAAAGTCTTTTCCTTCAAGTAATAAGTCTGGGTTTGTGTACATGTAAAAATTTCTCTCACATGAAAATTTAGCCCAAGGACGTGGTTTTTAATCACATTTTTTTCTGGGACATTAGTGATGTTAGTGGCTCTGGCCACAGTTTATTGTGTTTTATCAGGTTGTTCTGCCATTTACTAAGCAGGAAAGTTGTGTCAAGGTCTTGTTTGACACTCTAGTTTTAACACTGGATGGGATTTTCCCCCCTTTTTTTAGGTACTTGGACTATAATAGAAACGATCAGCTTTTCTCCAATAAATAGAATAACCACACATTAATACATCTTGAATAAAACAACTAAGACTTTCAAACACATACTTTTCCGTTCCAGTTAGCCTGCCTTCATCATTTTGGTGTGAATAGTAGCCCTTTTTCCCCTAAGATCTGTAAGTAAAAGTAGAGATTGTATGAGACCACCTTTGCTCTTGATTTCAGCTGGTCAAGACTGAACACATTCCTAGCAACCAATTATGGAAGCTGCCTTCAGCCTGAGAACACAAGAGAGTGTTGCCAAAAAAAAATTCCCGTGGCACCATGGCATTGGGCAGAGAGCCATTGGTTGCTTATCTCTAACAAGAGTATCTTTTCCTGAGCAAACTTTTTTCAAGAACAAAAGTTAACAGCAACCAATTCCAAGAAAGAAATGCTAAGTGACATCTACTTGTCAATCATTAAAGCTAAGTCTTCCTGAAAAAAGTAAAAGAAACCTATTGTCTTCTGTCTCCACTTTTGGTTTTATTTGACTGTCTTTAGCATCTGTTGCAAGATCTCCTCCTCTTTAGTTCCGAAAGAAAAAGGAGAACCAAAAACCGACACACTCCAGTGCATGCACTCTATTTTTTACATGGAGCATTTATCATTGTAGTTATGTCCCATGAACACAGGTTCATAGATTTTTAAAGAGTTCTATTGCTATAGTCTTTTAGCAGCTGTAAAGGAGTCAGTCAAGTAGACGGTGCCATAATTTATTTGATCTTGTTCAACACTCATATTTCTAACTTTTATTATAATAATCCTATGATATATTAATGTATGAGTTTTCTAAGTTATAACTCTCTGGGATTTCTAGAAGTGGGATATGTGGGTCTGAGAGCCATTTGTTTTAGGTCCTTGAGATGTCTGTTACTCTGTTGTCCAAAAGAGGCCTGACAAATGTATATAGTCCTATAAGCAATGTCTTAGAACCACTAACACTTTATAGCTTGTATTAAATGGCATGCACTGTTCTCAACTCTTCATATTCACTCATTTAATCTTCATAACAATCTTATGAGGTAAGTACTATTATTGTTTCCATTTCATAGAAGAGAACTGAGGCACAGAAGTTATGCCAGATGTCTTTACAGGAGGAATACTAGTTTGAGGAAGTATCATTTTTGTCAACTGAAGGTGAATGTTGAGGGTAACCAGAGCTGCCACAATTACTGATGTCTGTTACAGCATAAAATTGTTTCCATCAGAACTCTGAGGAGATAAGGAGTGTGGGATGAATGGTCCTTCGTACCATATAAGTGGCTATAGTCCTCCAAAACAGCTCAGCAATCAGGTCAGAAGTCTGGCAATTATGCAGGTGGCAGTAGAATTCCTATTCAATTAGAACCTTTGTTAAGCTCACAAAAGAGAGAAACCTGTGGATGCCTTCTCACTTATTTCTTAGGAATTTTGCCACCCAAACCAGGGCAGGGCTAAGGCTGGGGATTTCCCCCAGAGTGAAAACAAGATGATATGGAAAATTACTTAACCAGAGAGTCACTTGTGCTCCTAACCTCCCTTTTCTGTACCCTTCTTCTTCCCTGCCCACTTCCCCCTCATCTGTCCTCTCCTTTGAGACATCTCATGTACTCTCTTCTCCCACAGGAACCTGCTTGCAGGAAACCAACTGGCATCAGTTGTTTGCACCTTTGCATGATTTCAGTCCTTATGTCACTTCTCCCCATAATCCCCTGGCCTCTGATTGGGACAGCTAAGACTTATAGCCATATTTTTCCAGTGTTGAAGAATTCCAGGCATGGCAAACTTCTGGAGGAGATGGTGGGGAGAGGAACAGGATAGGGGACACAGAGGAATTCTGAGGCCCTGAAATTATACCATCCCAGTGAGTCTTGCCAGCTCAGGCTCCACTACCCTGGAAATGTTAGCTTTCCTCAATTATATCCTTGGTCAAGGTCATTCCTCCCTTCACACTTCTCTCAGGGTAATCTCTGTGGTACTCAGAACTTCTACTGCCATCTAGGCCCCAATGCTCTCAAATTATGGCCTCCACTATGAGGTCCCTGAACACCATGCCTGAGTGTCGGACCAGCTGCTGAATGTTCAGTTTCCACATGGACACATAAAGCCCCTTCCCCACATGTCTGCTCCTGCTTCCATGAACAATGCCGCCATCTACCCTGGCACCCAAGCCTAATACCAGGAACCACCCTGGACTCCTGGACCTCTCTTCCTGGCTCTCCATAACCATTCTACCTTGGACAACCTCTGCTATATACACTCCTGTCCTCTCCATCCATTCTGCCATTACCTTAGTTAAAGCCCTAGAACCTCACTTACTTATGATAATATTGTACATTCAACATAATTTGGAGGAAACGTTCCGGGGGTGGGGGGTTCTGCATAGAAAAGATTATTCAAAAAATATTTTTGTTTTTAAAAATCAATATGACCTTTTAGCATTATCAATTTAAAAACCTTCCTTTAGCTTTTTAAAATGTAAGTTAATATAGAGAATTATTAAAAGCATAAATTTGTTGACTGTATCATAGATGATTATCATTTTGAGATACTCTATTAGGCAATAATATTTTCAGCAAGTAGAGCTTTTAAAGGCTAAGGGCTGAGCACTTTGGGGGGGGGTATATATATATCTCCCACAGGAATATAAAAGTGCTTATCCATTTTAAGCAGCACATTGTTCATTCAGTGGCATGAAGTACATAACATTATGCAGCCATCACCACATCCACCCACAGAACACTGTTCACCTTGCAAAACTAAAACTCTGTACCCATTAAACAGCAATTCCCTCCCTTCCTGGCAACCACCCTCCTGCTTTCTCTCTCTGAGTTTGACTGCTATATGTACCTTGTATAAGTGGAATCACACAGTATTTGTCCCTCTGTGACTGGCTAATTTCACTTAGCATAATGTCCTCAAGGTTCATCCATATTGTAGCATGTGTCAGAATTTCTTTCCTTTTTAGCTAAATAATATTCCATTGTATATATATCCATGTATCTGTCAAAAAAACTTCCTTTTAAGTTCTTAAAATATTTTTCCATAATTATAACTTTAATAAGCAAAATTACAGTGAACATCTTTAAAGGTGTCTTTGGTTAATATTTATACCTTCCTTTAGCTTTTATGTTCTTAAAATATTTTTCATATTTGTAACTTTAGCAAATAAAACTATAGTAAATGTCTTTAAGGATATACTTGATTAATATTTATCTGATTAATAATTGGCCCTACTATAAGCTTAATTAATTAGATACATTCAAACATTTAATACTACTTTTATAAATTTAATATATGCAATTTATTTATTTTTTTAACTTTTTTTTTTTACAGTAGAAAAGAAAAGTTTTATTAGAAGGTAAAGCACACTTCCAGACATGGAAGCAGGCCTGAGCAAGAGAAGCATAGCTCAAAAGACCCAATTTACTTTTTTAAATTCTTCAATTATCTGACTTAAACAAAATCTTGCCAAGAACTTAAAAAACATAAATTTAATAAGCTAAACCAATAAATATAGTAACATTTAAGTTCTCCTAACTCTTCCAACATCATACATAAATTTATTAAACTTTCAACTTAAAATCACAAGTCTAACTCAGTTACTCAATTACACTTTTAAATTTGAATTATGTCTCACTTTTCCTCTAATAGATCAAATTCTCTTCAACATTATAAGCAGTTAAAATGCCAAATATGCACAGGGTATTCTTAGAACAAAAGAATCAATGCTGTAGGTTTATTTTAAAATCATTTCTATACTTAGTTCTAAATCTCCCTGGGCCTAACAAAGTTTCTCAGAATATGGCGGTTTCCAGACTTCTCAGAAAATAAGAACCAACTGGGGCATTTGTGAAATATACAGATTCCCAGGCACCCACTAAGATCCACTGAATCTGCATTTCCAGGGAAAAGTGTAGGTGATCTGCATGATTATAAGAGCGCTGGGTTTATCTTACCACAGAAATTGGAAAACACTTTACTTAGGGAAAAAAAAAATCCTTCTCAGACATCTATGGACCAGGATTTGACCAGGTTCTAACTAGATTCTTGTGGGTAATTCTGAAAGGACACCTCAACCCTAATTTATCTTCCACTGCAGGGTCATTGTAAGTAAGGGAAGTGACCCACCTCCCTTAAAGGTGTGTCATATTGCTGCTTAAGATTTCAAGTCTAAGTACAGCCAGTGGACTTTGCATTCCTCTGGCTCTTTAGATAATGGAAATGCCTTTTTCTTCTATCTCTAAATAACTTTGAGTGTCACCTTATGTCTCTCCAGGCTTTCACAACACACACCCTCAGAGATATTGAAATGATGCCCGATCGAACCCTGGTGTCTCCCTCAGGTTTACCTGATTTCTCAGCCACAACTTTAAGGTCATTCTTCTGACAGGCTCCTAACTGGTACCCTGATTCCAGCACTGCCCCTGCCCTTCCACGTAGCTCCTAGATAATCTTCCCAAGATGCACGGCCAGGGTACACCCTACTAAACCCTCCCCTTGCTTGCCACTGCCCAAGGAAATGGCTGTTTTGGTTCAAGACATGGTTCATGAACACCTGCCTTCCTTTCCCCAGGCCCACCTCAGGCCTCTCCCACGGGGCCCAAGCCCTACAGAATTCCCTGCAGCTCTCCAAAGTGCTCACGCAGTGCCACACTCTGAGCTAAGCACCTTTCCTGAATTATTGCAGAATCAAAACATCGGAAGCCTACAGAACTCATCTCAGGCCCCTGCACTTGACAGTTTCCTTTGCCTGCAGTGCCCTCTCCTGACGTTGATTCCCACTCATCCTTTAAAACTCTGTGCATCTCCTCCTCTCTGAAGCATTCCTTGACTACTAAAGTCAATCCATTCCCCCTGCCTTTCTGTGACCCCATCGATCTAGCAAATACTTCCGTTTGTACATATCTACAATTATTTACTTACATAGACAGAACTCCTTGAGGCCAAGGACCCCTGTGTCCTTTGCTCACCACCGAGGCCCCAGTACCACATAGGGCCATGCTTGTTAACTGAGTGATACCCCTTACTCTCCCCCAACTCCATTAATCAAAGACAAACAGATGTCCTGGGCTCACCCCTGTAACCCCTAGGATCTCTATACTGTCTTGGGCTCAAAGCCTTTCTTTTTCATTTTATTGGGTTGGGAAAGAACAGTTCAGTCTGCCCACACTGGCTGGCTCTAGAATGCCATATGGGCTAGACTCTGCCCCCTGCACTTGTTGCTGTTGCTATTGCTACTTCTATCTGGGTCGTGACCCAGGCCTGTGGACAGCTGGTGTCAAGCTGGTGGCTGAACCATTTCATGCATCTGCAGTAAGCATCAGCTTTTTCTTCTTGCTCTCTGTGTGAAAATGCAGCAATCTCCATGAAACCCAACACTGGACAGAAGGGGCAAGTTGCAGGGTACCAGATCTGGAGCCTGTCTAACCTTTCTCTCTAGGGAAATATGGGGTTAAAAATAATAATAATACTTTTCTTCTCACCTTCTAAATTTTTCTAGCTGGGCTATCAATTAAATTAACAGAGAGAGATTAACAGGAGAAAATCAAATGTTTTAATGCATACATGTGGAAAATCCACATAAGCATGAAAAGTCCAAAGGCAGTAAGACAACATTGGGCAGATAAGACATTTTGGACAGAGTAGAAAAGAGGGGAGGAAGGGAGTATTAGATTTCAGAAATGAGAGTGGGTGATTTACAGATGGTTAAGGAAGAGCAGAACATATATGGCAGGAAATTTCTTGCTAGGTGACTCAGAAACAGTGGGACAGGGGATACAGAGCTAACAGTTGCCTGCCTGATGGCCTCTTATTTACCATACTTAATTCAAATTAGACTGAGGCAGCATTCTAAGATTCTCTTCCTGAAGCAGGTTTCTGTCTGAATCTCTTGGGCAGGAAAGCGGGGAGGGCCACAGGTTCTTTCTGAGTCTTGTTTCTTTTCTTTTCTTTTCTTTATTATTATTTATGCCTGATAAATAATAATAAGCACCTGATATTCCTAGGTGTTCTCCCATCCAAGTACTAACCAGGCCCTACCCTGCTTAGCTTCTGAGATCAGACATCGGGTTTGTTCAGGGTAGCATGGCCATGGACCGTGGCTCCACTGGGGAGCAAACCCAGGACCTTCTGCATGTAAAGCAGATGTGCTAACTGCTACACTATTAAACGACACCCTTGTTTCTTAATAAACAACTTAAAGTCAATATCCCAACAAGCAGCCTCAAGGCAGCAAAATTTTGGTTTCTTTCAGGGGCAAACCCTTGCCAGAACTTTAAGCCTCAGAGAAGATTTCTTTCTACTCAGGCCCTCTCTTGAAAGCTCAGGGGAGAGGCTGTTTAATGTCTAAGAGAAATGCTTGGAGGTTGACAGCATTTCCAGTCAAGTGTCCAATGTTTGTGAAAAGAAGAACCAAAGACAGTCTGCATCAGAATTGCTGGGAGGAAAAGGGCATGTTTGCTAACATACAGATTCTTAGGACCCAACCCCGGACCTTCTAGTTCTGAACCTCTGGGGAATAGGGTCCAAAAATCTACCAAATTAACACAAGCCCCCACCTCACCTCCAGGTAATTCCTGTGAACTTTGCAAAGCATGGCCTGCCTAGTTCAATAGAAATAAAAGCAACATGCTTCACTTTCCTAAATCACGAAGAGAAAACATTTCTGCCCCAGGGTCCAGATTTAAGAAAAATGAGAGTCATAATCATTAAAGCACCTCCATGTGAGCATCATGGTTTTGTATTTGTCTCCAGAAACTCTGTGGTATGGGTACACACGTGTGGGTGTGTGTGTAGGTAGGTGTGGTGAGAAAGTGTCCTTTGACTTGAAGGAGGTTGTAGTGGAAGATGCAAAGGAGACAAGAGGAGGATAATGAGAAAGAAAGTTTATCTCCTGTGAGACTGTTGCACAAAGACAAAGGGTCATGAAAGGCCATGACTCTTTGGCCTATAGGGTTAGAGGAAAGATGAAGACTGAAGGTGGGGCAGGGGAGCTGATTGAAAGATAAAATCACACTTCACAGAAGGGCTGGATCTCAAAATCATAATATCAAGTGAAAAGAAAGGATCACGAAAGAATACAGTAGATTCCATTTATGGGAATTTTTAAAAAGCAAAAGCAAGTAGCATATTGTCTAGGAATGCATACACAGATGATAACATTGCAAAGGAAAACAAAGGAAATATGCACTGCAATTCAAGACAAAGGTCTCCTGATCTACCTCCGGGAGAGAGGGAAGGAGATGTTTTGGAGATGAGGGACCACGCAGGACTTCAAAGGTACTGATAAGTTTCTATTTCTTAAACACAGGGTGGGTACTCAGGCGTGGTCACATGTGCATAACATCATTTTGTGTGTACAATATGAAATGATGAGCAACATGAACAAAATAAACATGACTTGTTCATCAGATTCTGAGATATTAGAAAAAGGTGGCACCTTCTGGAATTCATGGCAGGTATGGCTCGAGCAAATAAAAGTAAATCCGTTGACCAAGTGCCGAGATTTGGTAAATGTTCAGTTCTTGTTACTGACTGAACTTGCCTCCAGGATAGGGATGGGCAGGTGAAGTCTTGGGTATTTGACTGGGGGAGGAAGTACAATGTCTCATGCCCAGAGCTACGGGACACTGGCCAAGGGCCATGTAGCAGCAGCAGGGCCTTGTGGAGTGTGTGCGACCATGCCAAAGTCAGCAAATCCATAAAGGGCAAAATGGGAAGGAACTAAGACTGGGAGCCAAGCAAAGGGAGCAGGGGGATCGGAAGGGGCCAGCCGGTAAGAATTCTCTGAGATGGATTTGGGGCCTGTCTGGGACTAAGGCAGCCTTGGTCTGTGACAACCAATGACTGACATGAAGTAAATGTCACCTGCAGAGGT
The DNA here is from genome assembly GCA_004027375.1 of Macroglossus sobrinus. Lineage (NCBI taxonomy): Eukaryota > Metazoa > Chordata > Mammalia > Chiroptera > Pteropodidae > Macroglossus > Macroglossus sobrinus. Next base: position 201,173 of record PVKZ01000983.1, on the reverse strand, counting down.
GACACTACCAGACAGACCCCCAGATGGCCAAGAACAGCTCCTCTTGGGGCAGAATCTGAGGTGGTCCCATTAGCCACATACCCTCAGAGACCTATGGAACCCTAGAATAAGGAACCTGTCCATCCTGTGGCTCAATGTAGAAATCCCTTATCCTCCTGTCACACAGGTCCCTGACCTCTGTTTGAGTATTCCAGAGGTCCTGCCCCACTGTAAAAAGACACACTTTCTTACCAAGTCCTATATTCTGAGCTGTGGCACATTTCCCTCATGGTGTCACCTCTGCTCTCAGGAGCTAAGCCAAGTCTCTCTTTTACCCACAAGGTTAGCAAGACTGTGAGTCCAAGCCAATAAGCATAACAAAGGCCACTAAGGAGGTGATGTGGTAGACACCAGAGATGTACCAACCTGAGTGACCCTCATAATAGTACTTGCTGCAGTCAGCAGGCAGCCTCCAGTTCCTGTGGGGTTGGCCAAGAACTGCCTCACTAGACCATGACCACATCTGACAACTAATCACAGAAAGGGTGTCAAACAGTGGCCACTGCAGCCCACCCACCAAGAACTCTGAGGGGCCGTATATGCCTGTGGGGTCAACTTTGTCAGGGTGCTTCACTGTGTGGCCACTCCCTCTGCCCAATCTTGCTTCCCCTTCCTTCCTTTCACAGGTGTTTATCCTTGATAAATGTCCTGCTCACCAAACTCCAGCTCAGCATCTACTTCCAAAGAGCCCAATCTGTTATAGAAGGGGAGTCTTTATAACAGATTAAACCAAAGAGACAGTGGTTTCAGATCACTAGCAAATAAAAAGAAAATGCTGTTGAAAATCTTGTTCACTGCAACCTTTGCAAAGGATCTGGCATTTCCCTAAGAGTTTCTTCAAAACAAACAGGAAGGATTTTAAGAGATGCCTCTTAAAACTCTCCAGTCTGAGCATGTTGCTTCAATGAACAATTCAGAATGGGTGAGACCACAAACATGCTCAGCTCCCTGCCCCTGGGTGGGGTTGGAAAGGCTCCCTTAGGGCTGTGTCCATTACCCTTCTTCTATTTGTTAGTGCTGGAATAGGATTTGCCAACACAAGCTAGCAGAGCAACGTGGCATTTCTACTCACTTGAGGAGGGTTTTTTTTTTCAAGTTCCATTTCCTTTCCTACCCACCGAATTCTCCAAATCAGCAGTTCCCAGTTCTCCCTCCTCTGGACCCATAATACTGATTGCCCTAGGCCCCTTTTGTACAATTAGTTGTACATCTTGTGCACTGCTGTAGGACAATTCTCAGGCTGCTGGCTGGTCGGGTTATTTAGTTATTCCTGGCATTATTTTCTACTAATAGGAAAACAACAACCAGCCATTCCTATGAGCTGCTCATGCAGATGCTTGATAGGAATAAGACTGTGTCAGGCCTCCTCCTAGCATTTCCTCCTTGGATGGCTCCTTGGGTTAAACTATAAGGAGTGATTTCTAATCTTCTTTTAAAAAAATTTTATCAGCATTATCATCTCCTTTTTTTGACTAAAAAATAAATTCATTGTACAAGCTTCCTTTTGCTGCTGTAACAAATTACCGCAAACTTAGTGGCGTAAAGGAACACAGATTTATGATACAGTTCTGGAGGTCAGAAGCTAAACATAGGTCTCACTGCACAAAAACCAATGCATAAGCAAGACTTTGTTCCTTTTCTGGAGGCTATAGGGGTTGTCCAGCTTCTAGAGGTTGTTGGCATTTCTGGACTCGTGGCTGTTTCTTATGGCAGGGAGAGGACAGCTAAGTTATTCTTTGCCCTGGTTGCCCATATTTTACTTTAGGTGAGTCTATTGTGGCTTCTGATCCAGGTATTGGCTGGATGAGCTTCACAGCAGCTCTGACTGACCTCTCTTCTTTAAGCACAGGCCCAGGTACAGGCTCAACCAGAGGAGGGACCTTCCCAATGGGCCCTTCCCAGACCCAGGCATGTGTCTCCGGGGAGCCCTTTAACAACACAGCCAAACTTACCTGAGCAAACTTACCTGACAAACATCAGTGCAAGAAACACTGACCACAAAGAGCCAAGGGCAAAAGCTCAGAGCTGTAGTCAGTTCAAGTTTCCTAACATGCAGAATATTATAAACAATGAGTTACACTTTCTCATCAGAGAACTTCCTCTTGTATAGAACACTCTGAAACCATCAACTGTCAAGAACACCCAAATAAAGTAGGTGCTGAAACCATAAAGACAATAAGAATAAATTCACTGTGAAGATTCTAATATTCAAACTGGGGTTTTTGTTTGTTTTGTTTTATATTTTGGTAGAGGTCATTTGAATCTGGCCACCAAGGCTACAAAATACTCTCTGGGAAAAGACCTGATTCCTTACAGCTGCCTTGCTGAGCTTCTGGACATATAAAATGGGAATTGTGAGTGCAAACCCTGAAAAAAAGATATCTGGTCTTCAGACATCTTGCTGCAGGCATTTCTGAACTGCTGAGTCAACTAACCCAATGAAACCGGTCACCTTGTCCACCCAGAGAACACTCAGGAAATATTTGACTCACTCTTGTTGACTCATGTTGGAAAAGCAAACTCACAACAGTCCTGACTACAGTCTAGTATGGAGCAGTTTTACTTGTAAACAACCAGCTCCCTGCCTATAGAGAATATAAGCCTACAGAAATAAAGAAATAAGCTTAGCACTCTGCCCCCCTGCCCTCAAATCATGTTCCAGGTGATGTTTTATAAGCACATCTGCAAACTGCTCTGTTTTTTAACCTGGAAAGCAAGCAAAACACACCTGATAACTTTGTTAATTAACTGAGCCAAGAGCAGATTAGCCTGGAACACAAAATGGCTAATAACCAGATCTCTAAAGCTTGGGCATTCTCTCTAAAAAAAAAATTTTTTTTTTAATTTCAATTTTGATGTCAGTGGAGACATTCATTTGGAGATCTGGGATGTTGGCTATAAGTAAAGGCAGGGTTGTGGGATCACCATGGGTCACAGAAGGGAGCCTGGCAATTTGGAGAAAGAAAACACTGACCCAACCAGTGAAGTGTGTTGGATTTCTCACATTAAGAGTTAGCTTCTGTGTCTAGAGGGATGGGAGCCACAGAGGTCCTGAATCCAGACCTAGAACATGACCTCTTCATATGCTATGTAGACCTAGAAAGGTGTCTTTGGATGCTAAAAACAGGGCTGGCTAGCAAAGTGATAAAATACTGGGTCTATTCACAGGCCCTAGACCCCTAGATTATCTCTTGTGTCATTTCATATAGCTGCTTATCCTGGAGCCACAGCCTTAAGAAGGTCTACATGAAGGGACAGCAGCGATAGCCTCAGCCTGTGTTCCTTTACATTTGCAATTCCTTTTCCCTGTAGATCTCCACTTGTCCTACTCCTTCATTGCATTCAGGCCTCTGCACAAATGTCACCTGTATATAAAAGTTGTGCCTGATCAACTACTCTATCTGAAATAGCCTTACAATTCCCCCCACTTGATTTCCCTTCATTGCACTTATTTCCACTTCCCATTATATTAGGTATGTATCTCTCTAATATCTGTCTCCCCAGTTAAAATGTCACATGCATGAATAGAGATTTTTTTAATTTTCAGTCAGGTCCCCAGGTCTTAGGACAGTGCCTGGCCCATAAAAACCTCAATAAATACTTGTTGAAGAGTGAATGAATCTTAAAATTGGGGGTTGAATCAACCACTGGACAGCAGGTGTTTCATGGAGCAAATATGGACTCACCTGAGAAGTATGTGAGGAGAGGTATGGAGTTTGGTGTGTGTTTGGGGACAGGTTGATAGAAGTGGGGATTAATAAGATCCATGTCTTGTGCCCCTGCAGCTGCAGACACCATGGGTGAGCACAGCCCAAGGGCTTACTCCTTCCATGCCTCCTTCCTGGTTTGACATCAGCTTTCATCAAACTCTAGCAGATCATAGCCTGGTAGAACCAAAAAAGTCTAGAGCAGGGGTCTCCAAAGAGTCCATGCCCTGTTAGGAACTGGGCAGCACAGGAGGAGGTGAGTGTGGATGATCAAAGGAGCAGAGCTTCACCTGTATCTGCAGCTGCTCCCCAGCATTAGCATCACTGCCTCAGCTCCACCTCAGATCAGCAGGCATTAGATTCTCATAGGAGCACCAGTCCCTGGTGCAAAGAAGTTTGGGGTGTTATGGAGCAGGTGAGAACAGGGACTCGAATCAAAGAGAATTGTGAGCCTTTATTAGCCGGCCAGCGACTGACTCTCTACCATGCAGGGTTAGAGGAGATCAGCCCCAAATTTCCAGAGGAGGCAGCTTATAAAGCTTAAGACCATATCATGGTGGTCTTTCAAGCAAGCAAGCAAGCAGATTACAGGAAACATATTATAAAAAGCAGTTGTTGGCTGCAAACGTCCAACACAAAGGCAAATGTCCCATACAAAGGCAAATTTCCTCAGGGAACTCCTAGATCAAATAGGGCATAGCAGGCAGTTTCCCCATCTGCATCCCAGTGGTGGTCAATGCCCTCCTGGGGGCCGGAGCCTGGAGATATCACTTCTCTGTGACTGAAAAGTTTCTGACTTTTACAGGGACCATTTAGAAGAATCATTTGACTGATGAGAAATCTGAGGCCCAGGGAGGCTTAAGTGCAGAACTTGACTTGAACCCAGGCCTATCTGGCTCCCAGTCTACTGTTCTTTCCAAAACACAGTACTGTCCCCAGCTATTATATTGCTGAGGCTATCGCTGCTGTCCCTTCATGTAGACCTTCTTAGGGCTGTGGCTCCAAGATAAGCAGCTATATGAAATAACAGAGGAGATTGCTTAGGCCTTCTCTAACAGTGGGCGGAGGAGAGGGGTGGAGGGGTGGGGATAAATCATTTGGAGGAAATTGCTGTTTAAATCTTTATCCTGGGGCCACTCTGAAGGTAGAAAGCAGGCTCTAAACAATTTTTCTTCTGAATTTTTATATTGTTCCACTAAATGACATCTGAACTTTCTACAACAGCATGCTCTACAGAACTTTCTGCAACAATGGTAATACTCTATTTCTGTTCCCTCCAACACAGTAGCCACTAGTCACCTGGGGCTGTTGAGCACTTGAAATGCAGCTAGTGAGACTAAGAAAGTGAATTTTAAATTTTGTTTCACTTCAATTAATTTACATTTAAGTATAAATAGTCATATGTGACTCTAGTGGGTATCGCTACTGGATGGTGCCATTCTAGAACCTTGTATATAGAAATCTTACTCTGGAAAATAGAAGAGAAGTAGAGGGGAAGGGTAGTGGAGGGGGAGAGAGAGAGAGAGAGACAGAGACAGAGACAGAGACAGAGACAGAGACAGAGAGAGGGAGGGAGGGAGGTAGGGAGGGAGGGACCGGGAGAGATAAAAAAGGGAGGGAGGGAGATCTGGTTGTGATTCCTCACTATAGCCACAAGATGGCACTATTGATCAGAGTCTTTATTCTGAAAAGCAAAGCAGGCTTTTAAAATAAATGCCCAGGCTAATTTGGGAATTTCTGCTCCCCTCCTCACTCCCTCCCCACTTCCTCCCTTCTTTCTTCCCTTCCAATCTGTCTTTCTGTCTTTATTCTATCTCTGCTCTCCTTCTCCTCCCTCAATATTGACTTTCTGCTGGGCATGAGCAATATAATAGTCTGTTCTGTGAAGCTTAGAGCGGTAAAGATCCGGAGACTGCTATTTGGTTACCCTAGGTGCAGTGGTGGCTCATTGGGTGTGACAAGAAAGGAGGAGTCCACCTGCCATTTCGTCCGTCCGGGCTCTACTGTTATGGCCCTAATTCTGGCCCTGGGCTTGGGAGGCCCGCAAGGATGATTTTGTTCACTCGCCCGCCCTCGCCCTAACCATGTCCTTCCCCCAACCTCAAACACTTATCTTGGAAGCTCCAGCCCTCAGATCTGGTTCTAGGAGTCATCATAAAATCTCTAGAGAAACTATAAACACGTAGAGAATGTCTCCTGGTGGGGGTTCTGAGGTGTCTTTTGTATTGTAGCTTAAGGAAAAAGCAGTCAGTGGCTTGCAGATGGTGGGTGGAGCTTGAAGCATTTTTCTAAGTTTTTTTGTAGTTTGGGAATAAATCTCCAGGGATAGGGCAGGGCTGCAGGCTAATTCCAGTACAGCAGGATCAGGGCTATGAAAACATGCACACAAAGAAAACTTCAAAGCTCTTCCGTGAGTCTGAATAGGAGGGAGCCTGTGGAGGGTTGGATGTTAACTTTGCACCAAAAGCCCTCTTATGTGTTTTCAGATGGCCCTGCAACTCAGAAAACATGCAGGACCTTCCCTTATCAGTGGAGTCAGGAATCAACAGGCCCCAGAAGGTAAAGACAGGGATGGCAGGGCCCAAAAGTTGGGGTCCGTCTCTAAATGTTCTCTGGCTTGAGAGCTGAGGCTGACTTCATCTCTGCAAACTGCATTTAGTCATTGCAGGAACTCACCCTGCTTCAGTCCCACCTCCTCCCCAAACCTGGTCAAATCCTGACACAGCTAGTTTGGAAGAGGGCGTGTGAGAATTACTAATGCTGGAATCATTCATTTCTGAGACCTTAAGTGACTCCTTTATCTCTGATAGGCAGAGGGATCAAAGGAGGGTATTTATGGCTTAGAAACAAACCTCCCATTCTTTACTGTGCTATAATAAAAATAAAAAACTCCTAAGCCTCCCTTCCTCACCCATTCCTTCCCTGCCCGGTCCTCTCTGTCTTAACTGTGTCTGTACTAAAACAAACTCTTCTATTATTCCTCTCCTTTTTTTTAAGAACCAGGTCAGGTCAAGCTACTGTCTGCCCAGCTCAGAGAGTCTTGGCTGCCACTGTGCTACTGAATGAATGGTGCTGACCCCTCCGTCTCAGGGGAGGACAAGAGGTCCCTGATCTCGGGCAGGCTCTCCCTTGGTACTTATGACCTTTACTTTACCTAGATAGGTATATCAGCACCAGAGTCAGACTGCCTGGGTAGGCTAGAAACCTGGCCACTTATTAGCTATGTGACTTTGGGTGAGTTAGTTACTTAACTTTTATAAGGGTCAGTTTCCTGATCTGTTAAATAGGGATAATAATAGCACCTAAGGCAAGTTTATGAAAATTAAATGAGATAAAATATGTAAAATGCTTAGTACAGAGCCCAATGCAAAATAATATCAGCTACATTTGTCGGTACCTCAAAATTCTTATTTTATTTCTAAGAACTTGGAGCTGTAGTGCAAACTGAGTTGTTCATGTTCTTTTGTGGCCTCTAAGAGGTACTGAAGTGAGGATGCGTGTGGCCCCAGCATGATCCTGGACCACCACCCCAACTGGAATCAGAATCTGTCAGGAAGCAGGATGTAGGGTGGGGTGGGGGGAATCCTCAGCCTTAAGGAGGCTGTGAGATGGGCGCTGTTGGCATTTTGGACCAGGTAATTTTTGTTGTGAGTGGTCATCCTGCAAATTTTAGAATGTGCCAATAGCAGCCTTCTAGTTGTGACAATTAAAAAAAAAAAATTAAAATGTCTCTGGACATTGCCACATGACCTCCAGAAGGCAAAACTTCCTCTGGTTGAGAACTACTGGTCTAGGCAGATGGGGAAATAAGGAAGCATCCCCAAAGGTGCCTGACTGAGCTAAGCTGAGGAAACAGGAATGAGTGTGGTCAGATTCTGCCCCAGGAGGGGCTCAGGCAGACCCTCAGGGTTGAGTTCAGAGGTTGGTCTTGGAAGACAAATACTCCGCCACCCTCACCCTCTTCCCCTTCCCCCAACCCCCAAATCCATGGTTTCCCCTGGAGAGCATGTGGCCTGGCTTCCTCAGGAGACAGTGCCTTGTGTAGGTGTGGCCAGAACAAAAACACATTGCCCTGTTCAGCCCCAAGGAGCCTTGGCCAAGACACAGTGCCCCAGAGGCAGAGAATGCTCACTGAATGGACTTTGGTCAGTTCTGATCTCAAGGCAGAGCTCAGAGCCATGCTGTCTGGGTGTGAATGAATCCCTGCTCTGCTACTCACTCACGGTGTGACCTTGGGCAAATTGCTTCCTTCTCTGTGCCTTATTTGAAAAATGAAAAGAACAATAGGGTTTACTTGATGGAGTTATAAGGCTGTTATGAGGATTAAATGACTTAATATTTATAAAGTGCTTAGAACAGAGCCTGGCACATAGCAAGCACTAGACGTTTATTGAATAAGCCAAAACCCAACAGGAAGCCTTCCATAAACTGGTAGTTGCCCCTTCTGTGACCTAAGGTCCAGCAGTTGTATTTCTGTGCATTCTTGGCGTGAGGGGGCTGTGAACCCCTGAAGTATCTCTCTTACAGAGGTGGCTGTTCTTAGTAAAAGTTCATTTGACCAGACAGAAAACTTGGTGCAAAGGGCTCCAGAACTTTCAACTTGAAAGCCTCTGGGTACTCCTTTGAGAATGTTGGGAGCAAACACCTCTCTCTGCCAACTTGGGTTTGAGGGGAGGGGCCTGTGGATTAACTGACAGTAGACAGATTAACAGGCGAAAGATGAGGTTTGTACACACACCGAGTGTGGGCACAAGGAGTAATGAGTAGCTCACAAAATAACAAGAGGTAAAAGTTATAGACCAATTTACCAAACTAGGGGTTAGGGCTTTTGCTGGGGTTAGAAAGCAAGGTTCTGATGAAATCTGTTTTGTTTTGTTTTGTTTTCACTGTTGTATGTTGTTTATTAGGTATCATTGTTTATTATGACTTAATTAGCGGTAACAGTGGAGCTGGAGAGTATTGCACCTTCTCCAAACTGTGCAGCAAGAACCACCAATAGTGTGGTAGAATTGTGGCCCTGCCCAAAGCCACAGCTCCTGCAGCCTGCAGATGTCAGCCCTCATCTCCTTGTGCTTGTGAGCTGGTCTGGTGATCCTTTGGAGATACATTGGGTATCAGGATTCTGCCTGATCACTTACGGAATGGATCGATGAGGATAACCTCGAAGTATCTGTATGGGGAACCTTCACCAACCCAGTAAGAATTCAGGACTCTCAGAGCCCCGTGGTGGTGTCCACCTTGCTCTTCGGCAGCAGACAGAGGCTTTAACTGGTTAACGCCACAGTGGACAGGCTTGCTGTACTTCACACCCTTAGGAACCAGGCGTTTGCAACCACCATGGTGCTCTTCAGCAGCAGACAGAGGCTTTGGGCAACCCTTAACTGGTTAACACCACAGTGGACAGGCTTGCTGTACTTCACACCCTTAGGAACCAGGCGTTTGCAACCACCATGGTGCTCTTCAGCAGCAGACAGAGGCTTTGGGCAAACCTTAACTGCTGAACGCCACAGTGGACAGGCTTGCTGTACTTCACACCCTTAGGAACCAGGTGTTTGCAAACACCATGGTGAAAGGTCTGCTTGAGTATCCTTACAACATAGCAGTTGGCTTCTTTCGGAGCGAGCAGTCCAAGGCAGAAACTAAGGCAGAAGTATAATGTCTTCGTTCAGCTAGCCTCAAAGACATATATCATCCCTTTTGCTGTATTCTGTTGATCATACAGACAAATCCTGCTACGATGAGGGAGGAGACTATAGAAGGGTATGAAAACCATGAGGTGGGGGACCACTGGGCACCACCTTAGAGGCTGACTGCCACAGACTTTCAGTTCTCCCTCCCAGAAAAATGTTCACCCGAGCACTAGCTCAGATGTCAGCCCGGTACAGGCACACCCTAACAGAAACCTCTCGGATGGAAAGCCCAAGGCACTGGGGTGGTATTTGGTGCTCTTACCCATTGCCTCAGCCAGCCTCCTCACTGAACAGCATACCCACTCAGACTGAGTAAGTCATGCCCTTCCATGGTAGAGCAAAGGCATATGAAAGGCATTGGGTACGAGAAACACAGGGCACAAGGGCCCCTCTCCAAATCAAGACTGGGATATAAAGCCGTCACACCAAAAACATTAATAATAATAGCAGGGAACATATGACTGTAAGAGGAGGGGGATATGATGGAGCTGGAGCAATTCTGCAGGCTTCAGGGAGGAGATAGGACATGAGTTAAGTTCTAGTAACCCCCCAGCCCTGCCTAAGCTTCAAATTCAGATATGATGACCTGAAAGCTTCCCAACGCTTCCTGCTGTTTTATGCCTCCCAGCCATTGTACATATTCTCCCCTTTCTCTCCTTATTCCCCTTCTTGTTAACTCCACTTATCCTTTCAAATTCAGCTCAAGGAGCACTGCCTCCAAGAAGCCGTCCCGATACCCTGCCATCTGATGTAGCTACTCACCTCTGTAATCTCAAAGCACCCTCACCCCTCACAAATTTCTACAGTGCTTGACCACACTCACTACTTGCTCACCACTACACTTGATCCTCCTTGAGAGCAAGAAACAATGTCAGGTTCAAATCACACAGTGCCTAGCACAGTGTCTGGTGCATACTCAGCCCTGAATATGTTTGTAAAAGGAAAGGAGGGAGAGGAAGAGGAAGGTTTGGGAGAGAGCAAATAATTCATCATCTTTCTCCTCTTCATTCCCCATGAGTGGGGCTTCAAGCAAAATAAGAACTGTTGGCCAGAACCACTCTCCCTGCTCCTCCATGTCCCAAGAAAAATAACCTGGAGAGTTCTAGTTTCAGTCATGTAACATGTTTGAGAAACAGCTTTTGGTACTGAAGGCAACCAAAAAGCGGGTGCTGGAGGAGTATTTGTTCTCAGGATATTATTACTTGGTTGGAGAAGCTTGAAGCTAATAACAGGTTGAAACTACCCCATGGTGACAACCTCTGTGGGAAAATCTTGTGACGTATCAAGTTCCCTGAGAGTATTCAACAGTTCTGGAAGGAGACTGAATGTCTGTGTCTAAAGAGATTCAAGGCTAAGACATGAAGTGACCCCAGAATGAGGTCAGTCATTGGAGAGATTCACATGGGACTGCCCGAGGCCACCCTTTAGCTTCATTCCGCCCAAGTGATAGCCTCTTGGCCACCTCTGGGTACACATTAGACCTCTGATTATTCACAGCCACTCACTCGAGTTCTCTTTCCACATGCATCAGGTTAATATTTTAAATATTAACTGATGTTTTGTTTTGGTTTAGTTTTCTGTTTGCTGAAACCTCATGTGCTCAGAAAGAATTAGCCATCCTCCTTGGTTCAAGGCACACCATCTCTGTGAGTATGTGCAGGGCTCACTTTTATTTTACTTTATTTTTTTGACCCCTTGACCCACTCCCAATCTCGTTTTTCTCCTCTTACTTTTCCTGTGACTCTGTGTGTCCTGCTAATCTACATTTCTATTTGTATCCAGGTCTAATATTGTTTTTTTGTGTGTGTACACATTTTTAAAAAATATGCTTCAGTGGTCTTTTGATATACACATCATTCTCTTCTCACTCTTTTCAGTCCAAATTATGAGATCTTGAGATGGCTCCAAGTTGATATAATATGAATCAGAGCATTCCCTTTTTCTGCTGAATAGTACTCATCATCTGCAGAGAACACATTTTCTCTATCTATTTTACTATTAATAAACTTCTAAGTATTTCTAAATCTTTGTCATTACAAACAATTCTATAAGAACACATTCATGCATATTTCTTTTGGGGCCTAGGCAAGAGTTTCTCTGGGCTCCGTGTCCAGAAGTGCTGGGTTGTAGAATCTGTCTGTGTCCCATTTCACTTAGTGACACTTACAAACTACTGCCCAGCAAGGTTACAGCCATTAACATGCCATGAGAGTTTGTTTTCCTTCACCTTTAGCAGGATTTGGGATAATCCAACTTCTTAATATTTGCCACCTTGATAGGAATATGACATCTTAATCAAATTTCCCACAATTTTTCCTTCCCATGCCCATCTGTTTTCCTGTTCAAAGTGTCAGGTTATTCTGTTCTGATACCCTCAAGGAAAGGATTTGATGGCTGAAAGCAGGAGCTGGGTGGGGGAAGAAGAAGCATCTCCTTCTGGCTTTTGTGTTTCAAAATCCTGGACTCCTGGGGGACCAAAAATATATATGGCACAGAAAAAATATTTGAGCAAAAAACATCAAGAACAAGTGACGCCTTTGGCTAGGCCCCCACATAAACAACGGTGGCTGGGCTGGGTAAAGGGAAATGTTAGACGGAAGGAAAGCAAAGGTCCAGTGGGTTGCAAACCAGAATGCTGACAGGCTGAGGCAGATAGCATAGACAGAGGAAGTGGGCCAGGTGCTGGGAAACAAGTGGGTTCCCTGAATGGTGGGTACGCCTTCCTGTAACACTTCTTAGTTCCAGCTGGGAGTTGCAGTGAAGAGGTCTGGCCTAGTATTATCAGATCTTTCTATTTTTTCAAGAGAATCCAAAATCAGAATTTTTATGTGGAAGCTCTCATTTCTAAAATGTGACTATGAAAAAATTCAAACATTTAAATATTGGCAAAATAGTATAATGAGTCTCCTTGGATTTATCACAAAGTTTTAACAATTATCAACTCATGGCCAATTTTGTTTCATCTATAACCCCACCCACATCCCTCCATCATGAATTATTTTGAAGTAAATCCCAGACCCACCATTTTCTTTGTAAAGATAAGGACTCGTGTTTCTTACCACGTTTAAGTGTCATAACTAAATAAACTCTAATAATTTCACATAAAATAGCCTGTCAGGGTTTAACATTTATAGTTTTCTCATGAAGGTCACAAATGTTTGTATTATTTTATATTTTAGAGTTTGTTTGAAAATAAATTCAAACAAAGTCCACACATTGCAAACAATTGATGTTTTCAAGTTTCCTTTAACACATAGGTTTGCTTCCCATCTTTCTGTTCCTTGCATCCTATTTATTAAAGAAGCCAGGCCTTTGGTGGTGTCGAGTTTCCCAGTCTGGATTTTGCTGGCATCATTTAACATACTCCTCTGTCTTCTACATTTCCTGTAAATTGGTAGATGGATCTAAAAGCTAAAGTTCTTGTTCAGTTGCCTGCAAACGCCATTAAGTCGTTAACAATGAGGTGGCCTAATACCTAAGATGGCCGACGGCTGATGCAATCGAGACCTCACATTGCACCAGGGACCTTCTGGTAGTGGAAAGACCCTAACAGCGGGAACAGAACAATGGAACACCACACCCAGCACATCCAGGACCAAAAGAGCCTTTAAAAGCAACTCCCTCACCCCCTGCACGTGCGACTTCTCTGGCCCCTAACCCTGGGACCAGTGAACCTCACCCAATAAAGCCTGTCCAGTACTTTGCTTTGGTACTCTGTGCTTTTTATTCAATTCCGGCCGATCAGTTCTCATTTTAAAAAATGTTCATAATCTTTTCAAAAGAATCTTTAAATACTGTCCGAGCCAGATAAAATATATCCTGGACTAGATATGACTTGCATGCTACTTATTTGCTATCTCTGGCTTAGATGTTAATGGATCATGTACAAAAGGATTCAGAATGCTCTGTCCTGGGCAGAGCCCCAGCAATAGAGCAAAATCCCAAATGAACACGTAGGATCTAAGAGCAGGAGGCCCTGTGCCTCAGTTTCCTGACAGAATCCCACTCAGAGAGGTGGCAAGACCCCAGAGAAAGGAGAAGGGCATGCAGCATGTGGAGAGACTGAGCCTGGTATAGCCTGGCAGGATGATTCACAGGCACTCAAGGGTGGTACAGAAGGGGAGAGATGATGCCCAGTCCTGAAGGACCCTGTGTTTCCCCATGTCATGGGAAGTCCTCTAGAACTAAACAACTAAAGGAAAAGGGGGCAGACCCCATGTGGCTGAGATGAAGATCAGGACAGCTCCATGGAATGCGAGACTATACTAAGTTCAGTATAGAATCCCTTGTGTTTCTTCCTCACTGAAGTTTGTGCACTGAGGTTTGTATGTTCTATAACTGGAGCCTCCGGGGACCCCTTTGCATCACAACTCAGAGCCCTGGCATTTGAGGGCAACGGTCCCCTCTCCATGGGAGAACCAGATTGAGGAGTTAAGGGGACCCTCAGAGGTCGCTAATGATTCTGGAAATCTTCCTGTCCCTTCTTTGTGTTTGATTTTGATAGAAATATTTATTAAACTTTCTGGGTTTGGGTGTTTTCTTTAAAAAAAAAAAAAGATTTGAATATGCCTCATGATTAATTTATTAATGATTTTTTTGTTTTTTTAATTTGAATTGAGGCTCTTTGTTTTTAGTAGAAGAATTTTGACTATATTCATTTACTGTTATGTTTAGTCATTTCTTGGTTTTATATTTCATTTTAATTTTTATATTTTCCTGTCTCTTTTCCATTATATCTTTTGCTTATTTTTATCTTATAAGTAAGTAAGTCACACTTTTTTCAGCAGTAATAGGCAATTAACTTAAAGTAAACAATGAACATGTTCTTTTCTATATTTGGTTATAACTATCAACAATCAGAACTTTTAACTCTCTTCTATGAGAAACAAAATAATTTTGCTTTTCACTCCCTACCAAATAAAGGCAAAAAGTATTCAAAAGAATAAAAAAGATCATCAAGTAATGGAAAAGACATGTTTAATAATAAAATGTTAAAAAGACTGAATATAGATGACCCCAAAATATAGTTACAAAATACATAAAGCATAATTGGGTATAAATACAAGGAAAGTTCATTTCAGAAAAACAAAGTAAGAGATTTTACTGGCCTGTCCTTGATTAGGCTTGAATTTACCTGCATAAAAATAGAGGCACAAATATGGCAGCTTAATCCAATGGAATATTTTTCTTAAGGAATAAGAAATCTGGCAAGCCCCCAGGGCCAATGCAGAGGTCATGGATGTTATTAATAATCAGGCTTCTCCTAACTTCTTGCTCTGCTACAGCGTGCTGTTCTTAATCTTGGAGGGTAGCAGAATATGCCACCTCCCAAATATGCCACTTTGGCATTAGGATTGTTTTGGTTTAAGGCAATTAAGAAGAAGTAAATACAAGAAAAGCTCTCTGCCTTGCCCCTATTTGCCTAACAGCAGAACATACATTTATAAAGGTGTCCCCTCTCCCCTCTCTACTAGGAAGGACGGAAGTTGATCACTAGAGACAACTCTAAACCCTTATTAGTCTGGAGAGAGCACCAGAGGAATCTACCGTGTGCAGACAACCCAAATATTACATAATGTAGAAATTTTCAGCAATATCCACATCTCTCTCTTGATCTCCTCTTTGAATTCTCTGCTTGTTTACTGCTGGACCCCTGCCTCCCAGTGCAGGGTAATACATTATGCCCCCATCTCTATGGCCTGTCACACCAGCTATTCTCTTAACTAACCCCTCTCTCTATTTCCGCAACATACCCATTGGTTGTCTGAGTGGTGGCCTTCCCAGCTCAGCCAGGAACAAGTCCCCCTACCAACTGCAGCCATGGATGCTCCCCAACTCCTACTTCAGCCCCTAAGCCTGTCCCAGACCCCAATAAAAAGTATTTTAGAGACAATATTAATGGATCTCTTGTACTATGTATAATTTCCAACTGTCCATGGAAACTTCCTTTGTGGTCTCATGTATCACATGCTAGCCCACAAACATCATCTCAAGTAGTTCAAAAAGAACAGAAATGGTATATTCTATGTTCTCTGGCCAAAATAGAATGAAATATAAAGTAACAACCAAAACAAATAAAAATAAACCAACTACTTGAAAATTTAAAAATTTTACTGAGTCAGCAACTGAATTGAAAAGGGAATCAAGAACACAAAAGGAGTTTATTCAGAAAACAGTGATAGTTAAAACATGCCATAGTAATCTCTGTGGAATGTATTCAGAGAAGTACTTTTAGAAAATTTTATGATTTGAAATATCCTCTTTTTTGGTGGTTGATAAAGAGAATGTTTTAGAAAGAATTCCACTGAAGATATTAGAAAAGGAATACAAAGACAAGCCAGGCTAAAGAGGATGAACAAAATATGATGACAAGAAAAGGAGATGATTTTGAAAATGAAAAATAATTTCACTGGGCTCAATAAATAAAATCAAAAGCTAAACATTTGAAAAGTAAAGCTATAATTCAATAAGATTTGAATTGAGAGAGGAGATATCAACCAATATATAAAAACTTTTAAATAAGAAAATAGAATACAAAAGCATATGCAAATAAGATTTGAACATATGAATGAAAAGAACATTTTTTTACAATATGAAAGACCAAACTTCACTTAATAAATTTTAAACTAATAACTTGGGAATGGGGAAATGTGGAAAGTTATTCAACCAGAAGTATCCAGGTATGTATATACATACATGTATTGGTTTCTGTTGCTGTGTAACAAATTACCGCAAACTCAGTGGCTTAAAACAACATATATTTATTATATTACAGTTTCCATGGCTCAGGAGTCTGGGTACAGTTTAGCTGGGTCCTGGCCTAAAAGTTTCACATGTAGCAATCAAGATGTTGGCTTCATCGTGTTCTCATCTGGTAGTTTGACTAGAGTAAAATTTACTTCCAAGCTTATTGGTTGTTGGCAGAATTTATTTGCTTCTGGCTATAGGACTGAGAACTCAACTTCTTATTGAGTTTTGGCTGTTGGCTATCCTCAGGTCCCAAGGCCAACTGCAGTTCATTGCCATGTGGTCCTCTCTGTAAGCAGTTCATAACATGGCAGTTTGCTTCCTCAAGGCCAACAGGAGAATCTCTCTCCAGGCTACTTAGACAGTCATGTAATAAACATAATTAAGAAATGACATTCCATCACCTTAGCCATATGTCATATCTAATCAAGAGATTAACATCTCCTCACCTTTGCCATGGCATATTGGTTAGAAGCAAGTCACATGTTCCACTTGTATTTAATGGGAAGGGACTGATTATCCACTCAAGGAGCATTACTCATTGGAGATCACCTTAGGTGGCCACCACATATTTTTTCTGCCACAATATGAGTGAATGCAAAATCCTCCCAAACTTTCCAAGGCCAATTACCTTACCTTAAAAGATGGCAATCAAGGGGTTCTGTTTCTTGATGATAAGACTGATGCTCCAAAGGCCTCACATGCAACAGGCAAAAGAAGCCTTTGAGAACAGAGTCCCAGGCCCTCACCCTTATGCACTTTAACATTCATTGTACATCGCAATCTACAGCTCACCTTGTATGCTAATGTATTAAGTCCAACCTTTGCCCTCCACTTCTTTCTGACTTCAAACCCAGCTACTGTACTGTCAATCCTTGGCTTCATTTTTTGTTTGACAAGCAATTGCCTCAATAGAGCGTTGTTCTCCATGGCTGTCATATTCTCTTGCTCAGGCCATATGTGCAATGCATATAGCTTTGGGATCTGGGGATACTTTAGGCCCTCTCCCCTTGGTCTCCTCTCCTGTTCTATACCCTGCCTTACCCACCAGATGTTACAAATATTCTGATCCATTTGCTGAGGACCCATCTGTATTTGATGCTGTAAAGAAATGGACTGTAGGCTACATTTTATAAAGTCTTGATTGGAAAAGGCTCTCTAGGGATAGACTGAATTGAAATTGGACGTCTCTGGGGCTGATTTTTTTAGTGATGACACAGGTCCAATGTATATCTTTGTTTATTTTTTATAGGATGATCAGAGAGAACCTAATGGACAGACTTGTTCTTTAATAAAATATACTGGCCTTAAAGCATCTCTGCCATTTCATACCTTGTTTATAAACTTTTAAAAGTGTGAATTATTGCATATTTGATTCCAAGATTTAAAATTATATGAGGCTTGATCCCAAAATCTAATAAAGATAATGCACAGATAAATACGATAGGCCACATGTTCTCAGTGAAGAGATATCTCCATATTCCAATGGAGCAATCTGGTTCTTGAAGGTGCTAAAAAATATCACTCTTTTTTTAATGTAGAAAGTAGATATACGCACTATACATATATAGATATGTAGTGTATCTGTGGAATTAAAATGGCATGAGGAACAATTAAGAAAAATAATTTCTAAAAAGTCTCCTTAGGTGGGTAATAATGAGAACGAGGTTAAGAAGTACTGCTCTAGTACTTCACCCACAGTTATAACCCATGTAAATCTCATATTAAAATATACATAAAATAGATTTAATTAATATATTAGGGAAAACATTACACCATGGCCAAAGAGGCTTTATCCCAAGAATTATTGAAGGATTTGACACAAAGGCAACTATTATTAATAATGAAAATGAAATACCATCCATATCACTGGGTTAAATAATGAAAAATACAATCATTTCAATATATGCTGAAACAGTACAATTAAATTCAATCACCACTTCTCACTAAAAAAAAGAGAGAGAGAAGTAGAAAAATATTACGATAACAAAATATAGAGCTATTTAAAACAGAGCTGGCTTTATCTTTAACGCAAAGCATAAGAATTGTTATTAAAAACAGAAATAAACAAGAAGCCCTGCCTGTTCCACCTTTACCTCAGCCACCTAAAATGATTATCTGGCCACTGCAGCCATGAGGAGGCATCATATGAATTAATAACGCAGTTGAGTAAAGTGAATGAATATAAAATACCATGTATATTCAAAATACAGCATAATTCCTTTGAACTGATTTAATTTAAAAGGAGATCTTATTCACAAAAGTAACAAAAAATAAAATACTGAATAAGAATTGTAATAATTGTCAAATCATCTAAAATTTTCAAAATCATGTATGTTTCTATATGTTTATATGTGTATTTAAATGAATAGAAGAAGACCTGGAAGTCTAAGAGAAGTGCTTTTCGTGAGAGAGAGGAAGAGAATGACGAGGGGGCCATAAGGAGCTTGTCTGCTTCCTTTGAATTTCTTCCAATGATAATATATTAACATAGAACTTATATAATTTTTAAAACTTTAAAAAATAGCATATGACCCCATTTTGTCAAATTACAGATACATTTATATATACTTAGAAAATGTCTCAAAAGATGATCACACAAATTCAGTAATGGTTTATGAGAATCAGACGATTTTCACTGTGATTTTTCTTTTTAGTATTGTTTAATATTTTACAATGAGCATGTGTTATTTTTATAATCAAAAGGAGTAAAGATAATTTCATTTTGAAAAGAAACAGAATCAAATGAGTACTATTTATGATATGAGCAAAGACATTTTTAAAACTAAGAGAAATATAAACAATGGAAAAATCATTTTCCTCTTTATAATTTATAGTATATTCACATATAAATATAATAAAAATAAACATTTCCAAGCTATAAATAGATTTATTATAATACCAGTTAGCATTTTTAAATGAACTTCCTGTTAAAATATGTATTGTACTCTCCCTTTATGAAATCCACTGAACATAGCCCCCAAAAAATGAAAACTGTAAGGAGGGAAGCCTCCATTTTTAATGAGACAAGGGAGCACCAAATCTGAACAGGAAGCAAACCTGCTGGAACAGAACCAGAACAGGAATAAAAAAAGAGGACCCGGATCTTTCCAAAGATCCATGGTGAAAGGTTTACTCCATCTACGAGAGATGATAGCATGGGCTGCCTTCAGAGGCTGGGGAATGTCCTGTAGAAAGTGGGTTTTATATGTCAGAGTGGCAGAGGAGGTAGAGCTACAGGTACCACATTGCTGACCTCACCTCCAGAGAGAGAGAGACAGGAGAGAATGATGCAAAAGGGAAGGCGTAAATGGTGACACCACTAGATTGCACCACAGGGAGTCTATGTTTCTAAGCCACATGGATTTCCAGAATACCCAAAACTGAAGGGAAATAGTCCCTAAAGAGAAGAAAATAACTGAAAGCATGTTTGAGACAATAAAATCTGTTAAAGTTAAAGGATTCTAGATAGTCTCCAATCCCCCCAACTTCCCCACTTGTCATACTGTTATTTAGCCAGTAGTGAACCCCAATCAATGATAAGTAATAATCAAATAGAAACCATAAAGGGATTTCTGCATAGAAATTATAGAGGAAGGGAATATGCACAAGGGCTGGTTAAAAATAAACATCATGAGAGAAATTACCAAAGGAAACAGAAAAGATGTTCAGATAAATTGTCTATAATCTCAAAGAAGTTTCAGACAATACGATATTTCTAGAAAAAGATCCCAAAGAAAATATTTTAAAATGAGCAAGATAAAAGGCAAGCTAGTAGATTTAGGATAAAAATTAAAGAGTAAACCATGATAGAGATGGAATCGACATTAGAAGCAACAGAAAATAGGATACAAATAATTGACTTTACAGTTTGAACCATAGTGGAAAGACTTTGAGAAATCACATGAAATGAACAACAACACAACCCAAAATTTGTTAGCTATTCTAGAGAAAATTGCTAATGTTATCAAATAGGAAACGCTGTATAATAGGGATCTTTGGCATTTTGCAAGAATAGGCATTTCTAAAGAAGAAGAATAAAAAGAATTAAATATAAACTATTTTCAAAAATAAATTTGAAGAGAGCTTTCTTCATATAAGGATGACTTGAATATACAGATCGAAAGGGCATATATATTCCAAGAAAAATGGATATAGACTGTTCAACATCAAGATACATAATATTGAGGTTATGAAATACCAAGGATAAAGAAAATCTCACATGGATGGCCATGAAATCAGTAAACCATGTACAGAGAAAAGAATCAAGTATCTCTGGGCTTCTTCACAATGCCAAAAGATGAGGTCGAACATCTAAAAAAACGGTCTAAAGGAAAAAAACATGATTCAAGGATTGTGTATATGCCAAGTCATCCTTTAAGTATAAAGACAATAAACAGGCACTCTCAGGCATGCAAAACCTTGGTGAATAAAACATTCAGGAACCCTTCTTGAAAAACAACTTTTGAATGAAATCTATTCAACCAAGGAATAAGTCAAAATAAATTCTAGAACAGACGGCTTAGGCATATAAGTTTCTTAGGGCTGCAATAGAAAAGTACTACAAACTGGATGAATTAGAACAATTGAAATGTGTTGTCTCACAGTTCTGGAGTCTAGGAGTCTGAAATCAAGGTGTCCACAGGGCCAAGCTCCCTCTAAAGTATCAAGGGAAGGATGCTTCCTTGCCTCTTCCAGCTTCTTGTAGCCCTGAACGTATATTGGCTTTTAGTGAACATAGTGTTTCATATAGTCTTCCTTCTGTGCATGTCTATGTCCAAATTTCCACTTTTATAAGGACACGAGTCGGACTAGATTAGGGTCCATTCTAATGTCCTTGTTTTAACTTGATTACCCCTGTAAACAGTCTACTTCCAAATAAGGTCACATTCTGAGGTACTAAGAGTTAGGACTCCAACATTCCTTTTTGGGGAAAGGATACAATTGAACCTGTAACCCTGGAACAACATAAAGGGGTGAGCACTGAGTCCATCATATATGGAGCTAAAACTAAATGACAGCAAGAAGAATGGTTAAAGAACAAAATGAAATGAGGTAAAAACATTGACAATGGAATACAATAAAAATCAAGAGACAGTCGGGTAGTGGGATAAAGTGTAAATGTGGGTAATTCCTCATTGTTCATAGCAGTAGGTCAATAGATTACTTAAAATTGAAACTTGTTCTTTTTTAAGAAAAGCATAGCAAATTCAATTTTAATATTTTTATTCTTTAATTTTTTAAAAAATTAATCTTTTAAGAACCTGTAATGAAGAAGCAACCAGTTAAGTCATTTTGCTTCAGTTTTTATACCATTAAAATAAAATATTAAAATTTTTTAATCTAAAATAGTATACAGAGTATAATCCTATTTTTATAAAATTCTTTCAGTCACTCTATCTGCATACCTATAGAGTCTCTAATGATGTTTCATAAATGTTGAGAATGGTTGTCTCTGGGCAATAGGATTTATAACAAGTTTTTTGTTTTTTTTTAACTTTCTTTATTGTACTTTTCTATATTACTTGAATTATTATAATGAACATTTGTTATTTTGAACAAAAACAATAAAGTCATTGTTTCACACTTTCCCAGAAGCTTTCTTTGTAGGCACTGAAGGTGGGACTCAACTTCAGGTATTAGGATGAGATGAGTTCAAGAGGCAGAAGGTGGGATCTGAGGATGCCATGACAGCTGACACAAGGTCTCTGGGTTGTCAGGAGGCCCTTCCACAAATGGGGGTCCTATTTCACAACCATTATGGCAGAAAACTCCTCAACTGCAAATGTTACCACATATATTAAGGACTTTCCAGTGTCAGAACAGTGCCCACCAGAACCACATGGCCTCTAAGTTCAGCAAAACAAGCCAGAGCTACTGTCTAACTTTTGAAAGTGTCTAACGTTTGCTTTATTGTGACATCAAAGGAGCCAGTGCTCTCAGAAACCAACCTGTAGGCTTGCTCTGTTCTTCTCAGTCCCACAGCAAGAGAGCTAGCTGCCTGTGTTACTGCTCTGAGCTCACAGCTATGTGACCAGGTTCCCCATTGCATCCTCCAAGCTGGACTTTTTTAACGGAAAAGGCATTTGGGTGCATAACGGTCATCATCATATTTACACTTTATTGTTCCTCTTTTTATATCTGGTTGTCACCAAATGTTTGGCAGGAAATTTATCTTTTATTGCTTTGCTTCCTGTATTTTAATGGAAATGGTGGAGGTTTCTGTGGATACAGCACAAAGGCAGCTGGGGTTTTGTGAGGTTAAGCATATCACAAAAGAGTTGTGGGCAGTCAGCCTTGCTTCCTGAAAGTTGGTGCTGGCCCTCACATTCAATCTTTCCAGCCTATGTAACATAACGGATGTCCCAACAGGACACACCAGCTCAGCAGCAGTGGGTGCATGGACAGGCAGGGGTGCAGTGGGAACAGGGTCCCAACCTGAGAAAGCACTTTCCATGGGGCCTGAGATGTTGTCTAAACCTGAATGCAGGCCTAAGAAAGTGTGTCCCATAGGACCCACATATTGAGCTCTGCCAAAGGGCTGGGAATCACATGTAGCCAGTGTCTCCAAGGTACAGAATCACTAGAGAGGCTGTCATAGTAACATAGTCGGAGAAGCAGGTGGTAGGCCTTCCGTGAATGTTGAGCACAGAGAAACAGAGCAGGAGTCATGAGGGCAATATCTGCCAGTGATCTATAGAGGCTGCTTGAGAAAATGTTGTCTATACTCACTTTTCTTTTTAATCAGAAAGTTTATTAAACATACAGAAAATTATGTTAAATGTATAGAAAATAAATTTATCTCAAATAAAATAATACTGTTAAGTGTTATGTTCTCTGTGTTCTGAATCTAAGTCCTAGAATTATCTGTTGCAATTTATCCATTTCTTCTTTGCTCTCTAGGTACATCTAAGACCAGTGCTAATTATTCAAAGGCTGAAAGTCTCAGGTTATAGCCGTTTAGACAAGGCAGTAGAACCATCTTAACACCCTCCACCTTGACTTTTGAATTATCTGTGTCTCCCCTCATCATCTTTTATCCTTTAGTTCTTTGATTCATGATCAGCTGCTTATGTCACTGTACCTGGCAAGGCTTTTTTCTAGTTTGAGCAGATGGCTTTTGATTTATTTATTTATGTTCAGTTCATTACATCTTTTCCACAACAAAGTTTGCAACTCTAGAGAGCTGTTTATTAAAAACTTAATTTTACTCATCAGTGAAGGTAGACTATGAACACACAGCAAAATTAAAATGGTCCTTCCAGCTTCCTCTTAGACTACTTCTCACAATAGAGACTGACAGAAGTCTCTGCCTTATCCAATTTCAAATCTTGGGTGCCTATGTTTAGCCATTTTTATGTGAATTACTTCAACTCATTCACTCCTCAGCCTGCCATAATCAGGTTTCTGCCTCCTCTACTCCACTGACAAAATCTTTCCAAGACCACCTTTGAGCCCCTACTCATGTTAAATAAGATTGACATGTTTCAATTCTTATTTCCCTAAACCCTCTATTCATATGTGAAAGAAACTACTTAACATTCCCTCCATTCTTAAACTACCCTATCAACTGATTTCTCTCACATCTTGCTCTCCCAGATCTTCTTGCAAGCTCTCCAGTCATGCCTCTCACTCTTTAATGGGCTTCTCTGCCTCCCCTACTCAGAAGTTTTCAAGGTTTCAGTCTCAACAAGCAAGCTCTTTCATCCTCATGTTTTAGCTACCAAATATTTCCAAACCTAGACCTCCCCAGAGTTCCAGTCTTATATATCCAACCCCCATTAAAATGTCTTAATTTGACCTAAATAATACACCATCATGCCCCCAAGCACTCTCTTTCTGGGTTACACTGTCTACTTTACATTACATTTCTGAAGATAAGAGAAAGGTGCTCATAAATAGAAATGAGAACCATTCTGGGGTCCCCAAAGAGGAAGTGACTCTGGGAGATGCAATTACTGTCCTTGGGTTAATCAGAAATCATGGCCTCTAGGGATTTAGCAGACACCGACCTCAGAGAGGAAGTTCAATTGCTTTTCCTCCTATATTCATGTTCCCTTAGAGGTCTTTCTCTCCCCAGGCAGAAGGTAGAGAGAAACAATTATGCTTCTTCTCTGCACTAGTGTTGTCAGTCTAGAAATGGGTATATGTGAAAACAAGGATGAATGAGCTTAAAAAAGTGGATGAAAAATGAGCTGAGCAGGATTCCCCCAAATGCTCCAATGCGTACTGAGAATATAAACCAAGCCAATTCATTTGGCTCTGAACCATGAAGCTTTAATCTCTCAAGAACACAATTCTTTCCTGTATTTCTAGTAATGACTAATTCTGGCTTTTCTGGGAATTCCACCAGTCACAAAAGAACTGAGTCACAAAAATAGAACCACAAGAAAAGTTCGTTTGACCCCTTTGCTCTCTGTAATCCACTGGTGGAAAGAGCCTAAGTGAATTTGGTAGAGTCCCGAGGAGTCCTACTTTAACTGGTTCTTCTATCTCAAGGAAAAATAAACTGAAGAAAAGGATAAAAACTTTTAAATTAATCATCCACAGGAAAGGAATGCTGTGGGAAAGAGTTCAGACGTGGACTACTCTAGTATTTAGACAAGGAGTTTTTAACTTGATATCCATATATGATCCTCCAGAAAGTGTGAGCTACATGTTTCTGTGTCTGCATTGTTCTGAGGAGAGAGTCTATAGCTTTTATAAGATTCTCAAAGGGGTTTCTGACACCTTAAAGGGAAAGAACTATTTAGAGGTTAACTTAGTTGTATTGTTATCTTTGTGGTATGACAAATTACTCCAAACTTAACAATATCATACAACTAACATTTTTATCTCACAGATTTTGTGAGTCAGGAATTGAAGTGTTGTTTAGCTGAGTGACCCAGCTCAGGGTCTCTTGTGATGTTGCAGTCACAAAGTCAGCTGGCATTGTTGTCATCTGTAGGCTTGACTGGGGCTAGAGACTGCTTCTAAGATGGTTTACTCAAGTGGCTGCTGACAGAAGGCCTCCATTCCTTGCCACATGGACCTCTCCATTGGGCCGCTTCTGCTTCCATCAGTGAGTGTCCCCTGCTGAATGAGCAACCGAGAAAAAAAGCAAGAAGGAAGCCACAATGCCTTTGATGACTTAGTCTCTGGAGATATGCCTTGTCACCCCTGCCACATGCTATTCTATAAGCAAAATAGTTCACACTCAAGGGGAGGTAATTAAGCTCCACTTTTTGAAGAGAGGCATATCAAAGAATTTGTGAATACATATTTAAACTACAAAACTAATAAAGAGGCCTTACTGTATAGTCTTGCTGAAAAGCAAATTTCTCTTTCTGTAAAACCTCCTCACTTCTTCTACCACCTCATTTTGCAGTGTTTGGGACTCTCCATGGTGGGGGATCCCTATGACCTTGGACAAATTATTAAACTTTTGTGTGTCTCAATTTTTTCATTGGTTACTGGGCATAATAATGATACCTACTTTTATATGAGGACTAAGTGAAATTCTGAATTAAAAAATGTTTTAAAAAATGTTAGCTATAATAATAATCACCCCACCCCAATCTAGAGCTTTTCCATTAAATAGAGTTGAACATTTATGGATAGTAAATCTTCTAGATGGGGTGAGAAATAATTATTTAGAATTTATTTGTAAAGCAGGTACTGTAGGACAGGAAGAGACAGAGATAAAAGAATTTAAAAATAGGCCCTATTCTTGATAGGTTTAAAATAGAATTGGGGAGAAAAAAAATATTCTCTTCATGAGACAGAGGAATGCTTTGAAAATCTTGTAACACTTGAGAGCAGAGGAGAGTGTCTGTACTGAGTATAATTTTAGAGGTTAAGATTCAGGCCAGGAAGCATGAATCAAATTTAAGGGGATATGCGTGCTGAAGTTTGAAGGGGGATCACAGAAAGCTTTTCAGGAACCATACCAGAAAAAAAAAAAAATAAAGGAAAAAAAGACAAGGGTTTGTGAAGTCAAGATTTCACAGAGAAAGGAAGGAACTTAAAAAAAAACACAGGAGTTTCTCTGACAGAAGAACTGGTTTGTGCTGTGGCAATCCCTGAAGGAGAGCTTTAATACATTTATCAATTTATTTATTGAAACAGAAAGATACTCTGTTAACCTTTCAAGGGCAAGGAAAATGTCTATAGGCTTCTGTAATACCGTAACACAGTGAGCTGTAGAGGATATTGCTTAAAAAATAAAAAAAAAAAAAATGCATACCAAACAACTACTTCTCCAATTCATACTTTAAAAATGTTGCCTGGTGAACATTTCACATTCGGGTTCCATGCAGCCTGGCTTTTCTGCTTGTTTCCTGTCGTGGGAGGGGCCAGATTTTCAGGAGCTGCTTGATTCTACAGGGCTGATACAGACTCAGATTCTCAACAGACCTCACAGGCAACCTCTCAAGGCTGAGGGAAGGAAGAGGAAAGAAGTGGCTTCAATCTGGTCCCAAAGGCCCATCTGCAGCATAGAGGGTGTGGGGGGAGTAAGAATGATCAGATACTCCTGGGGCCTTCTCACTTCTGAGGTCTAGCTCTCCATTTTCTTGATTTGGGGAATTAGCCTAAATTAATTTTATTCTATAAGTAGTCCAAAATGTTTTGAAGTGGGTGGGAGACAGCTGCTCACTTATTACCTTGCTATTAAGTTATAACAAAAGGAAATTTCAGACCAGATTTTATCCCTTTATATAGACATTTATTAAAAAAACATTCATGAGCAATTAGGCACAGAACATTTCATGCGATGTGCTCCCTAGTTTCCATGAAGTTCCAGTTCTTATCCTTTTAAGTGATCTAACCACTAGCTGGCATGAATGCTCTACTGGAGGCAGACCAACCACATTTCAGAGGCATTTCATTATCCTTATGGTAAACATCAGGCAACGAGAAACCCTCCTAAAGCTATGGCTGAAGACAGGAGTGGTTCAGGATCAAGTGTCTGGCACCATCGTTACAGGTTCACGCTAAAGGCCTTGCTAGACTCTTAAACCCTATTCAGGAAAACATGAGGAGTGCCTCTAATATATTTTAGCCTATTCACATACCTTTACTATCATTAATTTTGTTATTAAGAGCCCTTTTCTATCATTCCTCATGCTAACTACCAAGTCACTGATTTTATCAAACAAAATCCATTTGTGATATTATCGTGCTGTTTTAACAGTGTCTGCTATGAGTAAAAATACAGATTACTTGAGCACTTGTAGGGGCCACATTGGAGGATGGCCTTTCTGATAAAATACTGGCTAAGACCCCTGGAGTGTAGATTTTCCCTTGAATTAAAGCTTAATTTAACTAGCAGGTGCACAGCATTTCACATCAATGCTGCAGTATTTTCAAGTAAATTATAGACATCAAGACTATTGCTTTGGCCTGGGATTTAAAAAATAATAATTTCACAAAGTTCAGTGGAAAACTAATTGATAACAAAAACATTAGTTCAAGGTTCTGTGCCTATTTCATCAGTCACAACTTGCCTCTGGAAAGATAATTAATGTAAAATATGATTAAAGTCTGTGAGATTGTATAGGGAACTCCAAATTCCTCAGCATTATAATAAAGGAAAATACTTGTTACTTGAAAGAGGTTATTATAGTACAAATAGAAGAAACTATTGTTTCACATGGTTCTTATGAACCTGGTAACCCCCATGGGTAATTCAAGCTATAAGCAAAAAATTCATTCTGGGTTAAATTAAAGGTCATAAAGTGGTAACCCACAAAAATCTTTTATTTGGCCTGAGTAATATTGTAAACTTATTGGGTTTGGTTGCTAGTATTTAAAAATCAATTCCCATAAAAAGCTGCATTTCCAGCTTCTTTTGGAAAAAAATCAGATCTGGCAATAATGTCTGTATTCCCTGCTGACACCAGGCAGTTGAAACTGAGGACCCATGTAACAGGCATTTCTTCTCCAGCCTGCAATACTGTATTTTTTGCAGTAGAGTTAAGAGAAACTTTTTCTTGTACCTTGAGCAGCATTTCAGCATTCTAGTTAGGAGTAGGGGCCCTAGAGGCAGACAGCATAGTTTTGAATCCTGGTTCCTTTTTTACTTTCTGGTTATATGACTTTAGGCAAGCTGTTAAACCTCTCTAAGCCTAGGTTTTTTTATCTGTAAGATGAGAGTACTACTGGTATCTAATTCAAAGGTGGTTGTGAGAATTAAAACACTTAGGGCAGCCTCAGATAAGTGCCTCTGAGAGGGCCGCATGTCCCATGTAACCCACATCAGTCTTTTATGTTACCCACCTGGCCTTCTGTAGGCACTGAGTTTGTGATCTACAATTTAAATAAATATTCAGATATCATTTCATGAGGAATTATTAACAAAATTGAGCATTTCCAGAAGACAGTCTTCACCTTCAAAAATCATTTTATGGAAAATCTTTGAACTATCTGCACCAGCCCAGCCCTGAAACTTTAAGTTAACAGACCACGATCTTGGGTGGATCATAAAACTGTATTTCTGACCAAATGCTCCTTTGGAATAAGAAGATATCCCTGCCTCAACAGACACTATATCTTCATGAAAAGACATAACACAAAATGGGATAAGATATTTACAACACATATAGCTACAGAGGTATGGCATTCAAAATAATATAAAGAATTTGCACAAACTAATAGGAAAAAGACAACCAGCTGTATAGAAGAATGGGCAAAGAGATGAATAGGCAATTTACAGAGGAAGAAATAGCGATGACCTATAAACATAGGAAAAGATACCCAATTCCATAGTAATCTAGAAAACAAAAGTTAAAACCACAATAAACTATCATTTCACACACAACAAAAAAATTACAGTCTAACAATACCAGATCTACACATTGCTGGTTGGATATAAATTGGCCGAGCCTATATCAAGAGCTGTTCAGAACTCTCTAGAAAAGCTGTTTATTCAAGGTCCCAGCCGTTTCACTCCTAGGAATCAACCCTAGAGCAACCCCAGCATAAATGCACCAGGAGAGAGACACAAAAATGTCTGTGGCCCCATCATCTATGTAGGGCAAGAAACTTTCCTCTACCTTCCTAGGTTCTTTTGGCTGGTCTAATAATTAAATCGACACGAGAGAGTTTAGATTAACAAGAGGAAATAATCAAATTTAATTATATATACATTCGTATGGGAACTCACATACATGAGTGAGGAGGAAACCCCCACATATGTGAGAGGTTCAGAGACAGAAAGGGAAAGTAAGGTACATGTGAAATTCTGAGCTAAGGATGAGGTAAGGTACCTTGAGACTTCAGAGGGGAGGACAGTCATTTGCAACATGATAAAAAGAGCAGATGTTCAGTAATTATAAGTTTGCTCTGCCCTATAGATAGGTCATAAAAAGTTATTTCTGGTGAAAACTCTTTCTATGGGAAAGACCCTAATTTAAATTTTTAAAGGGAGAGGTAAAAGTTTCAGCTCAAAATGACCCACATGCCAAAGAGGCACATCTTGGGGAGGCCTGTTCTGAATCTCTTTATTTATAATAGTTAAAACTGATAACAACTTAAATATTTATCCACAGAATAGATAAATATGACATAATCCTACAATATGGTAATATGCAGTCACTGTATCCATTTAATAAGAATGACTCTTGAAACATGCTAGATATAAAAAGCAAGTTGCATGAGAAAACACACGTCATGTATATAAAATAGCATGCAAAGCAGTACTATACATCGTTTGGAGATACAGTGTAAAAAATGTATAAAAATAAGATCTGGGATGGGTTTGAGAAGGGCTTCAGCTGTATTAGAATTAACTGCTTTATTTCTTGAGTTGGGTGGGTAATACCTGGTTGTGTGTTATATTCCTTTTTGAATATATTAAATATCATAAAACCATTTTTAAAATAAATGACATCTATTAATTTCTATTTTGCAGTTTTCCTTTTTTACTGGAGAGTTAATTCAAACTTTTTCAGGCTGTACCAGTTTTCTGTTGCTATTTTAGCAAACTGCCAGAGATTTATGGCACACTAATTTATTATTTTATAGTACGGGCCCCATCCCCATCTTTGAAAGCTAGCAACATAGCATATTTAGATCAACCCTTTCTCTCTCCTGTTTCTATCAGCATCTCTTCTGAATCGGAGCCCCCTGTCTCCCTCTTAAACGGACCCTTGTGATTACATCGGCCCATTCATATAATCCAGGATAATTTTCCCATTTCAAGTTCCTTAACTTAATTACATCTACAAAATCCCTTTGCCATGTATAATAACATATTCACAGGTTTGGGGGATAAGTACATGGACATCTTTGAAGGGCCATTTTCTGCCTGTCACATGGGCCTTAAACATTTTGTAGAGCTGTGCCTGTGCCTAATGGCAACCCGCTGGCCTGTTCAGCTCTTACTAAGTATCCGAACTGCTTTCTCCCTGACCTAGATGGGTTTTTCCTAGAGACATAGATGGCCACAAAACAGTCAAAGGTGAGACCAGAAAGGGACCAGGGGGAGGCAGGGTGAATCACAGAGGCTTGAAATTCCCCGGCTGGAGAAAAGGGGCCAGAACTACTGATAGAGTGGCCCCAAACTAGAACAGCTAGATCTCAAAATTTCCTCAGATCCCTTTAAAAGATAAGTCTGATCATGTCTCTCTCCTGTGTAAGACCCAGTTAAAGCTTCTCTTTGGCTTTAGAATAAGGAACAAAGTCCTCAAAGAGGTCCCAGTTTCTCAACTTCAACACTATTAACATTTTTGGCTACATAACTCTTTGTTACCAGGAGCTGTCCTGTGTGTTGCCGGATGTTTAGCGGCATCCATGGCCTCTACCTACTAGATGCCAGAAGCTGCCCAACCCCGCCCCCCAAACACACACACACACACACACACACACACACACACACGATTATGACAACCAAGTTGTGACAATCTTGCCAAATGTCCCTGGAGGACAAAATCACCCTCAGTTGATAACTCCTGTTCCTAGGATTTCCTGCAGGATCTGGGACCTGTCCACCTCCCTACTCTGTTCTTTCTTCTTCAGCCCCCTAAAGGACATCTCCCAGCTACACAGAGCAGGGCCTCTCTGGCTTCTGGATTTCTACATACACTGTTCCCTATTTCTAGATCATTCATCCCCACATTTCCTCACCTGGTGAACACTTTGTGTTGAAAGGGAGCAGTTTTGCCACCCCAAAATAAGTCTTTTAGGGGATATTGATAATTTTAAGCTGATTATTTTTAAAAAACAAGACTCAGAAAGAAACTTCGACCTTCCCCAAAACTGCCAAAAAGAATTTAGATAGAAAGCCTGCTCCAGGAAGGGGGTTTGTTAGACCTCCCTCTGTGTCTCATTGTTTCTGGGTGGCCCAGTAATAATTTATTTACCAAATGTTTGCTCCTTCCTATCTACCCGTGAATAGCCTGTCTTCCTTTTGAAGTATAAATCACTACCCTAAACCCTTTTCTCCTTAGCTCAAGATGGCATGTAAGCTTCAACTGCCTGACTTGTCCTCAGTCCCATAGCCTTATTTACAGAACCCCAGTATGCACATAGGTAATTAAATTCTGTTCATCTGCCTCATGTCAATTTGATTATTAGACCAGCCAGAATAACAAAAAGAGAAAATAAGGGTAATTTCCTCTCTCCTACAGTGTCTCAGTCAAAATGTCCCCTGCTCAGACACCTCTCCCTGTTCTTATTTCAGAGAGCAGTGCTCTGTGCTGCGGTAGCACCCCTTCTCTCTTGCAGATCCCTTCCACATCTGCCATTGTTGGCCTTCTCCATCAGACTGCCAACCCCAGGAGGTGCCTACTGATTGGTGACTACATCATCTGTATTATCTCATGATGGTGGCTACTACTGGCCCAACCCCCACCTGTCATCATCATCCAGAACAGGAATCAGGCCATGAAGCCAGGTAAATCCCCAAGAAAGAGCTGGGATTCACTGTTTGATCCTTGTTGTGTCTGGACTGTGCTGGCCCCATTAAAGATCAGACAGTAAGTAAGGGCATGATCTGAAAAAGCCTTTTTTCCTGAGGGCAGTGAACCAAGGATTCCTCAGGCTACATACACATCAGGAACCCTTTGCCCTGGGGGCTCCTATTAAATGATGCCCTGCATTGTAGAATAGCCAGAATTGTGAACTGGCACCAGCTGCCAGAACACTTTGGGAAGGGAGCCAGACTGTGGTCACCCTGCGTACAGGGAACAGCCCAGCAGGAGGAAGGCTGGCACCTATTGGCTCTGTCACAACAGACCGTTCACAGGACAGCATTTACAATCAGAAACATCTAGACCCTAGCCAAATTTCCTTTGTTTACCCCAACTTTGAGTATCTAAATACAGGCAAAGATCTAACACACCACAGAAACTTGGCCCCATCTCACCAAACAATCAATGCTTTACCTGATTCAAAAGTTGTAACTGAGCCTCTGAAATGATATCCTCTCAACAGCGCTGAAAAGACAAAGCTCAACTCCCACACCATAGGCACCCAAACTTTCCATGACAGAAAGCCTGCCCATGCTCTTTGCCTGGGCCCCGTTCCTCACAGTCTCCAAGGGCAAAGTCATCCAAGCTAAGTGAACCATGTTGCCAAAGCCATATATTCATTGTATTATTATGTACTTAATACATTCCTTTAAACATATATACCTTTCTCCATAACAAAAAGTTGTTTTCTGATTATGTAAATAATGTATGCTCATTATAAAAAATACAAACACAAAAAGAAGTATAAGGAATACAGAAATCACTGTGACATAACCACCATCATTTTGCTGATTTTCCTTTCTTACATATCTTTATCCAAATGTACACATAAATGTGATTTTACATATATAAAGTGAACTTGTTTGCTCAAATACATATATTAAAAGGGAAACTTTCTATTAGTATCACTAATAGCAAGCAACAATCACCTGCAAGAAAGGAAGGCAATCCCAACAAATAAATACAAGGCAAACAAAACAGTGTGATTAAGTATTTAGTCAGAAGCATCACTACCAAGGCTCCAAAGCCTGAGGCCCAATCCCTACAAGTTAAAAAGGGGAATTAACAAGTGTTAGGCTCAAAAAGTTTAGATCAAAGGGAGTCTTTCTGCCAGATACAAGTAGAAGGATCAAAAGAAAATCTTTCTCTACTTCTACTGGTTATCTGTTCCATATCTATGCAGTAGCTTAAACTTTCTGGGGTGCCCCTAAGCGCCTCCCGCATTCTATGGAGAAGGCAGCGGGGCAGATCCTTAGGATCCCTGGAGAGCATGGAGGGGAAAGGCCTTGCGCCAGCCCATCCCCCCAGAAGCCTCAGAAAACTATAAAGCCTCTCAAACACCTCAGAGACACCACACCTGATCCTGCCTTCCAGGCCTCCTTTCCCTCTCTCATCACAGACTCTTTTGTCTCAGGAACCAATAATCCTGGGTAGGAGACCCAAAGTCTCCTGTGTATTGATGCTCAGGACAAGATTTTTTGCCATGGTCTAGGTCCCCCAGAAGGAAAGAGCAACAGCAAGGCACTGAGGTGCAAGGTCAAAGAAGGTGCTCACTCTCAATGACAGATGCTTATGATCCTGACAGTGGGCAGATCGCTTGTCTCACCCTCTTCCTGGCCCTGGGCAGCAGAACTAAGCCATGAACCATTCAATATGTGGTGCTGGGACAACTGGGTATCATTGTGAGAAAAGATAGCATTATTTTCTTACTTTACTTTACCCTGTACCATGTACAAAAATAAATTCACTGTGCAAAGGCCAAAAGATGAAAGGAAAATATTGCAACTTTTTTTAGTGTAGGAGAAATAAAAAAATAGCTTTATGATTTGAGAGTAGAAAAAAATTTCTCAAAAGGCATCAGAGAACAAATCATGAATTAAAATGTTGATAAATTCAACTGTCACAATTATCCAATTACTTTTCTAAAGTCACCATAAAGTTAAAAGACCAAGTACAAACTGGGGAAACACATCTGATTTGCATATAACTGCCAAAACATTAGTGTCCAGGTTCTATACAGGAAAAAGATTCTAAAAGAACATAAAGAAAAATAGACTAAAGACTGAACAGGAAACTCAGAAGAGGAAAAATAAATACCCAATAAATACCCAAAAGATGTTTAAATGCACTATTCACTGGAAATGCAAGTTAAAATTACAATGAAATACCAATTCACACCCAACTGGTTGGCAAAAATGTAGAGGTCTGACAATGTCAAGTGATAGCAAGAATATGAAGAAATGAGAACTTGCTTAGCTTGCTGGAGGGAATGTGGATTCAGATAGCCTTAAGCAGTTTGGTGCTGTCTGGTAAAGGCACAGACATATTTGTATGCATAGCCCCTTATTTGGATTCTTTTATCCCCAGTTTCTCTGAAACTTGGCATCTCACATCTTTCTCAACCCTTTCCTCTTTAATACCTTCAATAGCTCCCCACTGCCTATGAAAAAAGCATCAAACTCTAATGACATTTTAGCCTTCCGTGGTGTAACTCCAACACACTTTTTGGGTTATATCCCACTCTGCTCTGTGTTCTTAATGCTCCTGTAAAATTAACTGCATAGTCTGACATATCTCTTTTAAATCCTTAACCATGTGAAATGTTAAATAAGGGAGAGATAAAACTAGGAGATAATATAATTTAATACCTTTATGTTACAGATGATAATACTGGGGCCCAAAAAAGCTGAACATCTACCCAAGGCCACCCCATGAGATAGAGAATCAGAGGAGATTTCAGCTTATCCAGGTCCCTGATCAGACCTCTTATCACTGCACATCTCCTCCTGGGTGGACCTATTCCAGGCCTGGCTATGGGGATACATGGAGTCCAATTTACTTTAGGTTCCTTTACATCACCCTACTTAACACAGCCCAGGAGTGACAGCCACCATTTGTCATGAAGTAAAAATATGCCAGGGAGCTGGACAGGCAAGCACTTTCTGTGCCGGCAGCCCGCCAATCCTAAAGCACTATAGCCCTGAATTGGGATGACCTTGTGTTCACCTTGTCAACAGGGAGCAGCCAGATCTCTCCTTTACTGTAATTGAGTTAGTCTTTTGGGTTCGCCCTCCTCCCAGCTGTCAAAAGAGATTATACAGAAATATACTACTGCATCGACCATAGTTCAGGTGCAGGCTGAGGCCAAAGCAGGAGGAAATTTCCAAATGCATTCATTAATCATCCTAAGTACCAGGTTGCTGCTGCCTGCACTTTCTTCCAGCTACAATCACTTTTGTTCCAACGGGAGCCCAAAGGTCTTCCTGTAAGTTGTAACACCCTCAGCAGGAGCCTGAGTGCAAACACAGGGAGGGTGGAGATTGGGGAAGCATCCCAGAAATCTGCTCTGTACTCACCCTGCAAATCTCTCCATGCCTGTGAGACTTTTAATGGTAAGTCAAGATGGAGCCCACAGAAGAAAAAAGAAAGAAAAAAGCTTTTCTCTTGCTTTTAATCATGAAACCCTGCATTTGCTTGCACTGGGCCCCCTAGCCCAGCTGTACTTAGTCTGTTAGGCTGCCATAACTAAACAGCACACACAGGGTGGCTTAAGAACAACAGAAATTTTGGGGGCCCAGTTTTTGAGGCCCCCATGGTTGGGTGAGGTCCCTCCTGCAGGTCGTAGACTTCTCAGTGCATTATTTCAGGGGGAAGAAGGTAGGAAACTGTCTGGAGTTTCTTTTTATAGGAGCACTAATCCCACTCAAGAGGAGCACTAATCACCCTCAAGACTCAAGACTTAGATATCTCCCAAAAACCCTGCCTTCTAAAACCGTCATCTTTGGGGGTTTAATAACATATAAATACACACACACACACACACACACACACACACACACATTCACACATAAATATATATTTTATTCTATGTTGTCTTCTACATAGCATTTTATATGTATATATATGTTATATATATATACATACTGTATGTATTATATTATACACATTGTTCTGCACTCTGTATCTCTTAGAGATAGCTCTATATCTTTACATGCCAGTGGTTCTCAACCTTAGCTGAATATTAGAATTATATGTATAGCTTTTAAAGATCCCGAATGCCCCAGCTGCACCCCAGACCAATTAAATTGAAATCTATGGGGTGCGGCCCAGGCATCAGGATTTTTTAAAGCTTCTTAAGGTGCAGCCATGGTTGCACTCCATCAGTATACAAAGAGCTTCCTTAGAAAATAAGTGGAAGAAAGAGGAAACATAATAATCCTATCAATGCATATAATAGAAAATTAGGGTGACCAACTGTCTTGGTTTTACAGGGACTAAGGGGTTTTCCAGGACATGGGACTTTCAGTGCTGAAGCTAGAATGAGTGCTCACCCTATAGATAAAATTGGTAGATATTTCTAAAGAAATAGAGGAGTAAAACCATATCACATAATATTAAGACTACAGAAAGAAATTTTGTACTTCAGTGAAAAATTACACATCATCTATAGCACATCCTCCAGTCCAATTCTAGCCCCGTTTGTTATCTTTAAGCTATTTTGCCCCTCTTTGCAAATTGTAGGTAAATGACAGATATGCAAATCTATATTGTTTGGTAGACTTTCCTTTGACTTCCTTCCCCCTTTGCAAAAACCAGTTTTGCCTCCATTTGTAATTCAATCCTTTCATTCTATTTAAATGTGTTTCTTTGACTTTTCCTCTGAACCTGTTTAATAATACCTATCTAGTCCCCTCGCTAATTAATGAGTAAAATAAAATCTTTAAAACATGTTCGTCCTTGTATCTGTTCTAGTGAGAGCCATGCTTTTACTTTTTTCTGGGAAAAAAATTTTTTTAAATATGGAACACCTCACGAATTTGTGTCATCCTTTCATGGGGCCATGCTAATCTCTGTATCATTCCTATTTTAGTATTTGTACTGCCAAAGCAAGCACTGAAAATTATGTTTTAACAAGGCTTCTGTTAAAACGAAAAAGAAACAACAGACCAAAATGGAGTCAGTTTTGCTAAGCCACATCACCAAACCAAAATTTAATAAGCTAATTGCAGTTTCAGCCTTTCCCAGAAGTGAAATTTAAACCAGTCTGGAATTTCCTGAGTAATACTAGTGAGGTAATCTGCCTGGTAAGTCTCTACCTTGCGCTAAGGCAGATGTCTCCAACTTTTTTGGCACCAAGGACTTGTGCTCCTATGGGAATCTAATGTCTAATGATCTGAGGTGGAGCTGAGGTGGTGATGGTAGTGCTGGGGAACAACTCCAAATGTACAGATGAAACTTTGCTGGCTTGCCATCCAGCCAGCTACTCACCTCCTGCTGTGTGGCCCAGTTCCTAACAGATCACTCATAGATACTAGGGGTGTTGGGGACCTCTGTCCTAAAAGAAGGTATCCTTGCTTGAAATAATCCACTCTTTTAACTTCTTAGTCTTGCCCTCTTTCTTCCTATAAAAACTTTTCATTTTGTGCAACCCCTGGGAGTGCACTTGCAGTTGCAAGATGGGATGCTGCTTAATTCGGAAATTGCTTAATAAAGCCAATTAGATCTTCAAATTTATTCAGCTGAATTTTGTTGTCTAATACTACAGAGGTAACTACTAGAACAAAAATACAAACCTTCTCAAATATCACTAAAAACACAAACACAGAAATAAAACAAAGACAATAGGCCCAAATGTAATTGTCATATCAATAAGTTTTACTGGGCCAAAGTCATCTAAGATTCTCATATTAGATCACAAAGTAAAACCTAATGATAAGACAAAATAATTAAGGAAGTTTGAAAACAAAAAGATGAGAAAAAGGGTTTTACTGAGCAAGTGTAATAGTTTAGCAGAGATTATCTTACTAGATGGGTAAGTTCTGCCCAAAAATCAGTAAGTGAGATAAAGTTATTAAATAATATGGTAGTGAAATTCACAATCACAGATAGATATCTTATTACTATCTATGTAACAAATATATACTAATAAAGCAAAAACTAGAGTAAATACAAGGTGAAATAGAAACATATCAGTAAGGGAGGTTAATTTACATTTTTATGCTGTAGTCATAAGGTAAAACCTAAATACCAATTTTTTATATTTATATATCAATATTTATATTGATATATATCAAATTTATAATCTGAAACAAATTTTGTTTTTTTGAATCTATAGAACATTTTCAAAATTAATTGACTCTACCATAATTAGGTCACAAAGAAACTTCAATAAAATCTAAAAGTAATGTAATTATAAGGGAGAAAAAAATCTTTTTCTTTTAACCCCCTTAGGTTTATACATGGAAGTTTTACAAAGATATGAGACTCAAGGAGGCAGCCAGCCTTATATTCCATCTTAGGCTAGAAAAAAACAAAGAGAAATTTGGGGTTTTGGGTGGGGGGAGGCAAGTTATATATGGGAAGGTGAGGAGTTGTCTTTGTTACTAGAGCAAAGGGGTCCATCTGCCTCGTGCCTCTAAGTCCAATGAGATAACATACAGGTTTTGCAGCAACGAAAGTAAAGATTTATTTTAGAGAGTTGCAAGTCCTGGAGACACAGGTGAACTACCGCTCAAAGATGTGGCCACCATCCCTTCGCCGGACTACGAGGTGTTCCTCCTTAGTGGGTCTAGGGCTGAAACATAGCTAAAACCAAGATGTTAGCCTTGGTTTAACTGAAATTTATTGTCCTCATGATCTATAGGCTTTATTTTTAAAAGATTTGACACTGACTACAACTTTATGTCCTAAGGCTTAATGATTAAGGGAGTGGGCATACAAAGGTGGAAGGATAAGAGTGAAAAAGCAAGTGAGTCACATTGCCATTATACTAGTCAAAGTCTGCTTGAATCAAAGAAAAGCTTTCTTAAAGAAGTGAAATCTGTTTGTGGTTACATCTTGTTAAACAGTTAAGAGTCTCCCAGGTGATGAGCTATCTTACCTTACCACTTGGACATTTATAACTCTCCCTTAATTAACACATAATCCAAAAAGAAAAAAGAAGAAGAAGAAACAAAGAAACTGTAGAATACCTAGACAATAATCATAATAAAAACTGTGTATATCAAAACTCGAATAATATAGCTAAAACAGTTCTGGGTGGGGGGATATTATATTCAAAAACACTTTAGTAAAAAGAAAAAATAAAATAAATCAAACATAAAACTCAAGAAAGTTAGGGGAAAAAAGAAAATTATTTCTAAGGAAAATAAGAGAAAGGGATTAATAAAGGCAAAATTAATAAACTAGAAAACATAAAAACTATAGCACTAATAAATAAATCTATTAGCTGGTTCTTCAAAAAAAAAAAAGAAAGAAAGAAAACAAGAAAAAAAAATAACATTCCCAAAGAAAGGCAAACAAAAAGCATAAACAATTCATAGGAAAGAACACATAAAAGGTTCTTAAACATAAGGATGCCTAACCTTACTCATAAAGAGATATGTAAATTAAAACTATATCGAGATAAGCATATAAAAAGATGTTCAACATCATTAGTCATTAGAGAAATACCAATCAAAACTACAATGAGGTCCTAGTTCATGCTTACTAGTATAGTTGTAATAAAAGAAATCTACAAGTGTTGTCAAGGATGTGAAGAAACTAGAACCTTCCTTGATTGCTGGTGGGAATGTAAAATGGTACAACCGCTATGGAAAACAGTTCCTCAAAAAGTTAAATATAGTTACTGTTAGATCAGCAATTCCACTCCTAGGTATATAGGCAAAATAATTGAAAACATATGTTCACACAAAAACTTATATTGGAATGGTCAAAGCAGCATTATTCATAATAGCCCTAAAGTAGAAACAATCAAAATGGCCACCAAATGATAAGCAGATAAATAACATATATTATACAATGGACTATTATTCAACAATAAAAAGAAATGAAGTACTCATGCATGCTACATACAATATAGATGAACCTTAAAAACATAGTGCTAAGCGAAAAAAGCCAGTCGCAAAAGACCACATATTGTGTTATTCCATTTACATGTAATGTCCGGAACAGTCAAATCTGTAGAGGCAGAAAGTAAATGAATGGTTTCCTAGGACTGGGAAATAGGGA
Organism: Macroglossus sobrinus; assembly: GCA_004027375.1. Classification (NCBI taxonomy): domain Eukaryota; kingdom Metazoa; phylum Chordata; class Mammalia; order Chiroptera; family Pteropodidae; genus Macroglossus; species Macroglossus sobrinus. The sequence goes on along the minus strand of PVKZ01000983.1, from coordinate 161,030 downwards.
GTGTCTGTTAATGGGTATAGGGTTTATTTTTGAGGTGTTGAAAATGTTCTAAAATAGATCATGGTGATAGTGGCACAACTTTGTGAGTATACCAAAAACCAGTGAATTGTACACTTTAAATTAGTTAATTGTATATTATATAAATAATACACAAGCTGTTATGAAGAGGAAAAAAAACCTGTACTGAAAAAAAAAAAACCCTGTATTTTTTTTTAACCATTAAGAAATCTTCCCAACCTTTAATGTTTAGAGAAAAGGTTAACCATTAAGGACCGCCTCACCCTCCTGTTTCCAAGATAACACCTACCTATATCCTTCCACAACTCTCTTTTTTAAAAAACTGTAAGTTTTCTTCCTCTTTGAGAACTTTCTCAATAATGAACGATTCCTCTATTACACTAGCCTGAGTAAAATGATCTCCTTAATTGTCAAGTGCTTTTTGTCGTAGATGATATTTAGACATATGGTACTCTTTGCAAGGATTGGTTAGATTTTATAAACTAGAGAATTAATGAAAATATCAGTGGTCTTATCTTAGAATTGTGAGTCTGAACAAACTGAGTTACTTGAGTTTTGATCATGTATGAAGTACATCATAGCTTGGTCTGGCTGTTTATCCATTTTGTGATCCAGGATATGTTTGCAAGTAGTTTCTGTTCCAATATTCAGTCCTCACACTTACTTGGTCCCTGGCATGTGTTCAATGAATATTTGTTGAATGACCAAAAAAAAAAAAAGAAGAAGAAGAAATCAATATATTGTTGGCAGGGGAAAGGGGGGAGGGTGAGAAAAAACTATTACAACTTCTTTGATTATAATTTGGCAAAATCTATTTAAAAAAAAAAACACCCTCTTGACTTAGCAGTTCCACTTCTAGGAATAAATTCTACAAATTAATATGCAAAGGGCCACCTGATAATGCTATTCACTGCAATCACAAGAGACCAGAAGTCTCTTAAATTACCTTCAATGGGAGAATGCTTAAACTATGGTACAGACGTACAGTAGAACGAGAAGTGGGCATAAAAAAGAATTAGAAAGTTCTCATGATACAGAATATCACTGAGATACATTAGCTTAGTCCAGCTATAATGGCTGGCTTATCGTTCCTTATATGGAATACTCTCCTCCCTCAAGGCCTTTGTGTGGGATGTTCCCTTTGCTTTGAATGTTCAACTCCAGACATCTTCATGGTTCCCTCCCTCCCTTTCTTCCGGGCCTTGGCTCAAATATAACTTAATCAACAAGGCTTTCACTGACCACCCTCTGTAAAATAGCAACAAACCCCCATCCCCTGCACAGACACACCAACATACATACACATACTTCTTATCCCCTTACCCTGCTTTTCTCCATAGCATTTACTACTTATTTGTATATATTTATGTGTTTATTTATTTCCCACAAAAATATAAGCTCCATGAGGGCAAAGAATATACCTGCTTTGTTCATTACTAAATTCCAAGTGCCAAAAATGGCTTGACACATAGTAGGTGCTCAGTAAATATTTTTTGAATAAATGATTATATTAAGTGAAAAAGGCAAGATGCTAGGTAGTGATTTTTAACATGTTTCTATTCATTTTTTTTAAGTCTATTCATCTGAATGCTTTTATGTGCATGAAATACCTTTAAAAGGTTACAAAAGAAACAAATCATGCTGGTTGCCTGCAAAAGGTGAACTTGGTGGCTGAGAGACAGCATGGCAGGGAGGCTTTTCACTACATTCTATTTGTAGACCCATGGGGTTGCTCTCGCAGGACTCAGAGAGACTGCCATGACTGCACACTCTCTGTGGCTCTTCTTCCAGTCCTGCCAAAGGCCCAGAGTGTCCTAGGAGGCCCATCTCTTCTGAAAAATATGACAAGGCACCAGTTTCCCAGAATGACTCCGCCCTGTTCTCCTGCCTACTCTGAAAGCAGACTCTGGGAGAAAGAGGCTGATAAGCACATTTTCACAACCCCTAACCTTCACAAGTGCAAACAGAGACCATATCCGTTCTTATCTCTGCATCTGCAATTAAATCATTTAATAAAAATATAAATCTGCAGAGATTTCATTCAACCTGTTGAAGTCATGAATTTGATAAGAATAATTTTCTTGCTCATTTTCAGTTTTTATTAGCAATTAAAATTTCATTAAGTAAAGAATTTGTGAACTTCTCTCACAAAATCTATGAGAACCTGCTCAACAGAAGACTGCTCACTTTCAGTGTTTCTGGTTTTTAAAAATTAAAGCAGGTCATCTTTTTAATCACCTTTTCTTTTTTTGGCTTTTTCTTTTCTAAGTTCCACTGTCATATTTTCTAAATTGATTCCAACTCGACTTGTATTCATTCTTGATGAGCTAAGAGTTTTTATAAAATAAAGTTGTTTTTCTTCTAAAACAACCAAAATTACTAATATTACTAAGCAAAATACAAAAAAGAATATTAAAAATTTTAGGTTTATTTAAATAAAGCTAATTTGTTTATTTTTAGACCTTTTTAATTAAATCTTACTAAATATTATTATAAAAATAAAACTCACAATTCTAGGGTTTTAATGTTCACTAAATAAGAATCTGTATCACACTTCAAATACCTTACAATTACTCATATATAAATGCATGAAAAATATGAAATTTTTAATATAGCAAAATGTTCTTCAGGCATTACATTATATTGCTACAGAATGGTCCACAACACATCATACCTCCCTGTGTCCAGCTCATCTGCAATGTGATTTTTGCCATGCCTGCCATCAAGATATGAAGTCTATACTCATCCCCCAACCCCTCCAATTCTTGGATCTGGGTCTCCCTTAAGACTTCCTTAGTCAATTAAATGAGACAAAAGTAACACTGTACAACTCCATAGGTCAGGCCTTAAAAAGCTTTGTAGCTTTTGCCCTCTGGGAACATGTCAGCCATTATGTGGAAAAGCTCTTCTAGCTTAGAAGATGAAAGGCAGTTTGGAGAACTGAGGTAGTCTAGCCAACAACCAGTATAACTGCCAAACATGTGAATTCGACCCTAGTGAGCTGCTGGCTGATTGCAACTCATAAGTGAACCAACAGAGTTTGGCAGAAAAATTGCTCAGCTGTGCCCAGTCCAGAACTATAAGTAAACAAATTGTTGTTTTAAGCCACCATGTTTTAGTGTGGTTTGTTATACAGCAGTGTTATACAGCAGTAGATAGACACTGCATGCAACAGTTATAAATACTGAGCTAATACATAAATGCACCTAGAATCACAAATTAGAATAAAAAAAGAAGAAAAAGAAAAAAATGGACCCTTGGCACTACTGGATTTGGTTATCCCAGGACCTACTGAATTCATGTTCTCTGAGAGGAGGAATGTGACAAATTCATTTGTCTTTTCTGTTATCTACACATATCAGTCAATTAACTTATTTCTCCCAGATAGTAGTGTCTGTCTCCAAGGTCAGCAGGAGCACAACCCACAAACCTTCACAGTATTTGGACTCAGCAGTCTTTGTTTTGAGAATATAGGTGAAAACGTGGAGACTTAGAGTACCTAGGTCACAAGCACTCAGGTTCAGGGCTGCAGGTCATACTGCATCAGCCCAGCACTGAATGCAGCCTCCCATGTGGCCTTTAATAAATTTATTTTTTATATGTTTGTGTCATGCAGAGCCCTCTAAAGTGTGGGGGCCCAGGACAAAAGTCCCCTTGCCTGATTAAAGGGCAATATTACCTTGGCCCCAGTTTCAGGAAATGGTTGATTTCTTTTTAGGGATTTGCCTGTGAACCATGACTAAGGAAAGCTGGTGATGGCGATTAAAATTTAAAATATGCCAATCTCTTGATACATCAATCTAGCTTCAGGAAAAATATCCTATAGAAATAAAAGGACTAGTATAATAGAGTAACTGTGCAAAAATGTTTATCACAAATATTGTCTAAAGTAGGAAAAAGTAGAAGCATCTTAAACATCATTAATAGGGGGATGGTTAAATTAATTATGATCTATACACATCAGCAAATATTATGGCAACTGTTGAAAAGGTTGTTATATCTATTAACTTGGAGAGATTTATTTATTCTTTCATTCATTAAACATTTACGAGCATCAGCTATCAAGCCAGCACTGTTCTCAGTACTAGGAATACAGCAGGGAGAAAGACAAGGTTTGTTGCTCATGAAATTTATATCTTAATGGAGAGACAGACCATAAACAAATATGTCAGATGGTGGTAAGTAGGTGCTATGGAGAATAATGAAAGTGAGACAGGAAATAGAGTCTGGAAGGAAGTGAGGGAAGGAATTTTGTGGCTATCAGAGGAAGGGCAGTCTAGACTGAGGAAACAGCAAATGCAAAGGCCCTAACTTGGAAGTGTGCTTGGTGGGATCTAGAAACCTCAAGGAGGCCAGAGTGGCAGGGGGACAAGGATGGGAGGTAAAGTCAGAGAGGAGAATGTTAGAGTTGGGGTGTATGTATGTGTGCATGTAGATCATGTAAGGCCTTGTAGCTGCTAGTGAGAACTTTAGTTTTTACTCTGCATAGCATGGGAAGCCACTGGAGGGTTTTGAGCTGAGGACAACATGGCCTGACTTAGATCCCTCTAGCTGCTGTGAGAACAGACTACAGTAGGCTGAACAGTAAAAAACCTTCTGAAGAGAGAGAGAGAGAGAGAAAGAGAGAGAGAGAGAGAGAGAGAAAGAGAGAGAGAGAGAGAGAGAGAGAGATGGATCTAACGCCAAGGTGGGGAGAAGTAGTTGGATTCCAGATAGGTTTTGATGGGAGGGCCTGCAGGGTGTCCTAGTGGAATTGGATGTGGGGTGTGAGCAAGGAGCCAGATAATGTTAATGAGAATCGCTAGTTTCAGAGTCATGCGAGCTTAACATGATTTCATTTGGGTTCAAACCAACAACAAATAAAATATCCTCTCCTCCTTGTGCACAGATCTTTGTGTGGGGGTTATAAGGCAGCTCCTAGGGCTACCTTAATAAAATACCACAACAGATATACATTTTCCCACAGTTCTTGAGGCCAGAAGTCTAAGATAAATATGCTATCAGGTTTCTGGTGAGCCCTCTCTGTCTGGCATGTAGATCAGTGCCTTATCACTGTGTCTTCAGTAGCCTCTTCTTTGTGAGGCCCCACCATTATAACCTCACTTAACCATTATTATCTCCAAATATAGTCCGACTAGGGGTTAGGATTTGAACATCTGAATTTGGGGAGGACACAATTCAGTCCATAGTAATGAGTATAGAGAAAGTTGTGAAAGGTGACACATAAATAGTTAGCACTGACCACCTGAGGGACTATGGGCCAGGTAAGGGTGTTCATTAATTTTTTTCCTTTGAATGGTTTTCATTGGTTACAGTGAGTCTCACATGTCAATTTAAAAAAATTGTTGACAAGGCATTTTATATAAAACTATTTTAAGAGAGAAAAAAATCCACCTTGGCTCTGAATTCATTTCTGCACAAATTTTTCAGGCCACCACTAGCCTCTAGCTCTGAGCTCCTGCTCTTGGTCCCTGGTTCACTCATGGCCTTGGCAGAGAAGCAGGGATGCTCGAACATGCTCAGCATTTGGTGAGGGGGTCAAAGGAGCCAAGGAGAAACTAAGTGGGGATTACTCCCCTCTCTGAATCAAGTTTGGGATGTCCATGACAGGACCCCTTCTTCCACCTGGCAAGCAACTCCGGTGAGTGTCCAAGATGGCAGTTACTGGAAGGAAGCCTTAATGTAACTTCCAGGCAGTGAAGTCAGTGGAAGCCTTAGGTAATCCTGCTACCCCTCCCCTTAGGGGATTCAGAGCTGGGCTGTAGCTATGACTCCATCTGGCTCCTTCTGCACTCCCAACCCAACCCTCCTTGGTCTTTTCAAGTTCCAATGAGTATCACTGCTCTCCTTGTCTGCCCGTTTAGGAGGGAGAAAGCACGTATCTTTCACTTTTCTAGACCCCTCGCAGCAGCACAGTGGAGCTTGCTTCAACTCAGCACCTACAGACTGCCATAGTCGGGGTTCTGAATCCCAACTCTGTTACTTGTGTGCTCAGCAACTCTGGGCAAGCGGCTTTACTTTGCTCATCCTTGGCTGATTTTTAGTTGAGATAGGAATCACTACCTCATAAAGGTGTGGTGAATGTTCAGCAAAAGAACGTAGACAATTTGCCTGTTTCTTCCATTGCCAATGAGACCTGCCCTGCTGACACACTCTATCAGCAGGAAGAAAATTGTCACCTCATAACAGAACCTGCCATGTGCCAGACACATTACATGGTATGGCACACACACATGTTCTCTAGCACCTCACAGAGACCAGGATTCATTTTGCAGCTGAAGAAAATGAAGAATCAGAGAAGAGAGGTAATATGCCCAAGATCATATGCTCAAGAAGAGTGGAGCTGGGATTCAGGCCCGGTTCTCCCCACCGCAAGGCCAGAGCTTTCACACCGCTACTCACATGGTTTAATTTGTATGAAATCACCCGAGAAGCACGGACCCCTGGGTAAACTTGAGTCTTGGTATCTCCCTCTGACAGTTCATTCCTGAACCCAGGGCACCCTGGGTCTGTCTGTTCATGAATTCACCAGATACCTGCTTTTTATGTCCATCATTGAGTCTGGCAGTCCAGACACTCGGCTAGACGGATGAAGGCTGGTGCAGGCCTTTGCTTCTGTGTCCCAGGTGTACGTTGAGGACACTCCACAGTGAGGAAGGCTGGAGAGCCCCACAGGCAGAGCCCCATCCACACAGTGAGTGACCTTAGACATGCCACCTCTTGGAATTTCATGACACACTTGCAAAATAAAGATAGAGCCTGTCATGGCTTGGAGTGTTTTCAGCTATGAAAATTTATGATCCCACAGAGAATCCACTTCAGGCTTCCTCATCAGGGAGAAGAGACCTCATGAAGAAGCCCTGAGCCTCGTGGTCTCTAGAAAGGTCACCATAAATCCCTGAGATCCCAGAGATACTAGGATCCCCCTGTCAACATAAGAATATCCAAACTTATGGAGAATTTTTACAAGAGTTTATTTGAGCCAAATTGACAACATATGCCAGGGAGCATGATCTCAGTATTTCCAAGAGTAACAGTTTTGCAGTTTCTTTAAAGCATTTGAGATTAAGAAGGTAATGTGAAGAGGTGAGAGAAAGCAAGGCAAGGGTTAGATTACAGGATAGTAAAGTTTATATGCTCTCTTGAGGGTGGTTATGCCTTAGAGGGGCATTACTTCTGGCATTTCAAAGGTGTGTTAACCTAGATGCACAGATATAAGGGACAAGCCTTGCTTAAGGCAAAAATAAGCCTTTTACTAAAGAAGTTATATGCCTCGGGCATGACTACTCACCATGACCTGCCCAGTTATGAATTTATGATCAGATCGCCCTGTGAAGTTACTTTCCATAAAACAGTTTTTTCATCCACACCCCCAAACTCAGCTCATAGTCTAGCCCTGCCTTCCTCTTCTGCTTGCTTCTCTTACCTCTATTCCTACTCCTTATATTCCAGCAAGCCCCTCCCACTCCAGGGACTCAGCTCATTCAGTCTCTCTGACTGGAACAGGACACCTTCTGACCCTTGGGAGTGTGTGGCTAGCTCCTCCTTATCTTTTTAAGATCCCACCTTTGTAGGGAAGAGATTCAGAATATACCATTGTGAAGACATTTTTTACCTGAACTTCCTTTATCTGCCTAAAAGCAGGGTCCCCCCAGCCCCCACTCCTTACTCCCAAAATTAAATGTTCATAAATCCCTTCCATGAGAATTTTGCAACCAGAGAAGATTGGCTCCTATTACCTAGAGAAGTCACAAGAATATAAGTCACCTAAACAGACATTTCACAAAACTTTCACATCTCCCATTTATCTTTTCTAAAAATCACTTGTTTTCTCTTAAGTGTCTTTCTCCCTCTCTTTATCCCATTAATATGTTATATACGTCCCAAATTCTAACAGCCTCTTCAAGCCACATTCTTCTGTGAACTCCTGCATACATTCGTGAATAAAATTCTGTCTTTTCTCTTGCTAACTTTTTTATTGTAGTTGATATATTAGTCTCAAGCATACAACATAGTGATTCAACATTTGTATATCTTATGAAGTGTTCACCATGATAAGCCCAGGAACTACCTATAAATTGTACAGTTATTATATTATCTATTGTATTCCCTTTCTTGTACATTACATCCCCCAAAACTTATTTTATAACTGGAAGTTTGTGCTCTTAATTTTCTTCACTTTTTCACCCATCTCTTCACCGAACTTCCTCTGGCAACAATGTTTGTTCTCCATGTCTATGAGTCTATTTCTGTTTTGTTTTTCTTTTTCGTTCTTTTTTTTTTTATATATTCCACATACAGGTGAAATCATATGGTATTTATTTTTCTCTGTCTGACTTATTTCACTTAGCATAATACTCTTAAGTTCCTCCATGTTGTCACATATGGCAAGACTTCATTTTTTATGGCTGAGTACTAATCCATTATATATATATATTACACACACACACACACACACACACATGTTTCATAAATTGGTTAGTGTAAATAATGCTGCAATGAATATAAAGGTGCACATATTGAAACTGAGGATTCTGTTATAAGGCACAATTTTGATTTAACATGTAGACCCAGTACTCAATTTAATCCTTTACAGCATGCCCTATAAGCCTCTCTCGGCCCTTTACATTATAACTCCCTGAGGCAGCAAGAAAGGATGGCTAGGCCCTGGCTAATAGTCACAGGTATGGGCTCTATTAAGTTAAAGATAACATCATGGCCTAAGTTGTTTTTCAGTTCCTGAGCCCTAAAACAGAACAACCCCTGGCCATGTTCTCATGAAACCAGATTGAGGAACTCTGAAGCTGACCTCAAGACCTGAAATCATAATTTATTGCCATTACCTCACTCTTAAATAATCATGAAGACTAATGACCCCAAACCCCTTACTCATGATAACTTATGACTTTTGCTCTATGAAGCTTCTTGTCTGCAAGCTATCTGGGAGCTGGGTATTTGGAGCACAAGATCACCAGTTCTCCAGACTGTTGCTGGTCCTAAAAAAATAATTCTTTTCTCCATCGCAAACTCCTGCTCATACATTTTTTCAGCCTGTGCATGGGGGCAGGTGAACTCTTGTTCAGCTTGGAAATAATATCTTTTTGAATTACTGTTTTTTGTTTTCTTTGGACAAATACACAAAAGTGGGATTGTTATGTCATATAGTAGTTTTTTTATTTTTTATTTTTTAATTATAGTTGGCATACAATAATATATCAATTTCAGTTATGGCCTAGTAGACATTTATATAACTTAGAAAGTGATTCCCTTTATAAATGTAGTGCCCATCTGACACCATACATAGTTATTACAATAATATGGAGTATATTCCCTATGCTGTACTTTACAGTCCTGTGACTACTTTATAACTGCTAATTTGTACTTCTTAATCCCTTCAACTTTTCACCCATTTCCCCACACCGCCTTCCATCTGGCAACTATCAGTTTGCTATCTGTATTTATGAGTTTGTTTCTGTTTTGCTTGTTCATTTATTTTGTTCTTTAGATTCCACTTGTAAGTGAGATCTTTGTCTTTGTCTGATTTATTTCACTTAGCTTAATTCACTCTAGGTCCATCCATGTGGTCACAAATGACAAGATTTATTCTTTTTTTATGGCTGTATATATGTACTACTTCTTCTTTATCCACTCATCTTTTTTATCCATTCATCTATTAATGGACACTTAGGTTGCATCCATATCTTGGCTATTGTAAATAATGCTGCAATGAACATAGAAGTGCATGTGTCTTTTTAAATTAGTGTTTTGGATTTCTTTGGATAAATACCCAGAAGTGGAATTGCTGAGTCATCTGGTAGTACTATTTTTAATATTTTTTGAGGAATATCCATTCCGTTTTCCATAGTGGCTGCATCAATTACAATTGTACCAATAGTGTACAAGGGTTTCCTTTTCTTCATACCTTTGCCAATACTTACTTGTTCTCTTTTTGATAATAGCCATTCTGACAGGTGTGAGGTGATATCTCATTGTGATTTTGACTTTTCCATATGATTAGATGTTGAGCGTCTTTTCATGGTCTGCTGGCCATCTGTATGTCTTCTTTGGAGAAATGTCTATTTAGATACTCTGCCCATTTTTAAATAGAATTTTTTTTTCTGACTTGTATATGTCTTTATATATTTTTGGATATTAACCCCTTATTGAATATATCATTTGCAAATATCTTCTCTCATTCAGTGGGTTGCCTTTTTGATGATTTCTTTTGCTGTGTAAAAGGTTTTTAGTTTAATATAGACTCATTTGTTTATTTTTGCATTTGTTGTCTTTGCCCAAGGAGACATATCTAAAGTAATATTGCTAAGACCAATGTCAAAAAGTTTAATGCTTATATTTTCTTCTAGTTTTATGGTTTTAGGTCTTAAAGTCCATAAGTCTTTAATCCATTTTGGGTTTATTTCTGTATAGAGTATAAGAAAGTGGTCCAGTTTTATTTTCTGGCATATATTTGTTCAGTTTTCCTAATTTCACCTATTGAAGAGACTATATTTCTCCCATTGTATATTCTTGTCTCTTTTGTCATACATTAATTGACCATATATGCATGGATTTATTTCTGGGCTCTCTATTCTGTCCCACTTATCTTTGTGTCTGCTTTTGTGCCAGTACCATAATGTTTTGATTACTATAACTTTGTAGTATCGTTTGAAATCAGGGGGCCTAATATCTCCAACTATGCTCTTCTTTCTCAAGATTGCTTTGGCTATTCAGGACCTTTTGTGGTTCCATGTAAAGTTTAGGATTTTTCTAGTTCTGTGGAAAATGCCACTGGTATTTTGATAGGGGTTGCATTGAATTGCATTCTTCAGCTCTGATTTTTTTAATATATATTTTCTAACTCTTCATTGAAGTTCTCACTGCTCCTCTACTCTTTTCCTAAGTTCAGTGAGTATTTTATGATCTTTACTTTGAATTCTTTATCAGATAAATTACTTATCACTGTTTCATTAGATTTTCTGGGGGTTTTGTCTTATTCTTTTATTTAGAATATTTTCTTCTGTTTTCTCATTTTGTTTGACTTTCTATGTTTTATTCTATGAAATAGAAGAAATAACTACTTCTCCTGGTCCTGAAGAAGTGGCCTAGTGTAGGAGTTACCCCTATATAGACTGCCTGTGATGGTGGCTTTGGCAGGCTGGCTGGAACTGAAGTGAGTGTGGCCAAAATATCCCAGTGCACATAGCACTGGGGCCATGCAGGCAGCATAGCTGGCTGGAGCTGGGACAGGCACAGACTTAGGTGGCCCAGGATGCATGATGCTGGGCCCTCCCTGGTAGGGTGGCAAGCTGGAACTGGAATGGATGTGGGCCAGGAGCCTGGGTCCTACTAAGGCGGCCTTGCGGGCTACCTGAAACACTTGGAGCAAGCTCCAGCTCACCCTGTCTAGGCTGAAGGAAAACAAACAATGGTGCTCTCCAGTGCCTCTGATCCCAGATTTCTAGCAATTCCATACCCATTTGGCTTTCAGAGTAGTAAAAGATTTCCCTCATGTCTAGGTGCCCTTTAAACTGTTCTATTTTCATTGTGCTCCAGAGCAGGCAAATCTGTTTGCAGTCCCCTCTGTGAAATCCTCTGCCACATGGAGGGTGGGGTTCCCATGTCTTCTACCCTTCTCTGTGTGGGCCCTCTGTTGTTTGTTGTACAGAAGCTGTTCAAGCAGTTGTGGGTCCTCCTTATGGAGGAATTCTATATGTGGGTACATGTTTGGTGTGTCTGTGGGAGAAGAGTTCAGAGTCTCCCTATGCTGCCATCTCGGACCCTTCCTGTGCTAACCGCTCTCTCAATTTAATTCACAGATCCTCAATCACTAACCTGACGAGAGTAGAGCAAAGCCTTTTCTTCCCTGACAGGTGTTACCACCTCAGAGGGAAGTTCCCTAACCATTCTATCTCAGTTGCTTTCTCTCCCCTTTTTGTTTCCCAAAGCACTTATCATAACTTATTATGATTTTATTTATTTGTCTGCTTACTAGTTTTTGTCTGACTTTTCATTAGAATGTAAGCTGTGTGGAGGCAGGGACAGTACCTATCTCATTCATGACTGGATACTCAAGGCCTAGCATGGTACTTGGTATATAACAGGAGTTCTTTAAGTACTTTGTAAATGAATAGATGAGGAACTCCACCCACAGGTATTTATTGTTGAATCTACACTCATCTCAGTTCAACAGTCACTTTAAGAACTTATTAGGCGCCATGATAGCGCTCAGTGTTAGCGACACATAAAGATCGACTCCCTGTCCTTGAGCTTACAGGAAAATGAGCACCTATGCTGGGCCCTGTAAGGGACAAATATGAGAAAGAAGATATAATTTCTTCCTCGAGAAGTTTACTGACATTAGAGGAGGACAGGAGAAAAAGGAAGATATATGAAAAGGAGCTTGGAAACAAACACAACTCCAAGTATACTTATTTAGTACACAAATAAAACAGACACTGTTAAACTATTCTCTCCGCCTTTGTTTAGGGAATAGTTCAGGTCATTTTGCTAATTACATTGGATAGAGCTCATGTGACTTCTGTTTTATTTATACACCTAAGCCTGAGGAGCGCTTGTCCCTGGGCACACAGACCCACTGATAAGCATCACTGGTCCCCTCTTAGCAACACTTCGGACAGTCATGTAGCCTCTAAAACACCTAGTGAATAGTCTCCCTGCCTCAGTCAGGGACTTTTTCGCCAGAAAGGCCAGAGATGGACTGAAGTTAATTCCTTCACCTCCCTCCCTGAAAAGAAGTAAATAAAAGAGAGAGTTTATTAAAATTATTTCAATGTACATGAACCCAAGAGAACTCGAATAGCCAGGCCAGGCCTAGTGTTCTTAGAGCATGTCCTCAGTTCTCTAGATTCCCAGGTTCAAATTTCTAAATTATCTTATCTTCATGAGTTAGGCTTTAAGTTCTAGGTGCTGGCTGGCCTATGAAGAGAGAACTGCTGGGTTGGGTAGCCACAGCCTGATGCATCCAGCCTACACCTGAGCAGGAAAGTATAGTATAAAACAAGCCCCCTACACCAGAGGAGAAGACCCCAGAAGAAGACTGGGTTGGGTAGAGTGATTGACCTTTGTTCAGAACCAAGAGATTTCATTGGAAGTATGGCTTTTAGGGCTAAAACCAGGAAAGTTCCAGGCAACTCCAGGTGAGCTGACCACCAGTACAAACAACAGCATGTCTGTTTTATGCCTGTATTTCATTAATTCTGAGGAACACATTTCTTCACATTAAACAGTACTAAAATCAGAATGTGTTTTAAATTGGTGGTATCCTGCAATAGCTGTCAGCTGGGATTGAAGCCAAGTTCTCCCAGAGACGATGCATGTTTGCTGATGACTTCTGAGATACTCCCAATCAGACCACCTTAAATTAGTATTTTGTGTGAGTTTTTTAGACCATGATTTGGCTTTCTTGGTATCTTATCTCAACTTCCTAGGTTAAGCTCCTCCCACCCCAACTCAGGGCAAGACTGCACCCTCCAGCTGTACTGAGGCAAGCCACAGTGAAGGCAGAGCCAGGTCCTCTGGCCTCTCGCCTTGGGAGCAGGTGCACCTGTACCCTGCAAAGGTCTTCTCAGCTCTGCCCAGCCTTCCTGAGCTGGAGAGTGGGGGTAGGGAGGATAAGTATGCCGATTCCAGGCTGAAAAAAGGGAAGAAGTATGAGATTTTTGCAAATACTAAGAATCCAGTTTGAAAATTAGTAAACAGAAACCTCATTTAAAATGGAGTCTAGAGGCTAGAAGAGAGAACTCTCGTGTCACACAACCACATACCACTGATCTCAACAGGAAGAGATGTACCTTGCATCTTTGGTGAGAAGTGACACTACTCTACCACCTCAGCAGGAGGAAGACTCTCCTTGCCCAGTAACAGCTTAGCCAACAGGGACTGCCATTACTAAGCCAATGAAAAGTCACTATACTTTGAACTTGCACTTTCTTCCAACGGACTCTTCATTTACAACAGCCCCTCCTAGGTCCATAAAAGAGTGTTCTTCTCTTTGACTTCTCTGGACTTGCTTAAGGTTTGCCATTATACCAATTTGCTATTAGAGTGCATGTCCTGATGTGCAATTCTTTGTTGTTCCCAAATGAAACAACTTACTTGAGAAATATCTAGCTATCTGTTTAAGTTCAATACCAGCATACACAAGAAAGAGCTTATATTGTCTAGTTTAATCTAAACCATATGATAAGGCTTGAGAGTGTTGCTTAAAGTGGGACTAGGGGTGTGGTTTTGCTAAAAATATCACTCGGTTTAAATTCAGAGCTACACATTGAAACCTTTTTCTGGTTGTATAACTTTGGGTAAGCTGCTTTCACAGTTTAGACCTTAGTCTCTCCATCTGTAAAAAGGGAGTTATTATTTTTATTTTAGGGTTATGTGAGGATTAAACAGGATTAACCTATGCTTTAAAACCTGCTCAGTAGGCATTAAAGCATTACACAAAAAGAGTACTTAATTTATGCCTCGGAGGGGAGAAAAAGAGCTATTATGTTTAATGCAGTGTTTCTCAAAGAGCATTTTGTGAGCCATCAGCTGGTGGTGAAAAAAACTTAGTGGGTTATGATCAACATTTTTAAAACGGAATAGAATAGAAACTATCAACCCATATTGCAAGTAATAAAGGTAGGTATTGTTTTTTTATTTAAGTTGTGTGTGTGTGTGTGTGTGTGTGTGTGTATTAGTATGGGTATTGTGATGTAAAATCTGTCTTTTACATCACAACACACATACTAACACTTTATTTCTGTGGTAAAAAATGGAACTAGAAATAAAGGGAGCTGTTTGTGCTTTGTTGTACTTTTTAACTGCAGCATTTCCACATTCCAAGAGTGGGAGAAAAATTCATTTCAGGAAAGAATTTATCTTTTGTTAGCAAAAACACTTTAAGAAGCCTTTTGGTGATTCAAAGGTAGAGCCCTGAGGCCAGGTTGAAGGACTTGTGACTAAACTGCTCTGCATGGTAAAGCCAATATTCAAGGGTTTCTTTTTCCTTTGCTGGTCCTAGAATTAGTAATTTGGGGCCTGGAATCTCAGAGAAGAGGGCGTTTTGACTGGGCCCACTGGAGGCTTTGAATAAAGGCCTCTCCACACATCGTGACCAGAAGATCCAGGAGCTCTCTCTGTATTAAATACAAGCTCTCTCCTTGCCTGTATTAAGCCCTTACATGGGTCTTCAAGCCTTCAGCATCATTGATTAAGCATCCTAACCTGGTTCTCTTCAGACAGCCCTGCCTCAGGAATGACAGACAAGTCCCAGTTGGGAAGCCAAGTGCCTCAGAGGGAGTGGGAGGTGTGTAGAGCCTGCAACGGGAGTGTTGGAAGAATCCAGGAGAAGTCAGGAGCAGTAAGAGTAAGAGAAGACAGACCACATGGGTGGACATGCATCTGGAAATCCTTGGCAATATTTGGAAGGGGACTAGAATTCCTCTGGCCTCAGAGCATGAGTCATTTCTTTGAATATTTAAGTAAAGGGTAATTCTGGAAGGCTGAAAAATGTAGGAACACCAACCATGTTAAGGTCTGATGAGGCTCAAACATAATTGAAAATTAGAAAAGTACTGATCTGTAGCTTCAAGCAAAACTCAGCTGGACTGTAATCATCACCAATGCTATTATTATGGTTACTATGACCATCTCCTTCCACAGAGCACAAACTCATGACCCTGGTAGGCAGAACAATGGTCCCCCAAAGTTGTCTGCATTCTAGCCTGTGAATATGCTAAAGTATACAGCAAGGGGAAATTAAGATTGCAGGAGGAATTAAGGTTGCATATAATTAGAACAACCAATCTTAAAATTTATATGGAACCACAAAAGACCCCAACTAGTCAAAGAACTCTTGAAAAGGAACAAAGGGAGAAGTATCACAATCCTTGATATCAAATTGTTAGGTAGCTAATCAGACATGAACAACAGGGAACAAAGGAATAGGGGCCCAGTTCTGTAATCACAGAAACTTCCCTTGAAGATCTTCCTTAAGTGCCTCCCAGAAATACCTCTCTTTTAGGGTTGTAAATTTCCCCAAATCCTAAAGAACAAAGGCCATAAAAAGCTACTGGGCTAAACCAGCTACAAATGCATGTGCAGAAAGTACTGCCCCTAACGTCAGCCTCATTATACCATCATTATAATCTCATTACTATGCCTGGAAGTTTATGAATCTAATTATAACAGACTGAATTCTGAGTAAGCACATGCATACCAGGTGTCAATCAAGGTGACCTCACTTGTCAGTCATCTAGGAATGTTTTTACGAGCACCTCATCATGGTACCCAAATATAATGCAGACCTCTCCCTCCCCCAACGTTGCAGCTCTCCATCTTCCTTAATTATAACCTGTACCCCCGTGATAGAGGTACGTAACCTCATTTCTACTCGGCCAGCCAGTTTTAGGCTTGACCTGTCTTTTACCATACAATGTACTTTTAATAAACAAATATTTCTCATATTCATTAAGTTGAAATTCATTTCTTCAGTAGCAAAAAAGAACCTAGAACTGTGTGAATTACCAGAACTCCAATTGCTCCATTGGTAACAAAACTATACTGCAAAGCTACAATAATCAAAACAGAATGGTACTGGCATAAAAACAGATACACAGATCAATAGAATAGAATAGAGAGCTAAACAGAAATAAATCCTTGCTTATATGGTCAATTAATCTATGACAAAGGAGGCAAGGATATACCTGGGATAAAAGACAGTCTCTTTAATAAGTGGTATCAGCAAAACTTGACAGATACATGCAAAAAGAATAAAACTGGATCACTTCCTTACACCATATACAAAAATAAACTAAAAATGGATTAATGACCTAAATGTTAGACCTGAAACTTAAAACTCCTGGTAGAAAACATAAGCAGTAAACTCTTTGATATCACTTTGAGCAATACCTTTTTTGGATATATTTCTTTAAGCAAGGAAAACAAAAGAAAAAAATAAACAAATAGGATTACATCAAACTAAAAAGTTTTTACACAAGGAAGGAAACAATTAACAAAACAAAAGACAATCAACTTACTGAATAGAAGATATTCACCAATTATACATCTGATAAGGGGTTAATATGCATAATACATAAAGAACTCATAATTCAACACTAAAAAAGCAAATGATCTAATGAAAAAAAATGAGAAGGGGACATGAATAGACATTTCTTCTAAGAGGACAGATGGCCAACAGATATATGAAAAGATGCTCAACATCACTAATTATCAGGGAAATGCAAATTAAAACTAGAATTAGATAACACCTCATGGTTAGTCAGAATTGCTATCATCAACAAATCAACAAACAACAATTGTTGGTAAGATCGTAAATTAATTAGCATGGTGGAAAACAATATGGAGATACCTCAAAAAATTAAAAATAAAGCTGCCATACAATCAAGCAATTCCACTTCTGGGTATTCATCTGAAGAAATCCAAAACACTAATTTGAAAAAATATATGTACCCCATGTTCATTGTGGCATTACTAGTAATAGCTAAAATATGGAAATAACTTAGACGTCTATCAATAGATGAATAATAGCTAAAGATATGGCGCGTGCCATGGAATGTTATTCAACAATAAAAAATAATGAAATCTTGTCATTTGCAACAACATAGATGAATTAGAGAGTATTATGCTAAGTGAAATAAGTCAGACAGAAAGTCAAATACCATATAATCTCACTTATATGTGGAATCTAAAAAAATAAGCAAATGAATAAACAAAACAGAAACAGACCCATAGATACAGAGAACAAGCTGATAGTTGTCAAAGGGTAGGGCTTAGGGGAATGGGGATAAATATATATATATGGGGATAAAAAACATAATGTTGGGGAAATTCTTTTTTTTTAATCAAGAAAAGGCACTCATTTTTCCAATTTAAAAAAGAAACCAACCAGGCTTATGGTGAATGGGAGAGCAAGAATTACCTGGGATAGAAGTACAGGTAATGAAGGAAGAAGAGGATGCCAGGGAGTGGGAGAGTGAAGGGAGAATATGGGCAGAAGGCCAGTTCAAGCATTTCTCTCCAAAGAAATCAATGGACTGTCTTTCTTTACCTGGGGCTGAGACCACTGGAATTGGTGGACCAAGTTGCAGCTAGGTTATGTTTAGCGTGGGTATATTTCTTTTTTTAAAAAAAAAAAAGTAGCTTAACAGGTAACCTTAAAATAGGGAGATTATCCTGAATTACCCAGGTAAGCCTAATGCAACCACAAGCATCTGTTAATGTGGAAGAGGGTGGCAGAAGAGTGAGTCTCAAAGTGATGTAATATGAAAAATCTTAACCAGGCACTGCTAGCTTAGAATATGACAGGTGGCCATTAGCCAAGGTATGTGGGCAGCCATTAGAAGCTTAGAAAGCAAGAGAATCTATTCTCCCTGAAGCTTCCAGAAAGGAATGTAACCCTGCTGACACTGTGATTTTAGTCCAATGAGCTTCTGACCTCTGATACTGTTAGATAAAAAATTTGTTTAGTTTTGTTTTTTTGAGACTTGATTTTTTTTTACAGCAGTTTTAGGTTCTTAGGTTCACAACAAAACTGACAAGAAGGTACAAAGATTTCCCATATACCCTCTGCCTTCACACAGAAATAGTCTCGTTCATTATCAACATCCGCCACCAGAATGGTGTCTTTGTTACAACTGATGAATCAACAATGACACATCAAATCATCTCAAGTCCATAGTTTATATTAGGGTTTATTCTTGGTGTTGTACACTCTGTGAATTTGGACAAATATACAATGATATTTTTCATTCACAACAAAATTATGCTTAGAGACTGAGATTGTCTCTGCCAATATCTATAATTTATAATATCTCACAAGCAACAGCATATAGAATAATGTCTCCTCAAACAACAAAGAAATACTCCAAACCAATGATAGATTAATTATACTATTATTTCAGGCAAAGGGGAAATGACATCAAGTCCAAATTTAGTTGAGCTGTACCTTTCTACAAGTTGGTTCTTGGTGGAATGAGTCCTTCCAACTAAAAGCTGAGGATCAGCTGCTGGTTTATGTCCCTTGCTGCGGGGGCAGATAGCTAACAGGCAAGATGACTAGAAGGTTCTTACTTCAGGAACTGCCACCGGGCTTACATCATGCCTACAAGAAGTAGCCTTGCCAGGCAGGAACAGGTGTCCCTTTCCTTCTGAGACCGCTGCATGGGATAATACTACTGCCAACCAAGAATAGCCTGGCCCCAGCAGGAAGAAGTGTCTCAAGGTCTTCAGAGAACTACTTTGATCAAAAAACGTTGTCCTACCCAGACTGAACACTCTTGGTTAATCCTCACTGGCTCTAGGTACTTAAAGTTATAATGTTCATTATGTTACAGTCACTCTTCCATATGTTCTTCTGACTAAACCCCCAGTGGTGCCTGTCAACAGCTGAGCTACTGAGTGCTTACCAACAAGTGTCAATGACAACATCCTGGCACAGTTTTCTCAATGTAAAAAATCACATTTGTGAATGTGGATTAGATCAGAACTATTTCACTTAAGTCATAAGTGAGTGGATATGAAATCATAACAAACCAATACACAACATGACCTGTATCCATCATTATAATATCATGGATACTGAGTATTTTTGCTGCCTTAAAAGTCATCTGTGTTCCTTTAATTCACCCCCGCCCCAACCAACTCCTTGGCAACCATTGATCTTTTTATTGTCTTCATAGTTTTTTTTTTTTTTCCAGAATATTATACAATATGGAAGCTTTTCTTTTCTTTTCTTTTTTCTTTTCTTTTCTTTTCTTTTCTTTTCTTTTCTTTCCTTTTAATGCCTACAGCACCTGGTCTTCCTAGGTGGTCTCCCATCCAAGTTTTAACCAGACCTGACCCTGCTTAGCTTCCAAGATCAGATGAGATCGGGCACATTCAGGGTGGCATGGCCATAGACTGGAGCCTTTTCTTATTGGATTCTTTCACTAAATAATATGAATTTAAGATCCCTTTCTTTCTTTTCATGGCTTAATACCTCATTTCCTTTTAGTGCTGAATAATGTTGCATTGTTTGGATATACCACAGTTTATTTTTTTATTCGTGTACTGAAGGACATCTTGGTGTAGGTTTTTGTGTGGACATAAGTTTTCAGCTCTTTTGAGTAAATATCAAGGAATATAATTGCTGGATTGAATGGTAAGAGTACATTTAGTTTTCTTAAAAAACAAAAACAAAAACAAAACAGCCAAACCATATTCCAAAGTGGCTGTACCACTTTGCATTCCAACCAGCAATGAATGAGAGTTTCTATTGTTCCACATCCTTGTCAGCATTTGGTGTTGTCAGTGTTCTGGATTTTGGCCATTCTATTAGTGTGTAATGATATCTCATGATTTATCTCATTGTTGTTTTAATTTATTTGTGTTGTTTTAAGCCACTATAGCAACAATGGAAAACTAATACAAAGACATTGTGCAAGGAGGTGACAAGGGACTGGGAGAGGAGGTCTAACTCAGTGCTGCCACCAGCTCACTATGTTTCCTTATATAGGTTTCCTGACTCTTCTGGGCCTCAGATACCTGGAGACTGATAAACTAGGAGCAATAATTCCTGCTGTAGCTATAGCAGGAAACAGTGAATCAATTTGAGATATGATGTCTGTAGCAACAATAACCTTGGAAGCTGCCATCGGAGAAAGCTGGAAAGGCTGAGGGCATAGTTTTATAGCTCTATCAGTGTTGGTGCTTTTGGCGGATTCAGCCTCTTAAGGAGGCCATCAGCTCAAGTCATGACATAGCCCAACATGACTTGGCAAGACTCCAGGCCTCCCTAGAGGAGTAAGCAGGGACAAGAGCTGACCCTTCTGGGGAGCCCAGGCAGGGCATGAGTCAGGCATAGTTGTGTACCTGGGTGAGGTTTTGCAAGACTTCCACCCAGACTTCCTTTCTAGAGTAGGAACTGCTCGAGGGCAAGGCCTTGCTGACATCTGGATTTAGCAAAACTACCCTTAAGTTCCCAGCAGACCACACTCATTCACTGAAGATATTTGCTCAATAGATCTTAAGCCAGATACAGACTCGTAGGAAGTATCATTTAATAATAACAGCCTCCAGGTGTTCTCCAATCATGGTTATTAATACTAAGAATACTGCATTGATATTCACCTTCCACAGAGGTGTGCACAAGTTCTAGAACTTGAACAAGGGCAGGCTTAGTAAGAGGTAGAGCCAGGATGTAAACTCAGATAGGTCTGCCTGGCCATAAAGTATCCTGCATCTAGTATACCTAGCTGAAAGGGAGCTTGGAGATTAACAGGTCCTGACCCTTATTTTATAAATGAAGAAGAGAAGTGTCTTGTCCAAGTTTACTCAGCTAGCTAGAACCAGAGTTAGACCCAGTTTCTTGACTCCTAGTCTATTATTCTTTCTACTAATCTCTAGAGGTGGGTGGTTGTAGACTTCATTGAGAAGCTGATATAAACTATAATTCCCTCTCTTGAAATGAACATTGACACATAATTAGTTTGCTTACAATTTTGGGGTGAGTTTGTGAACCATCCCTATCTATGAAGCCCAAGGTAAGAGCTTCTGCATTATAACCTCTGCCTCTCTAGAGTGCAGGGTTATGAATGGGGTGGGAACCCAAGGGTGCCTGTATATCAACAAGCATTGTAAAGAGAGTATTTGTTTTCCCTATCATCAGGTACCCATTTTTCACACATCTTTATTTTTTATAACAGCTGTGTTGAGACACATGATTCAGATACTACACAACAAGCTTTTCTGCCACTGCTGCCTCCTCCACACTCCTGGAAAATGAGAAAAATTCTTGCATCATGAAATTGCTAAGACACCCTATAAGGTTTTACCTATCTGGTAATCATTAGTGCTTTTGCCATATAGTCATTTCCATTTTATCCCTTTCTGAGCACATGTTAGAATTTTACTTGGCATCCCTGCAGTTGGGTAGAGCCATGTGGTCAGTTCTAGCCAATGATTTTCTTTGGCTAGTGGATTTTGAGCAGAAGTGATACATGAGACCTATCATGACATTGCCATGGTCACTAGCAATGTTCTGAGTAGTAACCACTTCATTGCCCTAGAGTGAGCAGGCAAAAGTCATGAGAACAGAGTATCTAATGCATCTTTAATAAATACATACTAAAAGTGAGAAATGAAACTTTGTTTTAAGGTACTGAAATTTGTGGTTTTTTTCTTCTTCTTCTTCTCTTTTTTCTTTTTTTTCAGCATAATCCAGCCTATTGTGGCTGATAAAATATGTGAATGCGCTTTAAAAACTACAGGACACTTAAAAATATAAGGGATTGTTATTACACCTAATCTTACTCCCACCACTGCTCTACCTGACATTGTCAAAGTCTTCACCTTGAGACAAAGCATATTCTGTTGAAGTGGATGATTGCTCATCAACATCTTAACGATCTGCTGTAGGAACTGTTAAGGAACTGTTTACCACAGTCCCTGGTGCAATTTCTAAAAGAGAAACATTTTAGACTCCTCTGGGAATGGCAGCAGAACTGAACAGCCACTAATGAAATGGCCTTTGCTTTGAAGAACATAGTTTCATCCTACAAATGTAGCCCAAGAAGGAGGTTTGGAAAGTTGCACAGCTCATTTTACTTGATTTCTTCCCTTTAAACTCAGCTAAGACACTCTTGATGCAGTCAGGAGTCTGGCAAAAGTTAAAGGAGGCCATCCTAGAGACAATATTTGAGATATTGCACTAGAGAACCAAAATAACCAATCACAAGAAAGAGAATGATACGGAAGAAAAGGTCTTTGTATTTTCATTTTACTAGATCCCATAAATTATACAGGCAGTCCTGGCCAAAGGTAAAACAGTTCCTGTGTCCTCTTTCTTCTTAGAAGGGCTTGTCACTCTAGAATTCAGTTCATTTTGCTGCCTTGTGACCTTAGTTCTCTGATGGGTTCAAGAAATTCGTGATTTGCAGCCTACAGGCATACATTTGGTTGCACTTCACTTTATTGCACTTCACAGATGTGAGTTTTACAAATTGAAGGCAAGACCCTCCAACAGCAAAAAGATTACAACTCACTTTTTTGTGATACTCGCTTTATTGCAGTGGTCTGGAACTGAACCTGCAATATCTCCATGGTGTCCTTGTACCTGTCTTTTTCTCATTGTTTGGATGGGGCTTTGTTCTTTAGTTTCTTGTAGCTTTCTACACCCTAAGTAGAAACTGAACTCTTTCTCTTAGAAACTATTTGGGTCTTCAAAAGGGAGGTAAAAATGCTGTGTCTGGCTACAAATGTGTAGAAGGTAACCTGCCAGAAGGTAAGTTGGTGGTGGACAAGTAATTATCTTTGGATGGCACGACTTTTTCCTAGTTTTTATTTGACTGTATGTTCCCAAATTATGTTTTACAATGAGCAATCATTACATGATAAAAAACCACCAGAACACTGAATTTGAAGAATTTTTTTTAAAACAACTGTTCTAATGACAGTGCAACAATTCCTGAAAGCCCCTTCTCTGGACTCACCAGAAAAAACAGCATACACAGGGGCACCAAGGGATACTGGACGGAAGGTTCACAGGACAAATGAACAGAGCTCTGCTGTTCTAGGACACAGGTCCTTCAGCCCTGGCTCAGGTGGCCGGAAGGTTACTCTCTGTATACTTCCTTTCAGAGCCACCACTTCCTCCCAGCAGGAGAGCACCAGGGTGTGGCCCTTGTTCCTTTGTTCTTATTCTGCCTTGGTGGGAATAGAGCAGGTGCCATTCCAGGTACTGAGTGGCTATTTCTCGCTGAGATGACATGCTTTCCTAGCACTTTTTGTGGGAACTGCCAAGATCTTAGTGAAAAATAAACAGGATGGTATAAAAACACTGGACAGGTAGTCAGAAGTCTTATTTTCAGTTCTTCCACTAAGTCTGTCTCCTGAGATGAATCACTGAGCTACCCCAAGCCTCAGTTTCATTAACTGTAAAATAAAGGTAGCAATCATGACCATCTCATGGGTTTTTTAGAAAACTCACTGCAATGATATAATATAGAACATTTTGCAAACTACAAAGAATAATCTTCATTCGTCTTGTTAAGCAAATTAGCCCTGGGAGTGAAATGGGGTGAGAAAAAATAGGCCCCCAAACTCTTTTCCAAATCTAATATTTGGAGGCAAAATTTAGAGATAATAACAGTATTTCTCTATTCTCTTGTCTCTTAACTGCCCTGCTCTCTCCACCCTAACTGTAGAATCTCAGTGGTTGTGGGTGTGGTGGTAGGAGAAGGCTGCCCCCGTAATTACAAAACTCAGGGGGCCCCCTTCCTGTCACCTTCTACCCTGGCTCAGTGAGCAAGTGCTTTGCAGGAAAGCCTTACTTATATAAGATCAAGTAGAAATGATTAAGTACCTGGCAAGTGTTTCTCTGCTAGCCCATTACTAATCCTTTAATTGAAAAGGAGGGGCCTTAATGACAATGGCTGTGACTTCTTCTCAGTTCCTGCCTTTGTGTTCAATGTAGATGTTACCTAACTGATCTCTCTGGAAGAAGAGAGCTCCTCCCACAAACAGGGCTTGTGCTCCAGTCCTCAGGTCACAGAAACACATCCTCCCTCTGCAGCTCCTCAACCAAATGGAGACTCCTAGATGGCAGGGCTCAAGAACCAAGGCCGTATAGCCAGGTTTTCCCATTGAAGCCGTTTGAGAGAGGACTGGACCAGGGATAGAGCTGTCACTACTGGCTGGTGGGCAATAGAGCACATTTAAAATGGTACTTCCCTTTAATTTATCTTCTCTTTGCAGAGCCTGATGATTTGACCATTGATATTATCTTTTTTTTTTTTAGCTTGGCTTTCTCTTATAATATATTCATTTCAAAATTATATATATGAGCATCTATAAAAATATCTCTCAACCCAAGATCTAAAATATTAATAGCTTACATTCACTTATATGTTATTTCCAACACCTTTACTTTTATTTTGTATTTATAATTTCCTTTTTCTTAAAGTAATTTACTGCTATGCTTAATTACTTTTTAGGTAATGTTCTATTATATTTAATGAATGTAAGTTTTAATTAATGTTATAGTTTTAGCTGTTTTTAAACTTTATAGAAAAGTTACTAATTATATGCCTTTTATATCACTCAGTACATATAATAGAATTTTAGTGTAGAAACTATGCTCCATGCAGTTGTAATTCCTAGTTTTCATTGTTGTATAATATTCCACTGTGTAAATATACCAGCTTATTTATCCACTTACCTGTCAGTGGGCATTTTAGGGACTTCTGAGTTTGTTTTTTTATTTGTTTTTGTTATTTTGTATGGAGCTGCTAAGAATATTCCTCTGTGTGCATCCTGATGTACGTGTCAGATCATGGAGAATGTGAATATTCAATTTTATAATACATTACTATGGTCAAATTTATCAATCTTTTCTCTTTTGAGTTAATGCTTTCTTGCACTTAAATAAAAGAAAATTTTATTAAAGAAAAGCCTTTTTCTAGTGCATCTATCTTTTCTACCAAGATAAACATATGAAGACATGCTTTGACACTGTCCTTAATTCATTTAGAGTTGACTAATGTGTGTGGTGTTAGAAGGGATTCTGTTTCATTTTTATCCCTGTGTATGTTTTTTTTAGCTGCAGTTATTGAATAGTTTCTCTCTTCCCCACTGACGTAGCACAGTTATTAATATTGTATTTCATACTGATTCTTTAAAGGGGAAAAATTTTTTACACATAGTCTTAATAAAACATTATGTTGACATTACTGTTAAAAGATTATAGTGACATATTACCTTTTAAAAAAACTGTTGAAAAGTGATCACTTCTGGAAAATGTATTGCCCACTGGCTATTCCTCCCCCAATCCCCTGTTCCCTTGTGGCATCAGGCAAGCACCTGATTGGTCCAGCAGAGCCAGAGGAAAGTTTTGCTGTTGGTCAGCAGGGGACTCACAGATTCATCTGGACTAAATCAGAGACTACTTCAAAGGCCTGAGGGAACCAGGTCTTGGGATGCTAGTCTGGGAATGGGGGAATTCGAACCAATCTGACCAAAAGGGCACTGTTATGAGTTAGGTTGAATTGTGTTCACCCACAAGATATGTCTTAGCCTCTGAATCTGTACATATGATCTTATTTGGACATAGGGTCTTTGTAGATGTAATCAAGTTAAGATGAGATCATACTAGATAAGGGTTGGCCCTAATCCAGTGATTGGTATACTTATAAGAAGAGGGAAATTTGAACATAGACCTGAGGAGAAGACCATGTGAAGACAGAATTAGGTAATGGAGTGATTATCTAACAGCCAAGGAATGCCAAAGATTGTCAGCAACCATGAAAAACTGAGAAGATGCAGGAAAAGAGTCTTTCTTGAAACCTTCAGAGAGGGCATGGCCTGCTACCAACTTGATTTCTGACTTCTAGCCTCCAGAATTATAAGAGAATAAATTTCTGTTGTTTTAAGCCACCCAGTTTGTGGTATTTTGCTAGGGAAGCCCTAGGAAGCTAATACAGACACCTTCTCTTCTACCAAACAATAACAATGGTTAGTGTGAAGGGATAAAAATGACTGACAGTTCCCAGCCTTCCTTATCCTTGTGAGGGTCCTGGCTCCACTCTCCTCTGTCTCTCTTGGATCTCATCTTCTGAGAGAAGGAGCCCTGCTCTGCAAGTCATTCTTGAGATAAAAATCAGGGGAAGGGAGGAAGGAATGGAAACAGCCAGGGGCAAGAGAATCTGAGAGCCAAAAGGATGGTGTGGCTTGTGTAGGTAGAAGGCAGAGAGGGAAGTGTGAGAAGTACTGTGCATTTCACACTGCTACTGGGAGAAACCAAAAGGAGTATTTGCTGATAGTGGTGTGTAAAAAATGCAAGTGAAAGATTTGAGTTACTTTTAAATTACTTTTGGTTTCATGATCTTGGCCACATCATCAGAACACCAGATCAAAGGTAAGTTTCCATCAGCTTTATTGCCCCCTCATCAAATAATCTGCCCACCAAGCACTGCTAAGTGCTTGGCAGACACATCTCTTCTCACAGCAACCTTATGAGCAGAGTGTTGATTTTTATCA
This sequence comes from Macroglossus sobrinus, assembly GCA_004027375.1. Taxonomy (NCBI): domain Eukaryota; kingdom Metazoa; phylum Chordata; class Mammalia; order Chiroptera; family Pteropodidae; genus Macroglossus; species Macroglossus sobrinus. The sequence continues at coordinate 133,979 of PVKZ01000983.1, read as the reverse complement.
TAAAACTGAAGCTGGTGAGCATAGTTAAACAGTCAAGTTCAGAAAGCTCTGCTTGCCGGTGCTTGTCTCAGAACTAGAAACAGCCAAGAGTTTCAAGGCAGCACCTGAAAGTTGCCACCAACCTTAACAGTTGGTCTGTACCTTCAGAACAGCCCTGGCTTCTAAGATAATAGCAGCTTTTTTTCCCCCTTGAGGAGACTGGATGAGCATGTGTTTCTGACATCAAGGCCTCACCAACAAGGGAGCAGAGGTGGTGGCTATAGAATGGGCTCTGGAACCAAATCCCAGGGTTCTTTCCAGCTCTGTTTCTTTCCAGCTATGTAAACCTATTCTCTAACTCCCTGAACCTCTATTTCCATATCTGTAAAATGGGCATGATAATAGTGCCCACCTAGAAGGAATAGTTTTGAGGATTAAATAATTTAATATAGTAAGTGATGCACTGGGAACAGCAATGGCACAGAATAAACATTCAATAAAATCTTGCTCTCATAATTATTAAAAAACACAATGACAATACCTTAGCTGCAAAAAATTATATAAATCATCAAGAAGAAGACTCTAATAGGTGGATTTCATTCTGTGTAAGAATCAATCTCACTCTAAGTATATATTGTGCCTTAAAATATTAGCTAATTACAATACTACATATATATTCAAAAATACATATATTGATAAATCTCTGCACGCAGGAGAATTCTAAGTCATTTATGTAGATACACTGCTCAGAAGGAGAGCATAACTTCTTAATCCTTAAAGTGTGGGCTACACATAGTAACTTCCTTCCAAAGAGTACAGTATGGAAAGGGGCCTAAGGGCAGGAACTAATTTCACAATGAAAATCTCTGACAAACACTACCTCAACCAGATATTCAAGGTCAACATCAAGAGTGATAAGTATATTGACACCATGTATCCTTGATGTATGTGATGAGATGACACTTCCTCCCCAGAACCTAAACCCCCAGTCTACAATGAGAAAAACTTCAGACAAATCCCATTTGAGGAGCATTCTACAAAATACTTACTTGACCAGTACTCTTCAAAACTGTCAAGGTCATCAAAAACAAGAAAAGTCTGAGAAATTGTCACAGCCAAGAGAAGCCTAAGGGGGACATAACAATTAAACGTAATGTGGTATCCTGAATGGGAGCTAGGAACAGAAAAAGGACAGTAGGTACAAACTAAGAAAATATGAATAAAGCATGGACTTTAGTTACTAGTAATATATCAGTATTGGTTCATTAATTGAGACAAATGTATCATACTAATGTACAGGGTAACTGGGTGTGGGGTATACGGGAACTCTACACTGTGTTCACAATCATGTGAATCTAAAACTGTCCTAAAAAAAAACAAAGTTTATTTAATAAAAATTTTGGTAGCACATGCTTTTGATGACTGATAGGGTATACCACAGTCTACACCAGCAATCCCCAACTTTTCTGGCACCAGACTCCAGTGCTCCTATGAGAATCTAATACCTTATGATCTGAGGTGGTGCTGAGAAGGTGATGCTAGCAGTGGGGAGCGGCTGCAAATACAGAAGAAGCCTCACTTGCTCACCCGCCTCTCACCTCCTGCTGTGTGGCCCAGTTCCTAACAGCCCAAGGACCGGTACCGGTCTTCAGCCCAGGGGTTGGGGACTCATTTGTAATCCCATACTGCCACATAGTCTTTCTTATGATTTTGCCATGTGACCATTTAATATGGGTAAAGCAGGTACTGAATTGGCAATTTGAAGCTGATTCTGCCACTCTAGCTGTACGACCTAGGGCATGTTCCTAAACCACACTGAACCTCTCCTTCCACCTGTATAAAGTGAATGAAGGAGCTATGCAAGGCAACAATGATTACAATAATAACAGCTAACAACATTTACTCGGCACTTGTAATGTGCCATGCACTGTTTAAAATGCTTTTTGTGAATTAACTTATTTAATCCTCACAATGACCCTATGAAGAAGATACAGCTATGATCTCCATTTTTCAGAGGGGAAAATAGTTTATATCTAAAGTTCTGCCAGCTCTTAAGCTGTAAGAAGCATAAGCCTTTTTTCCCTTTCTCTGAAGACATCTCTCAAGGTAAAAGTTACTTGAAGGAAATCACATGAGCACACAACCTTGGATTGGGTCCTGGTTTGGCCAACACTGGCTGTTTGACTCTGTACATGACCCCTCCAATCTCAGCTTCTGCTCCTGTTGGATGAGGATTATACTCTACGTACAATCTAGAGAGGTTTGGTGAACATGAGAGCATGATGTAGGACTCCTAGCAGGTGATAAATAAGTTTACTTTCTTAGTTTAAAATGGCCAAGCTCATCCTCAAAATAGGTGCAAGATGAGGAGGAGACTACAAGTAAATATCGTAGGCACAGAGGTCTGGTTCCAGGCCATACCCAGCCCCTTCTCTAGCTGGATGTTCCCTCTTTCTTCTCTCTGAGACCTGCTTAGGGATTCCATGGTGGGAGAGCCAGTCAAAGAGGGTTACTACCCTCCAGCAGCATGAAGGTTTGGAGCAGTCACAGAGACCCTGTGGCTAATTCCTAACCAGCTTTCTAATCAGTCGAAGAGCTGGATCAACCTAGCTCTGCTATAGCAGCCAAACTGTGCAGTGGGGTCAGGCAGACAGATGCACTCACATCCTGGACTCCTTACCTTCTGGGGGCCTAAATGATTCTGGTCACTAATTTCAAAGTATATGGGAGAGGGGTTTCCCCATACCCACACCAATTCTCTATGTCCTACACTTCACATCAATTTTGACACTACTTACTTGGAAATAGCATCAGTTCCCACAGGTTCAGTCCCACAAGACTATCCCCTTCCCAACTTCAGATGCCAGTCACAAATCTAGGTTGTCACCTGTGCTTCTGACCAATGGGCTATAGATTAAATCTGGCTATAGATCCAACACTTCCCTCCCTCCCTCCCCTACCATAATGAGTTCGATTTGCTAGAGTGGCTCACAGAACTCTGAAAAACATTTCACTTATAAGATCACCAGTTTATTATAAAATGATAAAACTCAGGAACAGCCAGATGAAAGATGCATAGGCAAGGTATGGGAAAAGGGCACAGAAAATCCTCTCCAAACATATCACTCTCCCCAAATCTCCACACGTTCACCAATCCAGAAGCTCTCTGAATCCTATCTTTTTGGTTTTTTATGGACACTTCATTATACGGGTATGATTGATTACATCATTGGCCATTTGGTGATTGATTCAAACTCCAGCCTCTCTCCCCTCTCCAGAGGTTTGATAGGGAAGTGAAAGTTCCAACCCTTTAATCACCTGGTTGGTCCTCCTGGCAACTAGCCCCCATCCTCATTTGTTCTCCTGACAACCAGCCCCCAGCCTCATGTTCCACAGTCCAAAAAGTCACCTCCTTAACATAACAAGAGACACTTTCATGGGTTTCATCAAAGAAAATGCCAAGGGTTTTAGGAGCCCTGTGATAGAAACTAGAATAAAGATCAAATATAAATTTTTTATTATAAATCAGAATATCACAGAACCTCACAGGCCTCACCTGTAAAATGGAGATACTAGAGGCTACCTCACCGAGCTCTTGTGAGGATTATAGGAAGCAGTCCTGGGAAAGCACCTAGCAGGGCACCTGGCATGCAGCACATTTTAATAAAAGCCACTTGAACTATAGTCAATATTATCTTAACTTTGTATGGTGACAAAAGAACTAGACTTATTGCGGTGATCATTAGGCAATGCATATAAATGTTGAATGATGTTGTACACCCAAAATCAATAGAATATTGTATGTCAACTATATTTTAATTAAAAAAAAAAAGCCACTGGAATCTGAAATTCCCAACCCAAGTTGTTGCTCCTTGGTTTTCCTACCTATAAAATAGGGATGATATCACAACGCCACCACCCAAACTTAATATGAGGAGTCAACTTTGATAGCTCTCTGTTCACTAGGTAAAGAGTCTCTGAAACTAAATTCAGGGATACTCCTACAAGAATTACATAAGCATGGTAATTGTTCCTTGCCCTTTATAAGTCCCTGGCTGGCAGAGATCGGGGGGGCTAGCCCATAGACTTCTTTACTAGCCAGTCTTGGAGGCTCCCCTGCTTGCCTGTCAGGGCTCCCGGCCCCTTGCCTCCCTGCAGCCCAAGGACTAGGCCTGTTTCCCTCTCATCAGGCAGCTGCCCCACCCACCCATTTCTCAAGAAACCTGCATGCATAGAGGGAACTGGGTTCAAGAACTTCTCTTTCATGGTTGTCCCTTAGACAAGCACACAGTCTATTTTTGTTTTATGAGTTTCATAGCTAATGATTACAGAAAACATGGGATGGTAAAATTAGCAATCTTGAGGAGATGACAAAGTCTTTCTAGGCTGGTCTCTGACCTCAGTCCTGATGACTGTGGCAACAACATGGACTTTCACATTGAACATGGAACCCAGACACAGAGGAGTAGATCACTGCTGGAGAAATTTCATCCAGTGCCAGTTTTCTATAAGGAAAGGCAGAAGGGAGACAGGTAGCTTCCATTCTTCATGAAGGACTCCCGGTGAATAAATTCCACTGTTTAGAGATGCTCAGACCCCCTCAGGTCTTGGCCGACAACATCCCAGGCAACTGAAATACTCACAAAAATGAGTCATAAAAAAGGCAGAAAAATCAGTGAGATGTGTAACCAGTCTCCCTGTTCTATTTCACAAAGCAGGGGGAAGTCGTGACTGCCTGAGGGCCCCTGCTTGACAAATCTGCCTGCCCTCACTATACTTCTGGCCTTGGGCTGAAGTTGAGAGGGGAAAAGGAAATTGTGCACAGGCAGGAAAGCCCCTGCAGGAAGCCAGTCATTTGTCCAGGTTATCAGGCCGACTAACAGATACTCTCCTCCCTTGAAAGAGGATGGGGTTGTGGAGGCCCAGAGGTGCCCTGACGTGTTAGCTGAAATAAGAGGCCCTTATCTTGGACAGTATCAAATAACAGTATTTCCCATGCATTCTCATCTCTTTTAATCCACCTCTTGAGGGAGTTAGGTCCAGGGTGATCATACTCATTTTCACAGATGAGGAAACTGAGACCTTGAGACATTAAGTAAATTTGCATGACTAAGAAGTAGCTCAGATTCAACCTGAGTTCTTAAACACTAAGTCCAGTGTATATTCTCCTACACAGCTTGCCTGTTGAATGAACGGCATGTGTTTTTTCCAAGTGCTCTCACATCTATGAGTGCATGCATTCTGGGTGAGAAATATAAGGCGTGGATCATTCCTCTCTCCATCTTCCACTTCACAGGTGAGAAACAGTGATGCATGGAGGTGAGGCTGCCAGCAGCTGCAGTCTGTGTGGTTAGAGACCTCTGACCAAAACTCGAATCCAATATTTTTTCCACCAGCTGGCTGCCTTCCCCCTTACCGCACCTGGAAAGAATGACTCAGGTGACAGACAGTAGGCTACTCATGTCATCCTCTTGTACAGAAGATGCCATGTCGTTTATGAATCACTTCAAAGTGGGAACACTTACCCTGGCTTTCCCCCAGGCCTTTCTTAAATAAAGGTCATGATATTTATTGAAATTTGATCGTGCTGGTGCCTTTCAGGCGAAAGGGTTTCAGAGACTATACCCGAGATAAAGCTAACTTCTGGAAGCTTCTCTGCAGATAGGTATGAATCCCACCCAGCCCCACCTCACCATTAGATAATAAAATTCAAACTCCAGCTCTTCCCTGTCTGGCTTTTTCGAACTCTGTGTCTAACAGGATGACTTTTCTCACCTACCTGAGGTCTGTGCTGCAGAACATTCCAACCACCCAAGAAAGGCAGGAAAAAAGAGAGGTTTAGGCCCAAAGATGATTTCTAGTCTTCCTCGAGAGTGGCAATTTTTCTGGCTGTGAAGAAAGGTTTCCAATCCTGACTCCACAGGTCCTGGTTGGTTGTTGCACTAAGACTTTGCTCACATGTTTGGCTTTCTTCTCTGCCCAAAGCAAAGAGGTCAGCAACAGCCATAGCAGCCTCTCTGATACAGTAACCGGAAATAATCCTCCTAGCCACGGCCTTCCCACCCAGCGCTGTTCTAGCAGGTGATAACTGCAGAGACGGTAGCAGGTAAGGTGGTAGAAAGCTGGGTTAAAACTTCAAATGACCTTAAATCACCCATTCTCTTGCCTTTCTTGGGTGGTTAGAATGTTCTGTAGCATAGACTTCATGTAGGCAAGAAAAGTGGCCGGCTGTCTGGACAGTCAGAAACAGAGCTCGCAAAAGCCAAATAGGAAGGGGAGAGCTAGGTGGGATTCATGACTGTCTGCAGAGTGGCCTCCAGAAGTCAGCTTTATCTTGGCCATACCCTCTGAACCCCTTTCCTATCCAGCCAGGCACCAGGGCATTCAAAAAAACATAAAAAAAAAAAAATAACACAGTATTTTTAGAGCAGTTTTAGGTTCATAGTAAAAATGAAGGAAAGGTACAAAGAGTTCCTATATACCTCCTGCCTCCATTCATGTACAGCCTCCCTCATTATCAGTATCTCCCACCAGAGTGGTCTATTTGTTACAATTAATAAACCTACATAGATGCATCATAATTACCAAAAAGTCCATAGTTTAGGGTTCACTCTTGGCATTGTCCAGTTTTACCCATGTTGAACAGCACCTGCAGTCAACCTGATGTGCACCAAGCAGCCGGCATCTTTCTTGGAAAAGCTCAGATATGATGCTTCTGATTCAAGAAGTGATATGTCCTGTTTGGGAACATTAATTAGCTATACAAACAGAAATGCCCCCAAACAAATTAGACACATGTTTTAGGCACTCCCTTTTCTTAAATCTGGTTTGAGGCTGTCCTGTGGCTGAAAATAAGCATTGGCTCCTGGGAGATGTGGATACTGGGTTGTCTAACATCTATTCATGGGAGAAGGGGTGACTAGATGATGGCAGACCGGACTCTCCCCTGACTCCAAACTGGAAGAAAGACTGTGACATTGTACTGGGCAAAGGACAATGTACAGACCTGCCTGTGGCTCTAAGACCAAAAAATTCAGACTGGAGACTATTCTGGTTAACCTGTCTGAGTCACACCTTTCAGTATGGGGTGGGGACAGGAAGACAGTACCTAACAGAAAGGGGTGTTCTCACTGTCAGTCATCCTGTGGCAGGCAAAGAAGAGTGCCTTAGGCTGTGGGAGAGAAGGACTGCCTCCTCTTTCCGTGGAGTAAGTGGGCCAGAGACTGCTGTTGGTAAGGACTGAAGTGGCCCCTGTCAGAAGGAGGCCTATAGGTACCAGATTTTTCTTTTGAAGCAGATGGAAATTACTCTCTACAGTTTGTTCTCTTTTCCCCCCTGCTAAGTGGACCCTGTCTTCAGATGGGCTATGGGGATTGGAGCAGGGCAGTGTCCCTTACCTGAGCACTGGTAGAGTCATCAAATCATCAGTCTCATGAGCTACAGAGGCAAGGTGAGAAGGCTGATGTGGGAGAGACTGGGGGTCATGCCAGGAAACTCAGAAATCCTGTTGAGTGGAGCTATATGTTTGGGTGTAAGAAGAAACTATAATTTCATGTTAGATATAGTTAAGTTTCAGCATAGGTTACTGGCATATATAGCACACTCATTCCACAGATGAATAAATCAGTAGTTGAAGGGGAGAGAGAGAGAGAGAGAGAGAGAGAGAAGGCACCTGTGAGAGGGTCTGCTGTCTGAAGAGCAGGTACCACTCTCATCACCCTCTGACAGTAGCAATAACCTAGGAGTCCCCGGGATCTTGTGAAAAGTTCTCGATAGCTGCATCAGCTAAGACTTTGGGTAAAGGTAGTATAAGTGGGAACAGATCATACAACCTCCTTTCATCCTATACATCTTAGAGTGATCAAAAACAATTTTTTTGAAAAAAGCCAAAAGTTAACCAGAGACAACCAAATACTAAAAATAGTGCAACCTTATAACATAAGACTGAACATATGTCAAGAAGAAAGAAAAAGAAGATCCTAGAATGGAATATTAGTTGTCTCTCCCCACACACATACCTGGAGCTGAATGAGAAAAGATTAAAAAAGAAAATCTCAAGAAGTGTCATCAGTACTTCACAATTTGGCACAGAGAGGGCTGAGAATCTGAATGGACAGCTTGGGAAAATTGAGGAAACATCCTGGGGGGAGAAGTCCCTGGGCCCCATCGAGGAGGCCCTTAGAGGCTGGAGGAACAGTGGGCATGCTTTTTAAGGGTTCCATGCTGTCTTCAGGAATGAGCCAAAGCCCTGGAGAAGGCCACACATTTGTGCTGGTTGGAGAGGACCCTGAGGTGGGGTATCTAATCTATTTCAAGAGAAAGAGCAGAGCCCAGATCTGTCTTTCACCTGTCCCTGTAACCCTAAGACCTCAGTGATTCAGGAAGTACAGCCACCCCCAAATTCGAGTATCAAAGGAATGACAAGTAGGTAGAAGGATGTTAAGAAGAACTCGCCCTCACACCTTCAGATCTTTCAATGGTCTGGCCAGACTTACCCATGCAAAATTAAAAGAAATGGCAGAGAAGCTAAGCCAATGTACTAGATTGTAAAAAGAAGATCAAGAAAGAGAAGGCAGAGTAGAGGAAGGAAGAGAATTAAAATAAGCAAGAAACACATGAAAAAGATAAACAAAACATTCTGAAAAAAAATCACTCCCCCAGGTACAGAAGAAAATTCCTAAGGGTGCTTCATATTATAGAAGCAATAAGAATATTTAATATTTAGTTAATTATATTAATTTAATAGTTAATTATATCATCTTAACATATAATAAGTTATATCCATTTAGTGTATAATTAATTAAAACATATTTATATGTTTATAAAATTTAACAAAAGAAGAACTCGAGGATGAATTGAGAAATCAACTAAATAAAACAAAAAGGAAATCCAGAGTGAAGGAAAAAATTAAGGACAAAAACAAGAGATTTAGAGAATGATTAGATAAGTTAGAAACATCAAGGAAGCTAACAAATTTTCTGGCTCAGGGGAAATACTTGCAATAATTGCAGTGAACATAGAGGCAAATGACAAAGCAGTTAAGAAGATGTTGCTATATGGGGGACAAACACAAATCATCCAATAGGAATAATCGGTGTTGAATTTCAAGTCAAGATGAGGAGCACAAGTGAACCTTCCCTACTGCCCTCACCTCTTATTGCAAATACATGAAAAAGCTTGATGAAATATAAAAACACATTTTTAAACGACCTCTCCAAGCTCCAAGCAAGAAAGGGAACTCTCTAGGGAAAGAACCAGAACACAGATATAAATAGGAGCTGAAGCTTCTAGATCCGCAGGGACTCAGACTATATGATTGGTAGTTGGGGTTTCAGTAAGTCATGAGCCCCACGTGCAGCAGGGAACCACAAGGCCAGGAGTTAGGACTGTGATACCCCTCCACGAGAGAACCAGCTGAAGGTTGTGGCTGAACACAAGCCATCTACCCAGCAATGGGTGGAAAGAGAGGCAATAGGCTTGGTCCACTAGCCTAAGATTTGGTCTGGAGGCACCACACTGAAACCTCCCTTGAGGAAATCTTTCCTCTATAACCCAGAGCACACAGGGAAGTGGTGCCAAGAAAAATGACTCCATGGAAGATGAATTCATAGACAGGAATTACAAAATCTATAAGGAAGACCAAAAATGTTAAAGGCAATTTTTAGACTCCCCCCAAATCAGAAAATTTACACTTAAAGAATAAACAATCTTAAAGGGATTTAAAATAAAAATGTATATAAAACTTCACAGAAATAAATGAATGAATAGGCACCATAAATAAGAACAAGAGGTTATGAAATAAAAACAGGCAAATACCTTACAAAATAGAAATATTAAAAACTAATAATGTAGGTATTGAGATAACTGGACATAGTCTTATTTGTGTCTTATAGGCATATGAGTGTTTTTTATATACAAACATTCATTGTACATACATAGAAGATTTGGAAGAATATTCATCAAGTTGCAGATAGTAGTTAACTATAAGAATGAGACTGGGGTCTTTAATTTTCATTTTTAATTTTCTTCCTTTTGCCTATCTATATCTTCTAACTTTTTAAAAAAGTGAATACATAATGGTTTTATCAAAAGAAAAATCAGTAGGAGACATATTTTAATTTTAAATGGGTGAGGAGTTAGCTGGTCTTCTGGCTCTACCCATATTGTTATGTGTAAAATAATCATGAATTAAACTGTGAGAAATGAATAAAATGTTATTATCATGTAAAAATAGTTGAATAAATGTTGAGCAAATGTTTAGAGTATGTTCAGGATTGTCTGACTTTACAGAGACTACATGTCATGTCCAAAACAATCACTTCAAAGAGAGAGTGGCAAGATCTTCCAGAGTGAGTACAACTGAGGGCCAAAGAGAAGCCAGTGTGACTGCAGAGGAAAGAGATGTGTCCTATATAATCAGGCCCTGTGGACAGAGAAAACAAGTAGTTTCGAATATGAGGCACACATCTCAAGTCACAGGGCAGATGTTCAAAATCCCAGGCCCTGACTAGGGGCTTAACCTGCTTCTCACATGGGAAAATATGTGTTTTTTGGGTGAGAAAAACAGAGGTTATTTATTTAATGATGGCTAAGGATTCTCCTGAGCAACACACCAGGTAAGGCCAGGTAGTAGTAAATTAAAAAGATTTAAAGAACATGGCCTAAACAAAATTTTTCCAGCCCTAAACATATAATATGTTTTCCCCAGAGACACAGCATCCTAAGGGAATGAGTGACAATTGCAGTGTGACAGAAAAATCTTTGACATTAGGCCCCTGCTCGTGGTCTCCTCTTTCCTCTAGCAGGACTCTGGTATCTCACCAATATCACCTCAGCCTTTCTATACTTTTCTTTGGTGCCATTCTCTTCTTTGCTTCAAGAGGACCAGCAGCAGTTTTTACAATGAATGCCATGCTGGCTGCAACCAAGACTGATGTTGCTGACTCCATATGTCACTGCAGGTGTTGGCCATTAGCAACACAGCTCCCAAGTCACCATCACTGCTAAGCAAGGATATCACTGTGTATTCTGACCATGGCTCCCATATTGTAAGCTCGTGCCAATTAGACCAAAGAGTGCCCTTCCTCAAGACATTGGACTTCCTCTAACAGAGAACATCATGATAGTATGACTTCATTAGGATGCAACACTTAGCTGCCACTTGCTGGAAAGATTTGTCTGTAAGTGTCTGATTGCTCTTGAGAGAGATGTCTCTCTAAACTAGTATTCACAGCTTGTTTATAAGTCTGTAAAAGGAACACCCCAACTCTTTCCATTTCCTTATGGCCTCCTGGCTCCTTTCTTTGCCCGTCCCTCCACATACCTCACCCAGCAGGAAAAAGGCTTCCAGAGAAGGAAAGAGACACACAGGTGTAGACACACTGCACAGTTATGGACTTTAAACTTATGAAGAATATTTGGCACCTACACATACTACAGGTTCTGGATGCAGAGTGAAACATAGCTTTGGTTCAGTGAGAGGGAAGATGTGGGGAGAGAGAAAATATGTCTATCTGACTGCATTTTAGAGGCCCAAGTAAATCATTTAGGGGTTTTGTCTGGGAACTCCCACCTCCTATAGCAGGCCCTACAGTTTGTATGCACTAGCCACCCCCACCTTGCCCCCAGGTTTGCTGAGCTACACCTACATGCCAAGTTTTCATTTCTCATTGTTGAAGATACTCTTGTGCAAAGGCAAAAGGTGAAGGCTCTTTCATCCCCTACTTTTGTCTGAAGTAGGGGGCTAGTGGGACAGCTGGCTTGGGTACCATGTTCAGCTCAATTTTTAACCCTTTTTGTGGTTAACCCCACTACCCACACTTTGAGATGTCCCCAAGGCATCCTGCTGATTAAGTCTGAGATCCCAAGCTTTTCCCTGGGCTTGACAGAGGGGAGAGATTGGGAACTCCTCACAGGCTGGGAGATTGATAAAGACGGGCAGGCCAGCAGTACCCTCGTCACTGACATCCTTCTGCATCCTGCAAAGAATAATTTTCAAAAAGTCAAAAACATGACACAACATGGATCAACCATGAGAGCATTATGTTAAGTGAAATGAGCCAAACACAAAAAGTCAGATACTGTATGATTCCACTTACATGATGTATCTGAAGTAGTCAAATTTATAGATATTGAAAGTAGAATGGTAATTACCAGGTGCTAGGGAAAGGGGGCAAAGAGGAGTTATTTAATGGTTATAGAGTTTCAGTTCTGCAAGATGAAAAAGTTCTGGTGATCTGTTTTATGACAATTTAAATATTTTTAACACTAATGAACTGTACACTTAAAAATGGTTAAGATGATACATGATTCTGCAGATATGACACAGGGAGTTTTGGCAGGCGATAAAACTATTTTGTATCCTGATTGTGGTAGTGATTGCACAATTCTTTATATGAATTAAAATTCATAGAACTGTACATGAAAATAGCCCATTTTGCTATCTTTTAATTTTTTAATTAAAATTTATAAAATGTGGCTTTCATACAAATGTACACTGTACATGTATCAAAAGTATATTTAATTAATGAGAGAATCAGCAGCAGGGTGGTAAAGCTAATTCAAAAAGTATAGGAGATCCGTAAGGATTTATAATAACTGAAAGAATGAACATTGAAATGATTGCTAAATGATATCGTATAAAATAAAGCCTTAGCCTTTTGACTAAAATATTTTTATTTGCATCACTATACATCAGTCCTGCATTGCTATCAATTTTCTAGATCTTCCTTATAAAGTTGCAAAATACTCCAGTCAATAGTAAACAGCAAGTTAGACAAAAGTACACACTCCTAGAAAATCAAGTAATTCACCCCAGGCAGGAATGCTGGACAACGCCCCTGCCCAGCATGACTTAAAGGCTTGCAGAAATCCCTCTGTCCCATTTCCAAGTCTTGCATAACTTTTCCTAACCACCCAGATGAAGGGAAGTACTGTGCTTAGGAGTAAACGATGAGCGATACTGTCACAGAAGTGAGGGACAGGATGCCTGCTGTCCTGAGGAAGCTAGGTGGTCCTCAAACTAGTAGGATATCAGTTTTCAGGAATATAAGCATTTAGAGAAAGGACTGAAGGAAAAAAACCAGGAAGGGGTTTCTGGTTCCACAAACCATGGGATCGTCCTCAAGCCTGCCAGGCTTATTCTTGCCCTGGGGTTGTAGACCCGTGGCAGAGTGGCACTGGCCTGGAGCACTGGCGTCTCTCCCTCCAGGTTTCACAGGCACTTTTCTGACCTCCATGACTTCAGGTGGGTCCCTTCACCATTTTTTTATAGGTACTGAGACGCTTAGGGGACTTCATTAACCTTATCTGTGCAGAAGGGAACTCCAGAGTAAGCCCCAGGCAGATCTGGGGGTGGATTTGCCTCCTTTGGACACCTCCAGCTGAACGGAGGGAGGGAGCTCTTGCCAATCAGTCCTCCCCAGGCTGACATCTGAGTGCGGTTCGACCCAACCCAGAGCCCCTGGACAGCTGCAGGGTCTTCCTTTGTGGGGAGGGGAAGAAGCAAAGTTGCTTTGTGGAAAGAGGATTGAAGAAAATGTGTGTGGCAGGGGAGCTCAGAGCCAGGAGAGCAAGTAAGCAGGAGCCCGTAAACAAAAGCCCAATCGGGCTTGGGCTAGGGGCAGGGACAGCCACAGCCACGGTCCCTTCAAGGACAGTCAGATGCCCTGTTTATAGTTCTGGTCACACTGGGGCAACCGGAACTAAAAGCAGCTTAATTCTTCACCTCTTGGGTGACTGAAGAAAGCACGAGAAGAGAGCACACCTCACTGGACACAGTTCAGGTTTCCCCTTGGCACTTGTGCCAGCCAGCCTCTCGCCCAGGACTTAATAATTCAGGCCTCTCAACATAGCGGGCCTGGGGCCTGCACCAGGGCTGCCAGCTGAGGCGGGGTTTCTGTTTCCCTGGGAGTCTCCCCATACTCTGAGTTTATTGAAAGTGGGAGAAGGTTTTAGGCCAACACTGATAAGACCCTCCTCAGCCCCACCCACCAGCCCAGGTAGTCCTGACTGACCTTCAGCTTTAGCTCAGACAGCTGCCAGAACCCAGCGAAGGAGGCGGGGCTGTCCCGCAGCTCTGGTTACTATTCTCTGGCGGCCAGTCAATCCCTCCCTTGGGATGCGAGATTCACACCTCACTGGGCACAGCTCAGGGAAGGGAAGTTCACACTGCTCTCCCTCCTACCTGCCCTTCTCTTCAGCAGCCCCCACCCCAAGCCTCAATCCCAGCTGCCTCCATTTCCAGACCTGACTCCACTGCTAAATGGGGACACCTGCATGGTAAATGGCAGGACTCCGGCCCCACCCCTCCCTCGAGACCCCAGACTCTGTTCTACGACTGTCAAGAAAGCCCCTAACCACTGATGTGACAGTGGGGCAGGGGGCTGACGCCCTGAGTTTGTGGGCCAAGCAGAGAAGGACCCCTCATTCCCTCCAGGGAGGGCAAAGTCAGGAGCACGTCCTGACATTCCTGTCACAGGCCTGACTCAGGAAAGGTGCCCACTGAAGGAGCCTCCGCACCAGACACAGGTGGGGCAGAGGGTCAGTCGTCAACGTGGGCTCTGGGCCTCCCACGGTGCATCTTCCTGAAGACAAGCAGGGGTCTGAACAGAGCAGGAGGAGAGGATATCCAGTGGTGGGACTTTTCACTGGCACCTGAAATGGGGCTGTTGCTGTAGCAGCAACAAAAACAAACAGCTCACCAAGAACAGGTAAAAAGCCTTCTGCCTTGCCACAGGTAGTCGTCAGTAGAGGTCCTGGCAGGCAGAAGTTCAGGTCTCCGGAGCATTGGGGAGGAGGAATCTGGGACTACAGAGAAGACAGCAGTCCCTGGAGGACCCCAGGAAGTCTCCTCTCGCTGGCACAGCAGGAGCCATCTCAACAGGGCTAAAGATTTCTATACCGCTTCAGCGAGGAAGAGCCTAGCAGTCTGCTCTGCTGACTTTGGCACCCAGTCAGAACCTCCTGGATGAGAGGCAAGGAAAATACCTCTTACACAACCTTAGTTTACAGCTGAACTTTTTGAAAGCCACAGCATGGCACTGATTCCTAACATGACTTTGATCCGAAGGCCTCCTCACTAAAGAGGTTCCCCTACTCTGAACAGCTGAGTGCCAGGCCTGGACTGGCTCTTCACATCCTCATCACAGCCTTGTGAGGTGGCAATTAGAACCCTGAGGTAATGGAGGCTCCAAAGTTAAGCCACAACTCCTAAATTAATTGTCTCCACCTTAGATTTCTGCCAGTCATATTTTGGACTCCAATATAGGTTGTCACATTTCTCTGTTAAAGGCGATTTTGAAGCCTGTCGTGAAAGACCATATATAGTATGATTTCGTTCATATGAAATGTCCAGAATAGGCAAATCTAGAAAGTAAGATTGCCTGGAGCTGGGGGAAGTTTGGTGCGGGGAGCTTAAACAGTACAGGGTTTCTTTTTGGAATGATGAAAATGTTCTAAAATTGATTGTGATGATGGTTACACAACTGTGAATATAATAAAAACCATTGACTCGTACACTTTAGATGGCGAATTGTATGGTATGTGAGTTATATCTCAATAAAACCGTTAGAAAAAAATAATTTTGACAGACTTTGATTTGTAAGATGATCCGTAATTTGGTGTATGGGCTCTGCATCCAGCCTCGGGTCAGCTACCCTTCTGACCAGCATGCTTTCCTCGAATGCATGTTAAAAGTTCCTTGTGCATAGAGTTGTTGTCATCCACTCTCACCCACTCCCCTCTGCCCTGACGCATGGCAGTCACACTAGCCTCGGCTATTGCAGGGCCCATAGAGCTCCATCTGACACTTCTGCATCCACTCAGCTGAATAAGGCTACAAGGGCCCAGCTGACATCTCACCTGCCTGCTTTGCCTTTGTGGGTGGAAGATAATGAGCTATGTGGGTTGTCAAGAACATGACAGGAAGGGATCACTGGAGGCTCCAGGAGGAGGACAAAACTATGGAAATCTACCTTACGCTCCACTCCAGACTCCAGCACTAGAGCTATAGGTTTGCACTGGGCTGGTGGTCAAATGAAGTCTTCATTTCCAGAGAGAAGTCAACAAAAGATCTCTCAAAGCTGCGCTCCCTCTTATTTCAGGGTTGGTGCCAAGGGCTTTGGATGGTCTCCCTAGAGGTCAGTGTACCTTAAGATATTAATTTCCTTCACTGAGTGTGGCCCGGGATAACCATGGCTCTTGGACATGTAACCTCAGGCTGTTAGCGACCTGGTTCAAGCTCCAAATTTCCTCCAGTTTACCCAAGCAAGACATGTGCCAAGAAGTAAAAATAGTTGGGTGAAATAGTTACCTAGCCCAGGGGTTCTCAAAAGGTGTCCCCAGGACCAGCAGCATCAGCATCACATGGGAACTTAGGAATGTAATTCCTCTGGTTACCTAGACTTGCTGAGTTGGAAACTAGGGATGGGGCCTGGCAATCTGTGCTTTAACAAGCCATCCAGGGAAGTCTGATGCACATTAAAGTTTGAGAACTGTGACATGGATTCCAAGGTCCCAGGGCAGAGGGTCTTGTTGTGATGTGGATCCTCAGCTCCTGTCCATGTCCTCCTGCTACATGGTAATGTATTATGAAAATTTACTAAATGAATGAACAAATGAATGAATGAATGAATGAATGGTTTAGCTCTATTTGTCATTGACTGTTTCTCTTCAACCTTATGCCTACCAGGACATTTGCAAGCTGTTAAAAAGAGAAGAGTGTAGGTATATCTGATAATTATCTCTAGCTTCTTGTTGGCTCAGTTTGGTCCCTGAATTATTAAGCAGGGCTCACAGCCCATTTTACATTTTCTTTTTTGGAGATAAGGTTTTGGCTCTTTGACAATTTTTTTCTTAGTGTCCAGAAACAAAAGCACTTTCTATTTGATTTCAGAACCAAGCTCTCCCCCTGCATGATTCTGGCCCTGGGAGGAAAAGAAGGATGCATCTGGAAGGATGTTTTTGCATTTTTAAGTTAAAAATGTACACCAGTTACTACACATCTGGTTCCCAGGAGAACCAAGAAATACAGGCCAAGCATTTCTTAGAAGTCTTGGGGTTGAGGGGACAGACTACACAAAACCAGAAACAGACTTGCTTCCCTTTCACACTCAGTTGGTGGCCAGAGGCTAGGTGAAGTTTGGTGCTTTCCCTCTTCTGATTCTGAATTATGGGCCAAATTTCCAATTCTCTGCTATTGTCACCTCCCTCTAATACTGCAAAGCCAAAATTTCTTTGGTCTTACACCTCCCAAAACCATTGACTCTGTCACCCAACTCAGTTCCCTTTCTCCTGTAACCACACACATTTCAACAGGCAAGATGCTAATCTCATAAAGTCCAGGCAGGGTGTCAGGACACTGAGGTGTTATCTGTTTCCGGAGCTTATGGCTGCCTACCACTGGCCTCACCCTTACAAGATCACCACACTCAACTGACATGCACTGACTGCCCTCTGGGACCATCTCACCCCAAATGGACATCCAGCTCTCTCTCTCTCTCTCTCTCTCTCTCTCTCTCTCTCTCTCTCTCTCTCTCAAAACAGGACCCCTACAGTAGTGTGATAGAACAACCAGGCTGAGAAACCCACTGTCTCTTGTTTTCTGGGCTATAGGCTTATAATGATAAAGCAAAGCATCCTCCTTCCTCCTAATAGATGACCAGGACTTAAGTCCTGGGTGTTTGGGCTTCCCTTGCCCAGAGAGGTAGGTGAGCCTTTATTTTTATCAAGTGAATAAAAAGCTGGTGGGAGGGCTTGGAGGGTAGCTAGAGAGTGCAGAAAAGGAGTGGGAAATGCGTCATCCACCCTCAGGGATCCCATGACTCACAGGGGTGTGCACGTGGAAGTGGTGGTGCCTAGAAGGTGAATGATAGTGGCACCAGGAGTGGTGGCCTGAGAATCTCCATAAAGCTGTCCTAGCTTAGTTCAAAAGAGAAAGAGCAATAAGCTTGGAAGAAATCATGAAGGCAGTGGACAAAGGGCACTAGGAGAAGTAGCTTGTGCTGGACTGAAGGCGGGACTCTTCCTAAGCATGTGCAAGCCCAGGCTTCCGGTGCACACCCACGGCTGGGTGGGAACTTGGGTGGAGGGATGCGGTGGGAGAGGAAGGAGAGAACCCTAACAAATGACAGACCGTCTTTCCTACCAACCCTAGAGGGCAGGGGCCAAATGAGATTTGATTTGTCATTCCTCACATTTTGGGGACCTTGAAGAAAATTTCACCTCTACAACAGATAATAAGCTTCTAGAGACAGGGCATAGGTCTCGTACTTTTATCCTCCTGCACCAGCACTTAACTAAGACAGGCACAAGGTAGGTGATGGATTGATTGAGCGTATAATCATTTCTATGTGTGAATTTTTTTCCTCTTTCTCCTCCTCCTTCTTCTCTTCCCTTTCTCCTTCTCTTTTTCTTTTTCTTTTTCCTTCTTTTCTTCTTCCTATTCCTCTTCTTCAACTTCTTTTTAAGGTAACTTTTTCAGATATAATTTATACCTAGTGAAATGCACTCTTTTTTAGTGTACAGCTCCATTCATTTTTACAGACTCATTTAATCACGTTAACTTCCATCACAATCAAGTTGTAAAATAATTTCATCATTTCCCAAAATTCTCTTGTGCCCCTTTGAAGTCAATGCCTTTCCCCACTCTCAGGCCCTGGCACACTCATATCAATGAAATCACATAGCGTGACACCTTTTAGTGTCTGACTTCGTTTGCTGAGCATGATGTCTTGGAGAAATACCCATGTTTTTGCATGTGTGGGCACTTCATTCATTCTTGTTACTGAGTAGTAACCCCTTGTTTAACTATACCACAATTTGTTTATTCATTCATCTGCAGCTAGAAATGTGGATTGTTTTCAGTTTGGGCAATAATAAATAAAGCTCCTATGAGCATTAATGTATAGGCCTTTTTGTGGTCAGATGGCTTCATTTCTCTTGGGTAAATATCTCAGAGTAGAATTATAGGGTCCTACAATAAATATATATTTAACTTTTTAAGTAAACTTGTCAAACTATTTTTCAAAGTGGTTTTACCATTTATATTTATAGCAGCAATATATGAGAGTTTTAATTGTCCCCTATCCTTCTCAACACTTGGTTTTATCAATTTTTTTAATTTAAGTCATTTTAGTGAATATGTAGTGGTATAGTATTGTGATTTTAATGTACATTTCTTTGATGACTAATGATATTTAGCATCTTTGGATATACTTACTGGACGTATAAAGTAACTGGCCAAATTTTTTGTTTATATTTTTAAAATAAACTTTATTTTGGAATAACTTCAGATTTACCAAAATGTTATAAAGATAACACAGAAAGTTCCAATATACCTTTCATTCTTTTGGTCATTTTAAAATTTGGGTTGTTTTCCTTATTACTGAATTGTGAGAGTCCATTGTTCAGATAGACTAAATACAAGTCCTTGGTCAGATATATGCATTGCAAATATTTTCTTCCAGTCTTTGGTTTGCTTTTCATTTTTTTAATGGTGGTTTCCAAAGAGCAGGTACTTTCTTTGAACATTTTTTATTTTAATGAATTTCAGTTTGTCAATTTTCTTTTATGGTAGTGCTTTGTGTGTGTGTCCTGGCGAGTAAAGTTTTACCTACCACAAGTTTATGAATTTATCCTATGTTTTTTCCTACAAGTTTTATTACTGCTAACTTTAACTCAGAGGTGATTGGTTAAAATTTGAAATACCCTAATTATGAATAACACCCCAGAAGTGATTATTTAGCAGTTCAAAAATGTAAACAAAATCTGCATGAGAGGGTTCGTTAATTGGTGTAAGGGAAGTTAGGAATGCATTTTTGTGATATGCATATCATAGTCATATCAAGTCATATCACAGTCATAGTCAAGATACTGCAGTTGACTAAGAAGTGATACAGGCTGCAGGGAGGAGTTACAAGGGTCTACTGGGCAGGCCTGAGTGGTGTAATACCTTCTCCAAGAATTTGAGATCTAAGCCCCAGTTGCCCTGAATTCCCCTACTTCATGGAGGGTCCTGTTATCCGCCTCAACCACAAACTTAGTTGAGCCCAAAGAGTGTGATATCACATCAGAGAGGACCTTACAGTAAAGGGGCCAGGTGAGTTCTGAGAGCAAAAAGCAAGACTTCTCAAATAGGTTGTATCTGTTTTGTGACTGTTTGCTGGAAAGCATTCGTGGATTTGGTGGACTTTGGTCTCAGGCTTGCTTTCAGTGGAGAAAACATCAGGTAGGAATTTCATGTGACCTTTAAAGCAGCAGTCTCCAAACTTTTTGGCACCAGGGTGTTTCTATGAGAATCTAATGCCTGATGATCTGAGGTGGAGCTGAAGCGGTGATGCTAGCGCTAGGGAGCAGCTGCAAATATAGATGAAGCTTTGCTCACTCATCTGAGCTCACCTCCTAACAGTTCCTAACAGGCCACAGTTCCTAACAGGCCATGGTCTAATACTGATCCATAGCCTGGGGATTTGGGACCCCCACTTTAAAGGACCCCAAGCTAACCAAAAGAACCTGAGGATTTCTAAATGGCTATATCAGCTCAGGTCGGTTCACATCTGAAGGAAAAGGAAGGGAACCATTCCAGGCAAAATAAATGGTGTTATTGAGGGGATGTCTTTAAAATGTGAATTACAACTGAAGGAAGGATGTCATCCCTGTTTGGAGAGTGTGGCTCATATTAGGGCCCTGCAGAGCTGGGACAGAGACCTTGTGCCTCAGAACAATCTCTCCTGCCCAGCCCAGCTACTGTGCCCAGCTCAGCTACTGAGATATTCTCAGACCTGACCCTGTTCCACCTGCCACCAAACCCTCTTTCAGACTCTGAATGTTTTCTCTAAAATCAGGACCCACTTCTGATTATTGCCTTTTCTTCCTGTAATCCAGAGCCAGAGGGGCTTCTCCTCTTCCAGGAGAGTCACATCTGACCAAGTGGGACGAGTCCTGCCTAGGAGTCAAGGCCCAGGTTAGTGGCTCTGCCTTCAGGGGTCTCCAGAGACCACCATGTAGCCACATCCAGCCTTTATATTGAGTCTTCCATTCATTACTACACAAGCAACTCTTGTTATTGCATACAAATCAGAAATGTGGAAAAACAAAAAAGCCACCAGCAAAGGATTTGAACAGACATTTCTCCATAGAAGATATATAAATGACCAATGAGCAAATGGAAAGATGCTCAACATTATTAGTCATTAAGGAAATGCAATTCGAAGCCATAGTGAGGATACTGCTTTATACCCATTAGGATGGTTATTAACAAAACAAACAAACAAACAAACAAACAAAAAACAGAAAATAACAAGTATTAGCAAGGACGTAGAGAAACTGGAAATCTCATACATTACTAGTAGAAATATAAAATGGTGCAGCTCCTATGAAAAACAGAAAACCAGTATAGCAGTTACTCAAAAAGTTAAATATAGAATTACCATATGATCCAGCAATTGAACTCCTGAGTATATACACACAGAAATTAAAAATATGTGTCCACATAAAAATTGTACTAGAATATTCATAGCATCATTATTCATGATAGCCAAAAATTAAAAACAACCCAATGCCCACGAACTGAAGAATGGAGAAACAGAATGTGCTGTATCCACACAACATAATATTATTTGGCAATGAAAAGGAATGAAGCACTGACACGTGCTACAGTGTGGCTGAACCTTGAAGACATTATGCTAAAAGAAGCCAGATATAAAAGGCTACATATTGTATGATTTCATTTATATAAAATGTCCAGAATAGGCAAATCCAGGATGACGGAAAAGACTAATGGTTGCAAGGGCTGAGGAGAAAAGTGACTGCTAATGGATACTGAGTTTCTTTTTCAGGTAATGAAAATGTTCTGGAATTAAATAGTGATGATGGTTGCACAACTCTATAAATATACTAAAAATCACTGACTTATACACTTAAAAATGATATTTTAAAGTGAATGATGAAGTTTATGGTATGTGAATTATATCTCAATCGAAAGCACATTCTATCAACCAACTATAAGCATTCAGGTCTATATTACATATATATATATATATATATATATATATATATATATATATATACTTTTGAAAAAGAGGCCATAATATTATTTATTAGCCTGCATTTGTCACATATTTTTGAACATCTATTCATGTCAATAAATATAGATCTACATTGTCTACTTTTATGGCTACATATATGCTATCCTATGGTTGTAACAATTATTTAACCAATCTCTCATTGTGAGATACTTAGGCTGTTGCCAATTTTTTACTATTTACCAATAGCACTTTTGACTATTCCTCTTAACTTACATTTCTAATTATTCCCTTAAGATAAATTCAAGAATGAGAACTTCTGGATTTTTAAAGTATTGAAAAATTGTTACCTTGCCACCCAGAAGTTTGTGTGATTTACCTGCCCATTCAGAAAGGTGCATGAACCCAAACCCTCAAACCTTCTTCAACACTAGGCATTTTTATTTGAATTCATCTTTGCTTATTTGTAGGTGGAAAAGCAGTACCACATTCATGCTTGATTTCTAACCTCTGTTGACACCTGTCCTTTCCTTCGGTGTCAAGACAATTTGCTGCCAAATTGTCATTTTTTCTAGAGCCCCCAACCCTATTTGATTCATTTTATTGTTTATTGAATATTTTGATATGAATTTTAATATTGATTAACTGTCTGGTCTGTTGTGTCCCAGCTTACTCTTCATAACACTCTGGGAGGTGGATATTACACCCCTTTCACAGATAAGATGACTGAGTTTCAGAGATCATTGACCCTATAAGTGGCAGAACCAAGATTCAAACCCATGGCAGTCTCATTCTAAACTCTCCATTCTCCACTCAGGAAATGGGATCAGGCCCATCCTTTCCCTGAACTTTTTAAAAATCTCCCTTCAAAGTATACATGTCTCATGCTCTTCACTAATGTTATGCATAAACTTGCTTCTTCTCCTTGATCAGAATTCAGTGACAAGCCACAATTACTTTGAAATCCCCACTGGTGAGAGAACACGGAGGGCCCGCTCTCAGATGGCCAAGCCCTGAAGCGAGTCCATCCAGGCAAGTAGGGCCTTACACTACAGGTCCATCTGGATGCTCATCCTTGGAAACCAGCTTCAGCAAAGTGTGCAAGGCAGAGCTAAAGGCCCCTACAGTAACTGAGCCCCACAGGATACCTATAAAATCAATGAGGTTTCTTTTAACAGTGAGGTTTTATCTAAATTGTGCCACAAACTATTGATTTTGCTGGCACGGTTGGCAATTTTCCAGAGCAACTCAATTCAAGACCAATGTGTATTTAATAAGAATTTGGCTCTGAAGACGACAGAGTTCCTGGAAGTGAAACAGGAGCTGCTGCAGTCAGTTTGCAAAACTGTTGCAGAGCCCACTGAGGACCGAGCATCTACAAAAGAATGAATTCCAGTGTAAGGAGCAAACAGTGTTCCCTCATTCCACAGGCTCATCTGATCCTCCAACAATATGCTACGGCAACTACGACAACCTGGGTAGATCATTTTAATCTCACTTTATAGATTAAGAAATTAAAAGTGACTTGAGATGTCACTGCTGGCAAAAGGTAGAGCCTGGCCAGAAGCAGATCTTCACCTGCCAGGCCCAAGTCCTTCCGGAATACCAGGAACTGGAGGACACTGTCTAACTACAGACCGCTGATCCTTTGCCCTTTTGGGCCTTCCCTGCAGATCCCTGGGGCTGTCCTCTGCACTGGCGTACTTCCTGGCACTGAGGTCTTTGCATTTGGAGTTCTCCTCTAGGTAGTCTTTTCTTGGCACATTTCACTTTGTTCTTATTACCTGATGCTGCATAACAAACCACCCCAAAAACATCAACAGAAAACAACCTCTATTTATTATGCTTCCGGATTCTGTGATTTGGACAGGGCACTGTTGCGGGGGTGTATTTTCTCTGTGCCATAATACCTGGGGCCTCGGCTTGGAAGACTCAAACCAGTAATAGTGACTCCAAGGCCTGGCTACTGAAATCATTTAGAACTGTAGTGTCCAATACAGTAGCCAGATGTGGCTATTTAAATACTAATTTAAGTTAAATAAAATTAAATAAAATTTAAAATTCTGTTACTAGTGGAACTAATCACATTTTAAGGCCCAATAGCCATATGTAGCTTGTGTCTACCATAAGGGGCAGTACAGATAGAGGACATTTCCATCATCATAGAAAGTTCTGTGGGGAAGCCTGCTCTGGAAGCCTCTTCACTCAGATGCATGGTGTCTGGTCTGGGATCTTTGAGTGGGATCTGCGTGGAACTGGGCTTCTCACAGCATGGCTGCTGGTTTCTAAGAAGGTGCATGCAGAGGGGCAGCATCAGCAGAGCAAGAGTTCTATGAGGCCAAGGAAGAAGCTGCAAGGTTTCCTCTAATCTAACCTTAGAAGTCGCATGTATCCCTTCTGTCACATTCTATTGGGTACATAAGAGTAAGGTTCTAGATAAAATACAAATATTTCACAGAACATACGAATATAAAAAATCAGTCAGTGTTTGTTTATATCTGAAATTTAAATTTAACTAGGTATTTTGCATTTTTATTTGCTAAACCTGGCAACCTTACATGGGAATCACTAAGGCCAGCCAGATCCCAGGGGAGGGAAATTTAACCACTTCTTAATAAAAGAGTGGCAAGGTGACATTGCAGAGAGTGTGTGGCATAAGAGATACTGTGGACGTCTTTGGAAAATACAATCTGCCATATGCTGCTAGGTAGGTCCTCATTCAAGTTTCGTGGCCTAGATGAATAGAATTGGAAGAAAGGACCCTCTTTCATCTATTTTTCCTTTCACGTTGAGCGTGGGGGCCAACTATTCCTAGATAATAGCTCCAATCTTTTGACTCAGGCATTCTTCTCTGCCTACACCATGAGCAAAATTACAAATAATGATAACAGATACTCCATGGCATCATCATAGACAATGTTTTGCTAAAGTAAGGGTGCCCAAGGTGACAATGTACTATGGACACATTGAATAATCAGGGAACTTTTGTTAGAAAAAAATAGCTCCCCATCTGGAGCTCCCCAAGGTCTAGCTCAGCATGAGAGCTTCTCCTGCACCTGCCTTTCTGTAGCCAACATAATGACACACACGAGAAAGGCATAAGCAGTGCTTCGTGCAGAGATAACCTCCTCTCCCCAACACCAGGTATGTTTATTTCTTACACAACAACAGTAGGTGTTATCAGGTCATATAGAGATATAGGTGTCATGTTGAGGCATGCAAGAGTGAGGCTGGGACTCTCCAAGATGGTGAGATCACTCCCAGTGTCAAGCCCTAGTCAGCCTGGAGAAGAACGTATTCATTCATATTCTCTCTCATCTCTCTTTCTCTCCCTTCCTCCCTCCCTTCCCACTCCCGCTCCTCTCTCTCTCCCTGCCTCCTTCCCTCTCAACCGAGGTACCCTGATGTCCTAGGAGCCTGAGAGGGAGCTCTTTAGAGGAAAGTGATAAATGGTATGCCCCATGTGGAGACCAGTTAGGACTGGGAAGTCAGGACCTTCCCAAATCAAAAGTGAGTTTTATTTCATTAACCACTTCACGAAGACACATGATGTATCCTGTGCTTCTTTCCCTTTCCTTTGATGTGTGGCGAGAAGCTGGGACCAAGAGGGGAATAGCAGGTTTATCATAAAATGTTAAGTGAAAATAGATAGGGTACTAAACTAAAGAATATATAATACAGTCCCAATTTTGTGTAATATATTTGTATATATTTGTATGTGTGCATATACATACACACATATTGATTTTTATTTTCTTCTTTGTATTTTATATTCTTCCCATTGAGCAATCAGCACACATTACTTTTATAATAAGAAACACATAAATGTTATTTTCAAACCAAAAAAAGGAGGAAGACTATTGACAGAATTCCAATTTAAGAAGAACATCAACTGAAGAGCTACAAATGGCAGTTATTGCTGATTGCTTACTTGGTTGCTGTTTCCTGTTCTTTCTTGTGAACAGAGACCTAATTTGATTCAGGGGCGGTATACCCAACTGAAGAAGGTTAATTGCGATTGGTCCAAAGCTCTTCCCCTTCATCAGTAAGTGGTCTAAGGGTGGGTACATGATCCAGTTCTGGCCACTATAACATAAGGGAAAGTCCACTGGTGACTTTAGGGAAGATTTCACTCTTTGGTTAAAAATAAGAGAAGAATGCTCACTTTGACAGCACATATACTAAAATTGGAACAATACAGGGAAGATTAGCATGGCCTCGTGCAAGAATAATGCGCAAATTCGTAAAGTGTTCCATGTTTTTTCATAAACTTTTTATAAATGTCTAACCAATTGTTGCAGAGACGGTTTGGAAGAAGGGTCAGAGTCTGGAAATGCTTAACTAACTTGGGTAAGGGAGAGGAGGAATCGCCATGCTAGCTTGCTGGATTCCTCCTCTCCTGTCTCCATGGCTTTATTCCTCTTTCCCACAACACTGACTTTGTAATTTATAATTAGTTACTATCAGGTTAGTAAACACAAGCTACAACCAACTCCCAGATTCAGCCTCAAGGTCGCCCCCCTGTTCTCAGCCATTTCTTCCCAAGTATCTTTTCTTAGTCCCTAGAGCAACAAGTCCCAGAATTGGTCAGGCGTGTGTGCCCTCCCTGCAATGTGTCCTTGTGTGCAAGTCCACATCTGCTTCTGATGTTTTTGTTGCTCCAAGCACCAGGCATCCTGCCAGGACTGCAGGTGTCTCTTACAACAACCCATGTACTATATACTTGAAACTAATAATAAAATAAAGTAAAATGCTTTAAAAAATAAGAGAAAGAGAATAACAAAAGGAAAAAGCCCCCTGTGTCCTCCTAACCTTCATGTTAGGATGCTGTCTATGAAGACAATACTAGGTGCTACAGCAGCTATCTTGTGACTAAGAGGAGGGATACTGCCAACATACTGAGATGGCAGAAAGAAAAGAGAAGACTCCAGTCTTCGATGACATCACTGAGCCACCATATACACTCTGAAATTGCCCACTATCAGACTTTTTCTAAAAAATAATTGTCTATTGTTGAAGTTATATTAGTTGATATTCTTATCTGTTGCCAAATACACCCTAAATAATATTCACTATCATTCAGATAAGGTTAGAAACTAGGAGTTGAGGATTTATTCAGATGGTTGAAGCCCCTGGAAGTGCTAGAGAAAAGCCATGTTGAGTGGGACAGGTCAGAGATGATATTAAAAATACTTAACAACTGGTCCTTATGGATACAAAATAATATGAAAGAACACTGGCCCAATCAGAATGGACACCATCTCATAAATAATAGATATGCCCAAGCCAATGTGTCGCAGCTGAATATCAGCACCAGTATAATTACAAAAGGTAAATCAGGGGACTCAGTTAAACCTATGCTTAGAAATGAATTTGCTTGGATCAGATTCTGCCTACAATGTACCTCTTTTGAAAGTCCTGGCTCTACCTTCTAAAGCCAAGACTTCTGACAACTTAAAGTGGATCAGTGGCTTGTTCAACTCCAAAGACAGTGACTGGAAATTGTCAACTTATACACTGAACTGCTATGAATGGTGTGGTGGTAGTGGTGCTTTTGAACTGTTAGGTTTTTTTAAATTTATTTTTAAAGTAATACATAATTTTGGTATAAAAATGCAAAATTTTCAAAGATAAAAAATAATAATATAAAGTGAGTCTCCCCTTCTGGTTCTCCCAGAGGTACATTATCAACAACTGTTACATACATTTGCATAAATTACACAAACATATATGTATATATTTATACAACCTTTTTAACAAAGACAAGAACCTACTTACACATATGTATGCACTTTGTTATTCTCACTATTTCTTAGGGCTTGTTCCATATCTGCATATAAATCTAGTCCTTTCTTTTTTACAACTGCACAGCATTCTATTGTATGAATTAATATAATGAATAACTTTTGTAATTAATCCTCTGTTGATGAATATTTCATGTGTTTGTTATTACAAACTATCCTGTAATAAATACTATAAATTTGAGTGTTTCAGGGAGAAAATAACAGAATATCCAACTAGTTTAAACCATAAGGAGTTATCTTACATAACACAAAATCTAAGCTAGATGGTCCCAGGGTGGATTAATTCAGAGGTCTAACAATGTTATTAGGGACCAGTTTCTCTTACCATTCTCAGAGTGTTGAATTTTTTTCCTTGGGTTTGGAAGTAAGATGGCTACTACAGTTCCAGACATCCTATCATCACTCAACTATGTTCAAAGAGAAGTCAATTTCTCCTTACATATCTCTTTTTCTCTGGGAGGAAAACTTTTCCCAGAAGCCCTGTTGCAGACTTTCCATTATATGTCATTGACTAGAACATGCCCATCTATAAATAAATAGTCACTGGCAAATGGGAATAGAAATATCATTATTGGCTTACATCAATTGAGAATCATCCTCCAGGGCTAGGGAAGAACACACTTTTCCTGAGCACAGTGCATTCTGATATCTGAACCAAATCAAGGTCCTCTTGGCAAGAAGAAAGGATGTAATGGCCATGGGTTAGCCATCAAGAGAACCTTCCACTAACACTATTGTATATCCATTTGCATGTATGTATGTAAGTATATTCATTAAACAATGTCTTTGCAATAAATTTGTTGGGTCAAAAAAGTTTGTTCCTTTAAAATGTTGAGAGACATCAACAGAAGAATGGATAAACAAAATATGGGGTGTGTTTGTGTGTGTGTGTGTGTGTGTAATAGAATATTTTCAGCCTTCAATAGAAATGAAATTCTAATACATGGTACAACATGGGTACACCTTGAAGACATGATGCTAATTGAAATTAGCCAGACAACAGGACAAATATTGTACAATTTAACTTATATGAGGTACCTAGAATAGTCTAATTATTTATAGAGATGGAAAATAGACTGGTAGTTACCAGAGGCTGGTGGATGAGGAAGTGAGATTTTTATTTATTTATTTATTGTTTAGAAATTTGAGTTAGGGAAGATTAAAAGAGTTCTGGAGACCGATAGTGTTAGTGGTTGTACAACAGTGCAAATGAACTAATACCACTGGACTATACTCTTAAAAATTATTAAAATAGTACATTTTATGTTATATATATTTTATCACAATAAAAAATGTTGACAGATATTGCCAAATTGTGTTCAAAGAGGCTTCAGCCTTTAACTTTCCCACCCCTTTTACACAGGCCAGAGCTTGGGTTCCTTGTGATGTTTTAAGTCCGGTGCTGGCTCAAGGGTTCACAGGTGGTAGCACAGAGAGTCTTGGTGGATGTAAGACCTTTATAAGATGAATAGCAGAAAATGTCTGGTTTTAGAAGTAAAGGAATAATCCCCAGGAGGGGCAGGCTGGGCAGGCATTTCCTTGTCTTCCTAGAGTTCATTTCACCTCTGCATCACTTT
Source organism: Macroglossus sobrinus (assembly GCA_004027375.1). Taxonomy (NCBI): domain Eukaryota; kingdom Metazoa; phylum Chordata; class Mammalia; order Chiroptera; family Pteropodidae; genus Macroglossus; species Macroglossus sobrinus. The sequence goes on along the minus strand of PVKZ01000983.1, from coordinate 104,597 downwards.
CTTTCCCGAAGCACTTCAATGTCTTATGGTGGCTCCAAGACTATCCCCCTCTAGTTCTCTAACTGAAGTGAGCACAATGGTCTAGTCCCTTATTTCCCCTTGTTAAAAAAAATTATGCAAAAATTGGAAATTCATCAAAAGGATTACTGCAGGCCCTTTCAAAGCCACATGACTCAACCAGCAGACAAGTTGTCTGATTGTCTAAAGGATATAACTTTGTTTGACCTCTTATTTATAATTGATTAGGCCAGGCTCCATAAAGCTACATTTAATGTATAAAAGAGTGATATATTTTACATTTGACTTTTTTTTTTTTTTTTTGCCAATAGCAATATAAATGATTTCTGTCTGGCAAAAAAACACAATTCCAATGGTTATGCATGGTTTCTCTGTGAAAACATGAACTTGTTTTTTCTCTAACTGAGTCATATTATTCAATGTTCTTCTTTTCACTGACTATATATATACTTCAGCCTATTCTCCTCGAACTAGCTTTGTCATTATGCCGGTTCTCTTCTTGGTGAGTTAAATCAATGACAAGGGCTCACTGTATGTTTGTATGAGAGTTTGTTTTTAACTTTTTAAAAATTATTCTTTGACACTCTTAGCTCTAGCAGGCTTTCAAAATGACTTTGCTAAATATGAAAGAAAAGGAATAAACAAGGAATTTAAGAAGGCTTAGAATAGTCTGGCTCCTGATTCTATGTCACAGTTAAGGTGTGATCTACTTCACACCTTTTCCCCAAAGTTTACAAGTGGCTACTGCAGAAGGTCATAGTGACCCTTCTTATTTTCCTTGCACACAGCACAATCGGGCCAGCTGCCAAGTCCAGGCCCTCTGGCACCTCCCGTTAGACCACAAAACCACAAAACCATCAAAATCTACCACTCGGGTTTGAACCCTGTTGTTATACCCGACTTTGAGCCTCCACGCGCACCAAGTATCCAACACCGATGCAAGAACAAGAGGGAGTTTATTTGCAGGCTCGAGCCCGGGGCCGAATACACTGACTCAGCAGTGGAAGTATCAGCCCTGACTTACAGTTCCAAAGGGTTTTTAAAGGATAAAACCACAAGCAGGAGAGTACAGCAGTGGCATTACAGGATTCTTTAAGGGGATTGGTTTAGGTTTCGCACCGAAGAAAAAAAAACCTGGGACAGGGAGCTTGGCAGGTGGGATTTTTTGATAATTTCTAAGAGGTCTCTGATTGGGCAATTGCTGGGTGGGATGACTCTTAGCCAGTTGGTGGTTTTTCTTGGAATTCCTCTTAAGCTCAAAATGGAGGGTTTGTATTTAAGATGGGGTCACTTTGGTTCTACACCTGTTTCATGATTTGGGGGTGAATTTTCTCCAGATGGTGAGCAGAACTGTCAAGATTGGCCATGGCTGTGTCTTTCCTCCTCTGGATCCCCCTCTCTTACCACCAGCTGGACAGGATTTGGTCTCTTTCAGCACCCTTACTATCCATGACACAGATGTGGCCTGGGAAGTCCTTAGCCTCAGGGAGGCACCCTGTCCCTTCACCTTTGTACCTGAATGGCTGGAGCTGTGTGTATTCCCGAGGTTCTTTCCTCCAAGCCACCTCATTCCTTCCAGTGGCCTATTTATTCCCACTGCAAATTCTGTCATGCACTGCAGCTGTTTCTCTCCTTCGGTCCCACCCTCCAAACCCAGCTCCCTCCTGGTTTTCCAGAGCCATCACTTGCCCAAAGCAATTGTGTCCAGCAGATCTTACAAAGATTTGGAAACAGGTTACTTTGTAGCACTGCATGCCACTGTTTTCACATTTACTTTAGAACCCATGAGCATTCCTGCCTTTTCTAGAGTTTCGCTGGCTCACCCTTCTCAACTAGATGATCGGCTCTTTGATGCCAGGCCTGAGGCACTGTTTGCTTCTTTGTTGGCATGTTTTAATGAAATCATGTTTGTGAAGCTTGAGCACAGTGACTGGTGTGTAATAGGGGAACTGACAGTGACCCCAGAGCAGAAGCCCTTATAAGAGAGCAGACTATGCCACCTCAAATGTGCCTCTTTCGTTAAGGATTATTTTGAGCTCATTATTTTGAGAAACAGCAGACACAAGAGAAGCTTTGAAAACAGTGGAAGTTACCCTTTTGAAAGGGAAATTTACATTTATAAAGAAAGTCTCCCTCAGTACCAGGAAAAGAGGGCTTGCCCTATATCTTAAGAGGCTTATAATGGAGAAGGCACTGACTTAAATCTGCATGACAAAGCTTACCCCTTTGATTGTATTTTCCTGGTTATTTTTCAATAACTTGCCTCTCCCACGCTTTTCTTCCTTTGTTTTAGCTGAAGATGGTGTTTAAGTTCAAGTTCTAGCCATCTCCTTGAGTTACCCTTCTGTTTCTCTCACTGTATGAGATATACATATTAATAAAACACTCTTTGTCTTTCTCTTGTTAATCTGTCTTTTACACCAAAGGCCCAAGTCAAGAACCTAGAAGAGTAGAAGAAAAAGAATGTTTTCCCTATACCACCTAATTCAAGGTAAAACCAGATGGAGCTAGAAACTGTAACCCCATCCTTCCCTGGAACCCTGTCACCTGCTGCTGTCCCCGCGGACAGTCTAACAGCTTTTGTTTTTGTTTTTGATAGTAAAAACAAAAACAAATACATTTTAAAACCTAAAAACTTAGTACAAAGGAATGAAAGAAAACTTTAAGGGGGTAATGTTCTATTTCGTTTTTTCCTTTAAAATTTTATTATGGAAATTTTCAAACTGTTGAATCAAAGAGTCGAAGTGGGCTTTTTCCCAAAATGGGCTTTTATCCAGACGGCTGGACTGCAGGTCTCTCTCCTTGTGGCCCCAGCGTGAGAGCTGAGTGAGAACTGCGGCGGCAGGAGCCGCGGCACGACAGACACTTAGAAAGTTTCTTCCTCTCCTTGACTGACTGTTAAGTTAAAAGGAGTGCCGCGGGAACTATAACCAAAGGAGGCATTATGCGTCCGGAAAAACCTCAAGTAACATTGCTGCAAGCCACAGTAGTAACTGTTGGATCAAGCGCTAAAGGGAAAGGGTGGAGAGAGTCAACCAGTTAGCTTGAAAATTGGAGATAAGTCCTTCTTCCAGAATATGGCACCAAAGTAGTTCTAGACTACAAGGACCTTTTATTATTTAGATATGGTGACATTCTCAGAAAGTATGTAGACTGAAATGGCCTCACCTGAAGCTGCCTGTTCTACTGAAATCTCAATCATGTAAATAATTTTCATGTCTCTTTTGTAATAAACTAATGATATTGAAACTAATGACATCCAGTATCTCTTAAAATTTATTTTCACTGTACTGCTATAAACATTTCCAAGTAAAAATATATATTTAAAAAAAAGTTGAAACAGATAATAAAATGATCTTCATATATATTTATCAGTTGTTAACATTTTTCCTTTGTTGAAAAATTTGAAAATAAATTTTAAATCAGGACACTTCACTACTAATTATTTTAGCAAGTATCTCCTAAAAATAAGGACAGTCACCTGCATAACCATAATATTATCAATAGTAATAATAATATCCTAACATTATCTAATATCCAGTTCAAATTCAAATTTCTTCCAACTGTTCCCAAAATGTCTTTTACAGCTAGATTTTGATTTGTTTTGTTTTTCCAATTAGGATCTAATCAAGGCTTATACATTGCATTAGATATTTCATTGGTGATGCTTTATATTTTATAGAGCATCCATCAGAATGCACATGTCAGGTGTCCCACTCTTAGTGACTAGGTTGGATTGCATGGTAAAGTGCTGACCAGCAGATATCTTCCTTGGCAATGAATAAACAATTTGTGTAATGACACCCTGTTCTACCTTGTCCATTTTTGTAGCTCTTAGTTCCTAGCACAGGCCATACCCAGTAGACAGATGAGTTCTACTTTGGCCATACACACTAGAATTGAGCACAAGCATGGAGATCCCACCAAGGCACTTCTGTTAATGGATTATGCTGGAGTAATCGAAATCCTACAGCTCTGGGAGAGGGCAGCATAGGCCCCTGTAGCAAGTGATAACAAAGCTCCCTCTGCCAATGCCTCAGGCAGAGTTCCAAGACCTACCTAAGCGCTTGGGAAGAGCTAGCTGCCTTCTTTCAGAGACTGCTGGGGGAGGCTACCCAGAGATTGGTAGAAGGTAGAAAAACAAAAATTTTAAAAGCTATCATTTTAAAGCTAGGAACAGTTTTCTGTTTTGCTCTATGGAATCTCCCTTTGTTCTTGGAAAAACACCTGCCTAGTTCATTAATGTTGTGCAAATGTTAAACAGGAAATGTTTAAGCTAAATTGCTTATTATAGTGTAAGAGGTGTATGTAGTTTTACAGAGCCAAATTTCATCAGAATTTGTTCCCTTAGGAGAAATGTGAGAAATGCTGTGTGTGTGTGTGTGTGTGTGTGTTGCCTATACATGGTTTGAAAATTCTCTGCACATAAAAATGGTTGCTAGTTCTTGTGGAAATGGGTAGAAGGGGACCCCCAAGAAATGTTCTGTTATGGTCTATATGAAGTTTTCGCTGTTACCACAAGGGCATTATCCACAGAGGCTCGTTCAAGCTGCATGGAAGAATGTGAACAGACTGGCTCCTGGGTATTCTCAGAAATGCCTAGAGAACCCCTGAGGGGTGGCTTCAAGTCATCTTATCTGGCTGTGAAAGTGAAATGTGACCTTATTGTGATACGAGTTTGATATAGCATACAAAATGCTCTTAACACCAAGATGCATAATTAAAACTCTCTGAGAAAGCAATGTGGACCTAGGGAGTAGTGGACACAGAGTTAAAAGACACAGAGCCCTTCCATTTCACCCCATCTCTGGCAGCTTTGAGAGAGTACGAGAGGGCACATGTTAGCAACAGATCCTTTCACATTTTAAATACAGATTTCTTCTTTAGCCAGGCCTAGAGGGTAGCTACCTATGCAATGTCATTAAAAATGGGTCTGGTTAGGTAAATAGCAGTTCAGTCACCTGCTGACCTTGATATATTATTAATGGGTCAGAATTTAGCCACATTAGAATGGATCTCTTCACTGGGATGAACACATTATCCAAAAGTTTTCTGATAACTAAAATTCCTAAATACCTTAAACCTCTTAGCAATAACTTTAGAAGACCAGTTCACCAATCTCTACTTATCTCAGATCCACTGTAATCCCACTCCCAAGTCGCCAAGGGACAGACAGTGCACTCTGAGGATCACCCTGTGCAGGATCTTGGGCTGTGCTGGGACTGATTCTGTGCAGGCAGGTGTTGTTAAAGTGCAGAGCCCAAGACCTCAAAGTCTTGTCTCTCTTGTCATCTTTCTCTGTTATTAGATGTTTTTGCCTTGTGAGATTACCTACTTAAATAACCATGTCATTTTTGTTTTAATTTTTAATAGTGACTAACATTTATTCATTTTTGAATCTTGAACCAATCTTACAATCCTGAGATAAATGTTACTTAGTCATAATTATCTTTTTTAGTTTCTTCTTTAAATGTTTAGTATAACTTACCAGTAAAGCCATCTGAGTTTGGATCTTTCTTTGTGGGAAAGTTTTTAACTACAAATTCAATTTCTGTAATATAGAGAGTTATTAAGGTTTATAGACTTTTTCTTGAGAGAACTTTAGTAGTGTGTCTTTTAAGAAATTTGTCTTTTTCATCTGACTTGTTAAACTTACTGGCATAGTTGTTCATAATGTTTCCTGTATTCCTGCTAATATATGTAGAACCTATAGTAATGTCACCTCTTTCATTCCTGATTAGTAATTTGTGTCTTCTCTTATTTTCCTTATGGCCTAGCAGGAGGTTCACCAATTTTATCGATCTTCTCAAATAACCAGCTTTTGGCTACTTTATTGATTTTTTTCTATTGTTTGCTTTTTTCTGTTTCACTGGTATCTGCTTTGGTCTTCATTATTTCCTTTCATTTGCTTGCTTTAGTTTAATTTGGTCTCCTGTTCTAGTTTTTTAAGGTAAAAGCTGAAGTCGTTGATTTGAGACCTCTATTTTATTCTAATATGTGCTTTTAGTGCTATAAATATCCCCCTAAGTGAGCCCAAGACCCCACAAATTCTATGTTGTATTTTTATTTTCATTCAGTTCAAAGAAGACTTTCTAATGTCCCTTTTTATTTCTTCTATTAACCATGGTTTATTTAGAAGTGTGTTACTTAGTTTTATTGGGAAGGTCCTCAATAGATGGTCAACTACTAGAAAGATGTTCCTTCAATTAACTGGTGTCTCTGAATATAACTTCCACGGGAGGTTCTAATGCTGCCTCTTCTCAGTCTACACTTCTCCCTGCACCCAATCACCTTGCAGACAGAAAACACCTCTGGTCGTGTGTTCCTATTGCCTTTTGTCCTAAAAACCAAAACACTTTTAGTTGAATTAAATTTTTTAAAATAATAGTTTTCGAGCCCTCTTCTAAAGTAAGACACAACTGGACTCAGAGGTAGAAAAATAGAAAGAAGGAATCTCAATCAAGGAATTTTCTCTTTTGCTTGATGGGAACTGGAGTGGATCCAGGCTTTGGATCCTGAAGCTTATGCAATTTTGTAGCCCTTTTAAGGAAAAGAACATAAAACTCAGAATATACACAAATTTTTTTTCTTAAAGAAGAAAATTGCAACAAATTAAAAATTGTTTAAAGCTTAGAAATACAAGAATCATAAAACACCCCAAAATTATGTAGTTTCATAAATGGCCTGACACACCTCTATAATACTTTTTACATTTATTGGTCTGGACACAGTGAGAGCCACTTCATAGAACAATTTTGTGAAACAATTTTTTACAGAGAGAAGGATAATTCAGTCTTTCCTCTAGCATGTTCAATCAAAATTTGCTTTTTATTGAAAGTCTAGAAAAGTCTCTTTCAGCTTCACAATGGATTATTTGTAATGTCATGCATATTAGGATTTTCCAAAAATTTAGGTAAAACTATCAAGTTCCTTTTATATAGGAGCTAAATATAATTTCAGGGATTTTCAAGTTTGCTTGTTCAGTGACTCATTTATTGAATTCTTTGAATTGACCATATTCATCATGCGGTTGACCACCAACACTCTCATAGTAGATTATAAATTTTATGTTTTATGAATATTTCGTATCAAGACAGCAAAAACTTAGGAAGAATTTATATAAAAGTGCTTGGAGAGGCCATTTCAGGCTGAGGGAGAAGTATGAGCACAGGCAAGCGTGGCAAAGGTGAACTCCATGGATCAAGCAAAGGGTACAGGATGGTGGCAATGAGTGATAAGGGCAGGAAAAGTGGAGAATGGTGTCAAATATAGCAAATATTTGAGGAGAAATTGCCTTTACGATCAGGAATCAAGGCCATTGATGGATCAGTGAGTCTATGAAAGCCAGCCTAGCCTCATGTTAAAACCATAGAATGAACCTTGGCTTGGACCCTAACTCTGCGAAGTACCAGCCTGTGCAACATTGCTAAGAACAACATGACTATACAGAAGTGACTGCCAGCCACATGAATGTACACCTAAATCTCAGTAAATGTAGCTACAAATCAACTTCCCCTTAGCAAATCTTCAAAACCCCTCCAGCACTTCTCATAAAATCAGACTCAAGAGGAATTACAAGGGAGAGGAAGCTGAAGTATAAGAAGCACCAGCCCTAACTGACTGTAGTTAAAAGATTTTGTGTAAATTTTACAAAAACATCTACTATACGAACACATTGCTAGGGACTGCCCCAGGGCCAAACAAAGCAAGGGGTTTATGCAAGTGAGGGGCCCAGGTATTTAAGATTTAAGTTTCCCTAGCTTTTTAGTAAATTCATTTCTTGGTGGAGAGCATAAAACACATATATGATGTATTAATTAATTATCTCCTGTTGAGTAACAAATTATACCAAAACTTATTTCTTTCAAACTACACACATTTATTATCTCAATTTCTGAGGTTCAGGAATGCAGGCACAGCTGAGTTGGGTCCTCTGCTTCATGGTCTCCACAAGTCTGTGTTGGCATATGGTCTGCCAACTGAGGGCTCAGCTGGGGAAGGAGCAGCTGCCCCTTTCCTGACCACAGGACCACATACAGGGGATTCACACCCCACACTCTGGCTGGACAGGCAGCTAAGCACCTCCTCTTGCCCAATCTTTTCCCAACCAAACAGCATCTTTTGTATGTTACACACACACACATACACACCCCTCTACTTTTTGTTGTTTTTTTTTTTGTTTCTTCATGTCATCAGAGCAAACACTTATAAACTGAGCCTATATAGTTGACCCTGAAAGAGAAGCTATAAACTATCTCAGCCAGAGATTTCTACACCCTAAAGAACACACTGTGGGAGAAAGAAAGACTACTACTTACTCCCTGCTCCCTGAGTTTTTCTACTGATTCTTTGGCCTAAGACAAGTATATCAACTTCCATTACCAGCTGCCTACTTGGAACAAATGATGTGAAATTGGGTTTTTCGAGGTGAGGATCTGGAGGCACTCACAATTGGACCTAACCTAGAACTCAGAGAAGTAACGAGGCTTTCGTGGTATCAGCCAGGACCAAGAAATCCAACTCCAGTGAACTTGAGCAAAAAGGGGAATGTATAGCTGAGAGGCCAGGGGTGGAGGCGGACCCAGGGCTCAGAGGCATCCATGTGTCACTATCACTCTCTCCAAACCCCTTTCCTTCTTCCTTTTGTGTCACCCTCATTCTTCTGCTGGTGGGAAACTTCCTAGAGATAGGGAGCTGGCCAGGTAAATCCACCAGCCCCATTAAGCAATCTCACAGAAGAAGAGCACCTCTCTCACAGCCTGGGGAGGACTCCAATAGGCCTTGCGTGGTCACATCCTAGAGTCCTGGTGCTCAGTCTCTCTCCAGAAAGGGGGGGTAAAGAAAAGCATGCTGGGCAGGCAAAAATAGTAACTTCAACTATCTTCAACATGGCAGCTATTTTCAAACATGGAAAACTTCTCATCTCTGAGTAAAAATAGGACCCAAATGCTCTAAAGAAGGGTATGAGTCTGAGAGACCAAGGAAGCTGCCAAGAACAGCCATTCTGTAAATAATGCTCCGTGTGCTAGAGTAGGACAAGGGACCTCCTGAAAAACAATTCACAGCAGCCTGTCCTTGAGTGCACTGGCATCTCTGCACTCACCTAAAGGGAACCAAGGTTGCTTTAACCTGGGCCTCCTTGCCCAGTGCAAGAAGGGAGGGCTCTCCCACAGTAGAACTTGGTGTTCCCTCCACCCCTCACCTGGCCCTTCTCTCCTGCTGTGACCTCAGAAGGTTGCTCAGTGCAGCTACCTCCCTGCTCATTGGAGAAAACTCCACCACCTTCCACAGGAGGAGATCTACCTCTGGCTCGGTCCTGCTCCAAGGTCTCAGCCTGGTGGACTCTTCTTCATCCTGCCCCTCCACAACCAAGAGGAAAGTGACTGCAGGTCCTCGGGTTTGGGTTCAGATTTGCACCATGAGGGATAGGGGGCAGCTGGCCCCCCTCCTCCAACCAAGGTCACCTCTGAAATAAACACATCCTATATCGAGGAACCCTTCCTCCTGTCAGCACGGCTTTGCTCCTACCCTGGAGTAACAGCACGCTCTTTCCCCATCTACCCACATGTGCTGAGCAGCATCCAGCTATTCTGTGCCCTTCTTAAGGCCACAGATATTTGAATGAGGCCCAACTTCAATGTGAGGAAGTGACCAGTCAAGGGTTAATCAGCATGGAATGCAGAGGATAATGAATAGTAAAAGTAGCCAACACCAGAGAAGGAAAACCAGAGACAGAACTGAGACAAGGGCAGCAATAATAATGATGATGAAAAAAGCCACAACTATCTGCCATTCATCGAACCCTTACTACATGCTAGGCCCTAAGCACTTTCCATGCATTAACTCATTTAATTATTACACATTTCAAATGCACAAACTTTCTAAATATAAAATGTCCACCACGTTTCTTAACTACAAAGTGAAAGTAGTGCCTCACAGAGGAGAAAACCCAATGAACAAGATTAAAATGACCAGGAACAGGACATAATGACATCATGAACCCCTGACATACTGCACTGAGGACACATCACTCTGTGATAGCTTTGCCGAAAATACATAACTTCATTCTAATTGTGAGAAAACATCAGACAAGCCCAAACTCAAGGACATTCTGTAAGGGCCACTACTCTTCAAAAGTATTAATCATGAAAGACGAGGAAAGACTGAAAAACTGCTAAGATTGGAGGAGACCAAGAAGAAATAACTTAAGTGCCATGTGAGATCTTGAACAGGATCCTGAATAGAAAATGGATATTAGTGAGAAAACTGGTAAAATTCAAATAAGGTCTATAGTGTAGGTAATAGAATTATAGCATCATTGATTTCTGTTGTTAGCTGGTCCAATGTTTATGTTGAAGATTGTAATATGGTTATGTAAGAGGTTAACATTAGGGAAAGTCAGGTAAAGGTATATAGGTACTTTCTGACCTATAACTTTTCTATAAGTCAAAACTTAATTAAAATTTGAACCTTTTAAATTTTTTTAAAAGTTTTCTAAGTGCAAGATTCTCCACACAAATCATTTGCATCTCAGGAGAGTAACTTACTGGGTTGGTTTACCAGCGACAAAAAAAAAGCCCTAGGATAAAGCAGAAAATATTTTTAATTATATACCATAGCATTAAATCTGCCACAGCCCGGGTGTTTTATGCTGTAATTGGCCCTATTTGTTGAACAGGTACTCGGTTGCAGCGGGGGTGCTAACATTCATTTTAATAAGGACCTCTGCAATTTCTAGAGGTGACTGGCAAGACAGGCTGCTTCCTACCACAAAATGCTGCTCCCCAGCCTCACGAGCCAGCATGCTCTCCATGGGGTTGTTCTGCATCTTCTGTTTGTCTTGTTCTTCAATCCAGGACTTGGTGAGTGAGAATATTCTCTTGCTTTCCCGACAGTGCATCACAACCCTGCCTTCTACATTCTTTCCATGGTGACTCACTCTTGGAGATTTTGCAATTAAATAAAGGCATTTTCCACCAACTTGAAACTCGACAATTCTATTCCTCAATGTCCCCCACTCATTTCTCATATCCCACAAGAGAAAAAATAAATCAGATTATTGCTATTTTGCTCACGTTTGATTATTCTTTCTTTTTGTGCTTCTTCAGGTTTCTCCCATCTTACCAGCTAATGGGAAGCTGCAGAATCTGTAGCTCTGGCCTCCTGGCTGCAGCACTGGGAGGAGGTATGTTCACCTGTAAAGGTTCCAATGGCAAAACAGGCAGGACTTGTGCCTTGCTACCGTGCTGGACCTTGGCACCTGGCAGAGAACTTGGGTCTCTGCATGCTTAGGTTTCCTGCTAGAACCCTGCAAGCCTGCCCCTTGGTTGTCTTTGTCCTGTTGCAACAAAGTTTTGTCTTCATTTTCTTTTCTCGACCCCACAGACTGAAATTTAAATTATCCACTGATTAGTTGACACTCATGACTGGGTACATTTTCCAATGAGGTTGGACAAGTGAAAAAAAGCATTCTGAGTCCAGTGCCTTGAACCCTTGAACGAGAGGAATTAGATCCCAGAGGGCCACTGATTCAAAGAAAGTGAGAACTGGGCTTTTTAATGTATAGGGAAAGCTTGGGTAACACCAGACTGAGGTTGGGAGAGCCTGGCCACTTCCCATCCACGAAAGAATTCTTTTGGCAGTTAAAGAGGTGTTGCTTGGGCAGGGGTGGTGTCTGTGAATGAGCCTCAGAGCTTCCTTTCCAAGGCTACCTCTCTGGCTACTAAGCTCTGTGCAGGAGGCGCCGTGGAAGACAGGACTTAGGTAATGATCAGGAAGAGAATCATAGTTGAAGACAGGCTAGGAAAGGGCAAGTCACAGAATGGGAGGTTTCCAAGGCAATGAGTGAGCCCTGGCTAACACTTAAAATGCACATTCGTGTGGCTTACTGCTTGAGAAGATGAAAGAATATTCCCCTGATGTGAGCCAATATCGGGAAGCTGAAATCACCTTTGTTCCACTGCCAGGCCTCAACTTAGAAATAAGCTCTTGGAATACAATCAAATTAAAAACTATTTTGCTACTTCAGTGCAATCAGTACATTCCCTTTTACGATGCACAAGACAAGAAGAAAGCAACTGCCAAAGTTCAAAAGCCACCATGATTGCTTGGGTGAAAATTCCTAAATACAGAAAGTGAGAGGAAAAAAAAGTGAGAGAAGCAGAAAAATACACCTAAACAGGATTCCATCTTTCAACTTAAGGAGAATATATATATATATATAGTATTAGAGTTTTATTGCTGTATTTTCAATTATTCTAAGATGTAATCTTTCTGTTTAACGTCTCTACAATTGAGACACATCATACAACTGATACAAGTCATATTGAATTGGCAGGGTTATTTTAGTGGCATATAAAAAGTATTACATCCTAAAATTAATAAATATGGTCATTCATATGCAATGTGACAAGATTTGAGGGGCTCTGTAAAGACCAAAGTGTCTCATTCTCAGCATCTACTTTTCAAGATATGACATTAAGGGAAAAAAATTCTTTGTAGTGTATTACTTTGAGACCTGAACAAATCAGGATAATAGTTTAATTTTTCAGGTTTATCGTTGACTGTAATAAGTTCAGCTTAAACATTATTTGGCAGATGTTTTTAGCATTTATAAAATAAAATCAATATAGAATTTACATTAAGGAAAAACTGCATTTATCCAGCACATGAAGTATGTTTTCTTGTTCCAGAAAAAATTTTTTTCATCTGAAAATTTTCCTTAGAAGGCAAATCACAGAGAAGTTAACTTTTAATCCAAGTAAAGGCTTCATTCATTTTGGCTTCTGTGGAATTGAAAATAAGTCATTCTTTGCCTTAATAAATGCATGCTCTCTTTCTGCATGAGGAGGCCAAGATGATCCAGAACATCAACTATTCCAGACCATTATCAGAGGTAGAATAGTAAGAAACAGTCATACTTTGGGTGCTTTTCATTCTGGATTCAACTTCCAAGTATGACTTGAAGTATTCCCCCAACTCCTTGCCCTTCTTTTCCATTCTCCCTTGAGTCAAGAATGGAGATGAGTTAAAACAGGGTCAGAGATAGAAATGAGACATTTTGGTCTTTCACCCTTTTCCTCTTAAGACCTGGTCAGGTTTATGAAAAGTCCAAACTCTGGCAATGCTTACTCAGCCTTTTTGACCTTCAAACTCAAAATCAACATGACTTGGGAGAAACCACAAAAAAAAGTCCAAATGTCAGTTTTTACTGAGGCCTCAATTATTCAGCAGTTCTGAAAGAATGAATTTACTGTGATGCTTACATCCATGAGATGGAGGCTCAGAGAAGAAGCTTTCTCATGGGTACTAAGAGAGTTTCATGGATTTAAGAATCAGTCAGTACTGTGATTGAGCCCAAGTACATATAAAGCTCTAAAATCTAGTTTCCCTTTGCTGAAATGCCTGTAAGGTCAGTGACCAGTATTATAGGCTCACAACACTGAACTGCCAAGGAGGTCCAGGGATCATCTCACCCATCAAACAACAACATCAAAGACTTATGTTCAAACGATGGCATATGTCAGCTGGAGGCTCACAAAAAGCCCTCAGTGGTCCTCCAAACTTTATTTCAGAATCTGCTACATCTCATCTTTCTCTGCAAATCTGAAATATCAGTGGAGAATTCCTTAGAAGAAAAAATTAAAGAAATTGCCCTCAGAGGAAAAATCTATTACTTGAAAATGTAGGGTCATGTTATACAGACACATGCAAATTATGAACCAATTACCAGTGAATGTTCTTAAAGTTTCGTTCTTCTCTAAACCTAACGTGGTAATGCATTTCTCTAGGAGATGTGCTTGCAACCACTGGAGTAGAGAGGTCAGATGCAGGCACATGAAACCTTTAGAAGGACCAAGCTTATAACCATCTTCAAATCTGCATTAAGTATCTGTGTTCTCACACTTGCTCATATATGGCCTCAACGTTCCTAGTAAGAGAGGACAGTCTGCTAAATGTTCTCACAACACCGATCCTAATCTGCTGTTTGAGCTTCATCAAATGTCTATGTGTTTTTAATTGACCATTAGCAATTTCTTCTCAACATGAGCCTAGGTAAGAAATTTGAGTGGTCATGGCTGCCTCTGTATTTCACCACTGTGGATACAAACCCCAAAATGGACACATGGCTTAGGACAATATAAATCCTCAAGATGCTGCTCCATTTCCTAATTAAAATTTTTATACACACTGAAAATAGAAGCATATTCATATTCCTTTTCAAAGACTCTAAGTGGGAAAACACTTAAGAATTTTAAATGCAAAGACAGATGATCCATTAAGACAGAAAATTATAACTAAAAAATTACATAACTAAAAAATTATAGTTCAATATTACTATCATAGTTTCTGGTTGGGGGGGAAATGGCCTCTTTGAGTAAAATATAATCAAATACAAAAACCAAAAAGAGATAATAGATTACTATACATCACACATGACAATTAAAAATAAAGTAACTTTATTTCCATCTTCTTACAGTCCCCAGTACCACATCTGGTAAGAATCCCCAACTCTATAAACACAAAAAAAATTTCAGGAAAGCGTGTTACAAGATGGTATATATAAGTAACAGTTTGGCAGAATTTTGTCAACTCTAGCAGCTCACAGCCCTCAAAAAATAAACTATAAAATTCAAAGTAACAGCTTTATTTAACATATGTTACACCTTAACATTTAAAATACCATGCTCTAGTTAAATATTCCATCAACAACACTGTATACAAATATAATATTACACAAAATATATTTAAGAAAATGTTTTGGTCATTGATCTGAACAATAAATAAAAACACAGGCACTTCTACGCTGAGACAGGGAAGAAGTCACTACTCAGAATAATTCTATACAAGCAACATGTGAAAATATGGCAAGAATAGAATCCTGAAGTTTTAAGCTGAGAAACCACTCATGAAAAGATTTGCAAGTTTGATCTTTTCACTTAAAGTTCAAAAGTTACATATGCTTTCCTGGTCCACATTTAAAAATCATAAACATGATATGACTACCAGGGTCAATTCAATCTTCAGTTGGCCATTATGAAATCATACTCATTATTTTCAAATACTAAAAATAGAGAATTATTATGATACCACCCAGGAAACCAAAGAACAGTTATGTTCTTGTATCATAATCTCCTTATTATGACTGTAAGATCACAAGATAAAGTGGATAAATGTCACAGTGATCCTCATTTCACAAAATTAACTGATTAGATTAATAAGAAAATACTGTTAGGGTGGCAGGAAATTTCAAAAGAAGTCAGTTTTTCTAGACAATTTAAAAAATGTGTCCAAATTTCATAAAAATTAATTTAATTCCATTTCACAAAAACCACTGAGTAATGTATAACAAATTCTTTGTAGCCAAAAGGTTTATATACACCTAAATTGTGGACAATTCACTCATTATAATGGAAAGTAGGAACAGTATGAGTAACTTAAAATGGTAAAATTCCAGAAAATTATTTTTCAGATGAGAAGGGGAAACAAATTAGAAAATGATGACCACCACCCAGTAGAAAGAATAGGAACCAATTGTCCTGCCATATCCTCCTTAAAAAATTATAATCTGCTTTTCATCTTCAGATAATACCACACATTGAAAAGGGTTTGAAGGCCCTCAAATGGATACTATACTTATGAAGGCAATTTTGAAGGTTTAGCATAGAAATTACCTCTAATGAGAGAACACAACATGGGAAATATTCAAGATATGCCTTTCTACGCAAAATTTAGTTTGTATGTATACATTTTAGCAACTTAAATGAGCATTTTGCAACCGAGACCAAATATCAATCATCTCTTGAGGTTTTCTGCTATGTACTAACATCAAATCTACATAAGAACAAATGTTATTTCTTTTCTTCTCTTCTATATCAAATGTCTTGAAGCCTTTGTGTTTCTCTGGAACGAGGCCGAGTTTCTGAAGGCACATTCCAGTATAAACGTCATCAATGGGGTAGAGAAGGACCTGGTCAGTTATATTGTACAGCCTCAGAGCCAGGTGGCCTGAGTAGAGGAATCCCCCTCCCCCCGCATAAGGTGGGTAGATGCCAGTGTAAACGACTTCTGGGATGTAGTACTTCAGTTTCTTATCCCGATGGGGTCCAGCATTGTGGATCACATCACCTATAAACAAATCTTTGGCTTTGTTCTTGGACAAGCTATTCAAGTAATTCAGGATATGATGGGTGTTCACAAAGACATCGTCATCGCCCTTGAAAACGAACTCAGCGTCTGGGCAGGAAGTGCTCACCCACCTGAGAAAGAGCACTTCTTTCAGCGATAAGTTGAAGAAAGTGTCTCTGTAGTTCCACATAAGAATGTCTTGGTGCTTCTCACTCTCAAATTTCAGCATATCTGAAAGGTCAGGATGGTTGTCCTCTGGGGGCGTCTGGCCCAGTAAGAAGACTCGCACCACTGTCTGGTTCCCCACATTGGTTTCTCTGCCCCAAGATTCCCGAATTGCCTGCCTTCTAGCGAAGTGTGGAGTGAGGGACTTAATCGCTAGCAGTAAGAAGGGTTTCTTTGCACACTTACCGGGTTGGTCTATAAGCAATGAATAGTTTCGACATCTCAAATACAGCAGGAAGTCTTTAAACCTGTCTGGCAAATTGCTGAAACCTGAAACTACTGATGTGACCCTCAGGTCTGGTTCACAGTAATTCAAATGGCTTATATTGGAAAACCTGTATACGTCCCCGGTCTGGTTAGCCAACATGTTCAAAATGGGGTTGTAGCGCCTGTTCAGCTTTTCTTGTTCTCGGTTCCAATATGCCACGGGAAGGTCAGATGTCTTCCAGAACTTTTCCTTGGGTATAATTACTTCCCCCTTTCCATTTTTTTCTTGGTTACTGTTTTTGGAGACTTCCACAATCAAATAAATGAAGACATTTACCATCATCAGGATACCCAACAACTTTATTCTTCGACGTCCAACACTCATTTCTCATATCTGAAATAAAAGGGAAGAGGCATTGTATTAATTGGATCATTACTAATCTTCATTTGTTCACACGTCACTTGCCTCTGCGTCTTTAGCCCAGAATAGTGGTTTAGAGCAATATGTAAGTTGTTGTTCGCAGAGAGGCTGAGAGATGTACACTTACTAAATAACCTCACAGGTGTCCCACTTCCTTGCTTACAAGCACACATACAAATTGGTGTGTTGCAAACACAATTCATAACAACTACATTTTCCATTGCAACCCAGTACACACGTGTGCACACACATATAATTATATTAATATGTTACAATGTTATTCACTCCAGGTTTTTTATTTTATTCCATTTCATTTTTTTTTAAATGGTGGTCCCAACCCTGAATTGTTTCCCAACTCACCATTTCACAGATTAGAAAACCAGGCAGAGAGATTAAGACACTTGCTCAGAGTTAGAGGAATAGGAGGTAGAGAGGCCATTAACCATAGGAGTATTCAGAGATAAGATATAACATGACAAGACTCACACCAGCTTTATCCTAATAGCCAAAAATTGAGAACACCACAAATACCATCAATAGAAGAACTGATTACCAAACTGTGCTACATTCACACAATGGAATAACCCCCAACAATAAAAAGGAAACTCTTGCTACTAGCAACAAGAACACATTATGAGTGAAAGACGAACCTCAAATTCCATTTACATTGGGTTTAAAGAAGGCAAAATTAGTCTAGACTCTAAACATCTGAAGGCGATAGGAGTGGAGGTCTTGACTGGAGAGGGGCAGGACGGAACTATCTAGGGTATAGAAATATACTACGTATCATGTCTTGATCAGGATTAGACTTTCATGGGTGTATACATTTGTTAAAATTCAAAGAGTATCCTTAAGATCTCTGCTTTTAATAGCAAAAAGGAAAAAAGAAATAAAATGACATTTTAGTAAAATATCAAAGGCCAAGGACAGATTTCAGGCTGTAGGCAACAGAAGAACAAAGAAAGAGTAATGACATGGTTTGCTGGGGATATAACTCCAGAGTTCTAACATTATTGAGATGGATAACCTGTAAAAGAACAACACCCCAAATGGCAATACACTGTAAAGAATTTTCTTTTCAGATTAATTCTATGACTGATACTTTACCCTTAGAAAAGAATCCTGAAGTAGTATTAGCTGCAGGCACTGTGCATATCTTACTCAATACAGTGAGCCAACAAAGTAGGTATTGCTACTTTTACTCGCATTTTATAACTGAGGAAAGAGATTTAAGGAGGAAACTGTGTTAAAGGCAGAGCTGAAATCCCAGCTAAAGCAATGGGGTTCCAAGCCCACCACATCAAACAGGAGCCGCTCTTCTTTGACCTCTAGAACAAAGTTCTATAACTATTTTTAATCACAGGTAGTGGTTACTTTGTTGTTGTTGTTTAATAAGATAATTTTTAAGTTCACTGGATATTAACAAATAGTCCCAAGGTAGAAGTTTATGCCATGCTGAGAATGCTATGAAGTTATTAGATGTTGGACAGCCCAGATTAATTCATGGGAATCCACAAGCTACTCTGTGTCTCTTAAAACCTATTTAGTAGATCCTAATCTAGTTGCTTGCATTTACCACTGCTAAATAGCTTTAGTTATGGACAGGTGAGTAAAAGGTGTTTTTTAAAAATTAGCCCCTACCACATTCCCCACCCCACAAAGCCTTTGCACATCCAAAGAACACAGCCGATGATAAAGTTACGTGGGTGCTCTCAGCTCACCCAAGTACAGTCACCCATTTCTACCCCATTTCTCCCCTCACTTCTCCACCACTGCTCACCTCTACCCCTCAAGATCCCACCACTGAGCTACCAAGAAAGAGCTTTCTTAAACTTCCTCCATGAAAGGTAGTAAAAAAACCAAAAGACATTTCTTACTCCTTGATTATAGATTTAAAGGGTCCCAAGTCACACACAACCTGAATAATTCAAAATGTCTACACCTAAATCTAGGGTCCATACTCTTCTTGGGTCAGCTCCTTTCAAAGGAGCTTTTGGGCAAACCTCATAAGCAAGGGGAAGGTTTGAGTCCAGTATACCTTTAGCAAACTAAACTTCTTTGCTATGGGCTTATTTGCAAGGTCACAAGAGCTCAACTGGACACTTAGAATGTATTTGCATGGGTATTTCATACAGTTAAAAGCATTAGTCATCTTTTTAGAAAATCAATCTTAGATAGTTTTAAGCTTTTCTTAATTTTGGATTCCAGATTTTAGACAAAACACTTTTCTCTCTAAATTGGGATAACTCTCCTAAAGCTAAAGCATCACTTGACCCAGTATCTCTGATCTCTTGAC
The DNA here is from genome assembly GCA_004027375.1 of Macroglossus sobrinus. NCBI lineage: Eukaryota > Metazoa > Chordata > Mammalia > Chiroptera > Pteropodidae > Macroglossus > Macroglossus sobrinus. The sequence continues at coordinate 85,302 of PVKZ01000983.1, read as the reverse complement.
CCAGTATCTAAGATCTTGGACCCTTCATATTTGCGAACAGGCTGAAAAGGCAACAAGGAAAGGTGTGAAGGTGAACAGAAAAGACCACAATGAGAAAAAAAGATGTGCAAGTGCACTCATGAAGAAAACAACACACACTATGAACAGCTAACTACCTGGCAGAAATTTTTAACTCAGAAAAGGAATATGGATATCAGCAGACTTACCAAAATATCTAGAGTAAAAGAGGACATCTTAAATAAGAAAAAAAGGACACACAGTACTTTACTGTGAACCTCTAAGTTAATTTTACTAGAAAAAGATTCGGGGTAAATAATGTGTGAGATGATTCCAGATAAATATAAGCCAGTTATGCATCTAGGTTATGGGACAGGGCTATGAGTATCTGAAGAAACAGTTTGAAGTTTCTATCACGGAAAGCGCCAAACCTTCTTTTGGGAATACTCTGAGGAAAACATTGGGCTTGCCAACCCTGGCCAAGATTTCCAACTTTATCCACCGCCAATTCAGGCTTTTATTTCTATGACCAAGACCCAACCAGAGCCTCCCATCATCTCAGTCAAGACAGGGTTTTGTAGCTCTCAAAGGAACACCATCCCCACCTATGTTTGCTCAAGGATTTCAGTCTACAAAGCTTTTTCCTGCCCACTTCTCACTTTGTGCCCCCTTATGGAAGGTGAGAGGCAAGTAAGAAAAACAGAGTCAGGGAGTGGGTGAGGGTGGGAGAGTAGTCAACTGAGCTGCTTAAATGTTACAAACGAGTTCAGTGACTGGGATGGCACAGCCAACGGGCTTCCAATCCAGGGCTCTTTGGATCTCCTCCTTTTCCCACAAAGCGCATCCAGGTCAACAGTGAAGTCTCAAGGGCTCAAAACTGAAAAGACCCAAGGCACGGGGTCATGGTGCATGTGAAGTTACCAAGACTCTCCAAAAAAGAGGAAATGGGAATGCCTAGTAGCTCCCAGCCCCACTTCTGAGAACGAGAGCCAGTCTTCCTTTTCTAAATCTCCAAACATGCATCAGGGACTAACTCTTACCACTCCTTCCTAAAGAGCATTTCTTCCCAAGCAACCTAAGAGGAAGGATGAAAAAAACAAGATTCTCAACTGTACTTTCCATCAAGTATAATGTCATCTTTTCTTTGTGAACTGGGCATAGTCCCTCACATGAGAACTTGGCTTTTGGCAGACTCCTATAACAAAACAAAGTTCATGAAAAGGAGGATAAAACAGTGACTCCCATAAAAATATCTGTGGGAAAAAGCTCTAAATATCTGACTAACTATTCTTATTGCAGACATAAAACCAATTCTGTGTTCTCTTTTGAGCAGGAAGTTACATTGCTTGAAAAGAATCTGAATAAGAAAACTTACCCCAACGCTGGGAAGATGTTATAAAATGCTCATTGTGAAACACAGAATTTTTACTCTAAGAGAAATAGTAAGAAATCCCATGTAAACGACCTTAGCTTTTCGCCTTGTGCTTGGGAGTAAAGTCTCCTGGACAGGGACTGAACAATTCTGAAATTCCTGAAACACTTCATTTCACTTTATTTAGTGAAAAACAAACAACTTCCTGCTTTACTTTGCAACTACATTTAGAAATACAAAACAGAGACAGAAAAACATATTTGTTGGCCGCAAATAGATTACAAAACAGTAAAGAATCTAAGCTTAAACTATGTGAAAATCCAGATAAAATACCATACAAAAACACAACCGGTTTAATCAGGATGCTAGGATTATAGGCTATTTTAACATTCTCTAATACTGCCATTCCAACTCGCTCTCCTTGAACAGCCTCTACCACACACACCTAGACTGCCTGGGATGGGGGTGGGAGCACAACACAAAATCCCTGACGCCCACGTCACTAGCCTGTGTCATGGCCTCACAGTCCCGCAGACACTCCATCACTGTACTGGACCTGTAGTGTTCAGCAGAGGCGCTGCCACATCCATCCCTACACCACCTGCATGCCTTTCCTTGGGCCTGTGCCATCTGCTTGAAGCCATTTATTAGAAAGGACTCCTAAAAATAATAGTAAAATATGAATAACATCTGCTTTATTTTAATAAATTCTTAAGTACCTGCTAGGCATTGGCAATCCTATAGCGCAGATACAGAGAGGTGATTTAAACTTGCCCAAAGTCACACAGCAGCTAAATAGCAGAGCCAGGATTTAAACCCAGGCAGTTCAGCTCCAGAGTCTGAGTTTTAAACCGTGATGCAAGTGAATGCTGCCACACAGGATTTTATGACTAAAGGAACTAAAGGGACACATCTTATTTTCAATGGTTAATGTTCTTTAAAAGTATTAAATATTTTAAAGCTTTAGACTTTTTTAACCTACAAAAACTATCATGAGTCAAAATCAGATATATGAAAGGCAGGGTGGTACCATAAGTAACATTTATTGAATGACTACTCTACAGGACAAACTCTGGGCAAAGCACCTTACATACCTCATTTCGTTTCCCAATATGCAGTCCAAACAATCCCAATGTTTCATTCACGGACATTAGGCTGGGAAGCAAGGAAGAGGACAATTCTAAAAGGTTCTTCCCTCCAGTTCTGAAAGCCCTATAAACACTGAAGCAAAGTGCTAGCCAGAAGGTATTTCCACGTGGCCACTGATAGCCATGAGGACTCATTCTCACAAAACTGAGCCAGGGATTGAAAACTACCCCTTGAAAGGGCTGCAGCAAGTTAGGGAGGTGGCCACCAATAGCTAGTCAGGGATAAAACCAGCAACCATGCCCAGGCCCAACTCAAAACTTGTGCCTGAGACTACCCTATACTGTCCTCTAAGGATAAAAGAAGGGCAGCACCTTCTTGTAATGATTAAGTAAAATGACCAGCAATCTCATGTAGTCAGGTTGAGGAAAGAAGGCTGAAAATCTAAGCTCCTGATTCAACCCTAGGAGCCTGCGCTAGCAGCCTGTGTCTACACAGTCCTGCTTCCTGCTCACTCTTCTGCACAAACCAGACACACAAATCCTCAGAGGGAAAGAGCCTAAGCCCACTGCCATACCACAGGGGCAGGGGAAACGTATTTATTCTTTGGAGAACTTGTATAGGATTCTGCCTGGCCCCTGCTCTTCCCCACCCTCTGGGAGCCTGGCGAGCATAAGGCTTTCCTCAATCCTCTCCTCCCAAGCTGCTTCCATCTGTTGCCTGGCCCTTGCCAGCCCTCTCCAGGTTCTGCTCAGGTGAACAGAGACAGGGACAGCTTGCAGCTAAGTGGTTCTGGGGGAGAGAACAGCTTCTAGCTCTCAAGACAGACGGTGGGATAAGGGTGTAAGTGAAGCAACTCATTTGAACCAGAAGGGCTGGGCCATACCTAGACCTTGTTTCTTAATAGGGTTCTTGCCAGGGCTGGGGCAAGGGAGCTCCAGGACTATACCCACAATCTCATTTACAGGCTGCATAAAGCGAGAACATGTACCTTGTTCTGCTTTCTGGTCTGTTAAGTCTTGATGAATGCAAAGAATTTGGTTCATAGTAACTAGTAGTACCCTTCATGTTCAAGATCAAAAGGGAAAAGGACATATAATAAATCTATTCACTTACATATCCCCACAGGCGACATTAAACTCAAAGTGTCTGGCAGGACATTTCTGGTTCCCATTGATTAATTCTCCCAAAGCCCAGCATGGTTGATTTCCTCAAATGATATTTATCATTTAAAATAAAATCAATCACTAAGTTTATTCTTCAAATAAACACATATAGAATTTTCAAATAGAGGGAAGGAAAGAAGAAAATTTAGCAAACAACAGGTCATTAATCCTGCCAGAAGCCATCTTGCCTGTGCCTTTAGTAAAACTGACAAGAATTCTAGCTTTTCAGTGTAAAGGTTATGTAATTATAAAGCAGTACAGGTCTAGATGTTTGAAGATGGAGATGTCCCAGATCCATTTTCACTTTGGAAAGTCGCTCTCACATCTGGGGTCAGATAGCCCGAAGTTAAACAGTTTATGCTACCTACTATCTATGTGATCTTAGGCAAGCTGCTTGACCTCTCTGAGCCTCAGTTGCCTCATTTGTAAAATGAGGATGGTAAAACCTACCACATCAGTTTGTTGCCTACCATGAAATGGGCATTCACTTCAAAAGTTTGACTCCTCCACCAAGTACAAAATTAAAAGCACGCTTCTCAAGTCTTGTCATTCATTGCCTCTGTTAACAAATTTACTTTGTAGGAGCTCATCTATCCATAGCCTTAAACATCACCTCCAAGAGGATCACAAGTTGATCCAGCTACCTCCAGATTTGAGCTTTGCAGAGTCCCTCTTCCTGGGCCCCCATTTGCAATGAATCAACTTCCAGGCACCTGGGTGCACACTCCAGCATAATCTTGATGTGTTTTTTCTCCCTGTTTTCCACATCCAACCAGGAGCAGAGTCTTGTGTTTTCTCCTCCAGGGAAGGTCACTTGCACCCCTCCTCACCTCTCCTCTATTCCATTCTGCTGTTACTAGCTACACATCCTATCATTCTCCCAAATATGCTCTATTCCCCAACCACTCAGTCTTCATTCCCCCATACGTGCAGTCCCTGCTCATTCTGCTCCCCGAGTTTGGTCAGAACACCACAACATGCTCCTGCTCCCTCAAAGCCTAATTGTAACTGTGTGTTGTCTTCTGAACTCCTCTCTTTGCCACTGCCAGAGCTCACGCTCAGGGCCTCATCCTTATTCCCCTCTTCTAAGATATTTCCTGCCCAAGGATATACCCCAGCATGAACACGAGCCTAATTCCTCCAGTTTCCTCACTCATATGCCCTTCTGGTCCCAACCAGGGCTCCTTATGATGATTTGTGCTTTCCTTCATACCACTCCTTGACATCATCCCCGATCTCCACTTTACTCCATATACACTTTAACCTCTAATCACAGCTGTTCCAGAAAATCCCAGCTTCTCTCTGCCATCTTCTATGCCTCCCTGGAGAGCTGCTACTCCTTTCAAATTAGCTTGTGTCACTTTCTGGTTGAAGCACCAACCTCGGAGGAGTTAGGGCATCCACATCTGGTCATGCTGGCTGACACCATGGCATCTTCCACAATTGAGGTCTTCACACTACACCACCATTACCCTAGCACGCAGCACTTGAGACCCATTCAGCATTTGCTGAACAGACATTTTGGTCATATGGTCAAGTTCACTGAATATAGTGAGGTGTTCATTACAAATGAAATTAAACATACATACCTTTCCCCAAATAGATGACACTGAAAGTCACTTATATGTGTGCTGGTAAATGACACATATGTATTTACAAAAATCTGTCTCACTTTTTTTAAGTACTAAAGTACAATAGAAAAAAATTTGAAGAATTTTCTAGGGTTAGGGGAAATCAAGAGTTTCAGAAGTAGCGAGTCCACATTGGACTCAAAGGGTAGGGGCAAGATTTGAAGAGGTCAACTGGGGTGGGAAATACAGCCCAGCCCCTCATTTCCCACGGTCAGCTCCAGACCCACCAAAGGCAGCACACATGTGGGTGTGTTTCGACTGAGCACACCCTGGGTGCGGGAAGGCAGGGGTAGGGGAATTCGGCAGTGCTTCCAGGTGAGGATTCCTTCCGTGCTCCTGCAGCAGACCCAAGCCATCCCCTCCTCCACCCATCCCAAAACGGGGCATCCACGCCTCCTTCCAGGTCGGGAGAGGACCTCCAGCAATTGTTATCCCAACCAAGGCCATGACTAAAGGCAGGCAGGCCCCTAGTACAGATGTAAAACTGGGAGACATCTACTTAACGAAGGTGGAAAATCATTTTTAAAAAGATATGCTGCAATGTAGGTAGTCATTTTCTGGGGAGCATACTGTGTTTTGAAGGCCCTGCTAGGAGTCTATAAGTGTCTATGGCTTGGTAAGCATTTCTACTCCAAGCTCCAGGACCTATGTACAACAAGTGTAGTCTGCCAGGCTCTCAACGAGCCCTTAGAGAGATCCCTAGAAGATTTCTCTCTGATTCATCCTTCTGTTTGCTCAGTTGAGTTACATGGGATATATTTCAGTCTGGGTCCAACCAAGAGGCAAAACCACACAGTAGTTTACACCAGGGAAGTTTAGTATAAAGAATATGATAGCTGAGTAACTGTAAAGATGGACTGGAATGCTAACAGGTACCCCAAAATTGAAAAATACCCAAAAAAGAACGAATGTAGAAGAGGCATTCAGAGCTTACCGAAATAGGCATGGATGGCAAAAAAAGTCCCTGAGTGCACAGGCCAGAGATGGGCCACCCACCAGGAAAGCAGTGGCAACCCTCTAGGATGCAGGCAGAAAGCCTAGAACACAGTGTCCTCATCAGGACACTGGTGAGCTGAGCCTACTAGGTGGGTGAGCAGTGGAAATGAGGGTGCAGAGGGAGTCATGCACACAGGGGGTCAAGGCGCTGCTGGAACTGGGAACTGGAGAGGCCTCCCTCTGCAGGAACTCAGCATGTCAGGGCCACTGCTCTAGACAAATATTGGGTGGCCAGCTCACTAGATGGCCAGGATGATGGAGCCCACAATGTACACACACGTGAGAGCTGAGGAGAAGGGTGCAAGGAAGCAGTGACCTGGGCTGGGCGCAGGCTCCCTGTTCCACCACTATTGCCAGAACTGGACCAAGCAAGGGGCAGCCAAATGCTAGAGAAAGCTGTGTCTTGCAGACACCTAGTAGTGCAGGGACAGACGCAGGCGCCCCAGGAGCCTGCAGGCACACGCACTTGATACCCAGGAAACGAGGAAGAAAAATCTCTCCCTCCTACAATGTTCTCTTCAGAGCCCTCAGCTTAACAGAAGGCAAAGGAAAAATACTTGTAGGGTCCCGATTCATTTTCACAGATCAGGCAACAAAGGATGGATTTGGAAATGAGAGGCAAAAATCAGAAATTGGCACAAGTTGTAGATCTCTTTATCGCTAACTCAAAGTCATCTCCAACCACAAGTATTTTCATTTGAATCTGGAGTTAGGAAAAAAGGGTCTAAAACATGGGTCACATACATTGAATTGGCAGATAGTCTATAAATACATGACAGTCTATTAGCTGATAGCAGGGGATGAGGAAGGACCTGAGGGGCACCTGAAACAGTAGATTTCAGAAATGTAGGGAGATGCAGAGCAGGCAAGAGATAGGGTGGGGGCACAGAGTGTCTGCGGGTAGAAAAGGACACAGCTAATTTGTGGGCAGATGGGTTCTGACGCCACACTAAAAAGAGGAGGTTGGCGCTGGCTGGCCCAGGGTCTCTCCACTAAGAAGATGAGCTGTGTCTGCGTCTAACTTAAATGCTACTGGAGAAATTGTAGTAATGTGTTTTCTTTCACAGGCCCTCAACTTAAAAAAAGAAAATGGAATAAATTACAAGGGAATATGAAATACAGGGAAAATGAAGAACTACAAATTAGATGTCCCTGTTGTGTTCACTGAGATTTAATTTCTGTAAAGCAGGTTCAGTTCACAGGCTTCTAGAAAACAGCATGATCTGAGTAGTTTGTCTTGTTGTCAGATGTCTAATGTACCTCCGCAGAATACAAGTATTTGGTCGGTTTACCAATCACTAACCCATGAGTTGTTTCTGATTTTCCCTATAATTAAAAAAAAAAAAATCTGATGAATTACCTCATATACATATGCCTTTTTTCATTGTCTTGTATTTCCTTTGGAAAAATTACAGAGAACACAAATTTTAAAAGTCATTTATAATATAATCAAATTGTCCCCCTCCCCTTCCATTTCCCCATCAAAAAGAAAGGCCAGACTGATTAAGCCTCTCACTGTACGCTCAAGAGCATGGAGCCATCTACATCTAAGGTGGACATTGTCTTTCTTTTTAATCTTTACATAAAAAGGACATCTCTCTGTTTTAATTTATACATCTTTTCATTTATGTCCTTCTTTATTTTCCTACTCTGCATGCCCTTTGCCCATTTTTCTATGTCAGGATGTTCTTATCTCATTTAATCTTCATGAGCTCAAAACTGTGAAGCAATTAGTCTGAGGTCGCAGAGCTAGTCCCTGTGGAGTCAGCACTTGGACCCTGGACCCTGACCCCAAGGTCTAAGCTCTTACACTTTTTACCATACAACATTGTCACTCAAAAGAGGATTTCCAGAATCCCCAAATAAAAATAAATGAGGAATTAAAAAAAATAATACTTTAGGAACTAAAATTACTACATTTTGAGGATACCCAGAAGATGCCAACAATTCCAAGATAGAGATTTTTTTTTTTTTTTTAAATCAGCATGAGAAAGGAATAATGTAGACCAAACTGTAGTTGGGAACTGGTCACTGGTTTGAGGTGCCTGGCGATCCCGGTCTGAAAACACAGGTACCTTCTCTACCATGAGTGGGGTCCCTGCAGAGGTGTGTTAGGTATTTATCCACACTCAGGAATGAGAGATTGGCAGAGGCTTAAATTGGCCAAATTACAAACCACCCAGGCAAACCCTTTTGTCAGAGCAGTCTACACAGAGAAAATGCTACCTTTTCATTCCTCTCCCTTCAGGCACCACAGCCTAAAGTGAAGAGAGCCCAGGCAGTCCTACGACCTGCTACAGTTTAATTAGTGAAGAGGTGGCCTACAGCCCAACTCTCCTGGCTCTGAGAGGAGGGTCACCAGCCTGTGTCAGAAAAGGCGATGGAAAAATAACGGATAGCCACAAACTGAACCATCTTGCCCTCTCATTTTCTAAAACATGTACGCACATTCCACACACAGAACATATCCCAGTTTCATTACCAGAAAAAAGCTGCAAAAATTTCTTTACCAGGGCCTTATAGCTCCTCTACTCCAACTTCCTCATTTATAGAAAAGGAAACCGAGGCACAGAGCCTTGGCCCAAGGGTGAGGTCACCCACATGGAGGAGAACCAGGACCGTGAGTCCAGCAATGAAATTTATTATAAGAGACAAAGTCTTTTCTTGGCAGTCTACAGCTTCAATTCTAGGCTGGCAACATAAAAACCAAAAAGGCCCATTGCCCCAGCACCACTTCCCATGGCACCTTCCCTGACCCCTCCCACTGGGTGGGTGTGTTTTTATTACTTCCACCCTGCTGTTACACCGCGCGCACACACACATTCACCTGACTTCTCACACCCTGTAGTTAAACAGGTCTGACACACCAACAGGACATGTGGGCCTCCAGGGTGGGGGCTGGGCCATATTCATCTCTGTATCTCTGGTATATGCCACTCAAACAATTTATCAGCTAATGAAGCGTGAGGGTAGTAAAGACAAAAAAGTGGGGAGGGTAAGTAAAGGAATGAGGACTAAAGGAAATTTTTTATTCCTTGAACTTTTTGTTCAAGAGTCTTTTACAACTGCTCTGAATAAATCACTATTTAATAATTTGACGCACAGACCCTACATTTCCAGATGCCCCACAGAACACCCTCCCTGAAACCTGGCTGTCTAGTTGTCAGTCTAGGTGACCCCTTTTCATAAGGATTATCAGCTTTTTCCAATTCCTGTGCTGTCCCCTCAATGCCTCACCCTCTTACCCGTCTGGACAGCATTACCTGGGGTTGGCTCAATGCAGTACAGCACTAAAAACATCTCAGGAAACAGTCTCATATAATTAAATAAGTCTGTAAACAAACATAGGCCCAAGGAATGGGAAAGGGGATGAAGAAGGCAATTAAAAATTAAAATGAAAAAAATAATAAAAATGCATAAGCATAAATTTAAGTACTGGATGAGAAACAGAATCCCATTATATAAACCAAGTTATCAAACTGACCTTGTTTAAATGCTCCTGGAAATAAATAGGCCATCAGCCATGGCTTGGCAATCTGGCTGTAAAGAGATAGGGAGGGGAGGAGGTAATCTGGTATTTGCTATGTGGGCTACTTGCAGCTCTAGACATAGGTAGAGAAGAGCTGGTGAAGACAACTAAGAAAGAATGTTTGAATAAAGGTACTGGAAAAGAGATTACTGTCATTTTACATAGTAAAATGCATTTTAAAAAATTGAATTAAAGACTAATTGAACTAAAATAAAAGTTGCCTGTCCTCAAAGTTTTAAGATTGACTTTCAGAATTACATCATTCCTCACAACTTAATTCCATGAGTTGTGATAACTGATCACAAACAGAAGTAGAAATTTTAGATGTTAAAACAATCACTTTATGTTAAGCTCTGGGAACAGAGATTTTCCCTGGCATGGGATTCATCTATGTCATTTCCAACAGGTGCTCTACCAACTGTCTCAAATCAACCACTGACTTTCCCTACTCTATTATAGTTGGCAATTCTTGTCCCTAAGAAATGCAGAGTTTGAGAGCATCTCCATCAGTTTCCTGAAAAATAAACATTTACATTTGTCTTCCTTCCAAAATAAAAATATAACCTCCCAAAATCAAGAAAACATTGTTTGAACACTCTACAAGTTGGGACTACATATAACATATCAAAATTAGCCTTCTTTTATAACTTCAATAAATATTTAAATTAATGATAATGACATTGGTGTTGTTTTTCTTTTTAATATATATAAGATAATAAACTGCCTTGGGAAGTCTCAGTTTCTTGGCTGTTAGGATGAAGGTGTCCACTGATGTGTTCCTTAAAGAGCACTTGCCTCAGTGACACTGAAGGAGACACCAGGGAGCATTAGGCACCACACCTCAGGCTCCAGGACTCCCAAGGCTGAGAGGAGCAGCCTTGATATAACTGCCCGATTCACTCCCTAAAAACATGCATGAAAATCACAGAAAGTTGTGCAGACTTGGCATGTGCAGAGATTTAAATAATGTTGCATTGAAATTACTCAACAGGTCTAATACCTTGGGGGAGGGGGGAAAAGACAAGAAATGAAGAAATGGGGCAGAGAGAGATATCAGGGGCACTTTTAGCAACAAGATGAATTAACAAATGCACACCAGCCCCCAGCCACTCACAGAGGGTTTGTCCATGTCCCTCCCAGAAAACATGCCAAGGACCCAACCAGACACAAAGTTCTGTGAAGTGGTTACTGAGCTATCTTCTTTTTACAGATAGGTAAACTGCTTCCAAAAACTTGTCTGAAGTTCTCCAAGATGGAGAGTGGAGGGAGGGGGACAGGATCTGGGAAACTAGAGGATCACTCCCAGCCTGCAAGTCCATCCCAGCTGCTGCCAAACTTGAAGACAGGCATGAACTGCATGGTTGGCATGGCTAGGGTAGAGGGGGGAGGTAGGCATCCCCATACTCATTAAGCTCTCTTGCAAAGATATAATCTAGATCCGGGCTGCCAATCCCTTCCTGGAGCCCTCGTGGGCATTGGTACCCCTTAAGGAGAACTGCTGTTCTCCCCACCCACCCACACTTGCTCATGTGGCTTCTCCTAGCCATATGTCCATTTTCTTGCTTCTCAATCCTATCCTCATCCTTGAAGGCCCAGGTACAAATCCTGCTGCCTCCTCCTCATTTCCCTCAGTGCACTGTATTTAATCCTGCCTTCCTACACTCAGGAGTGCCCCCAAACTGGAGCCTCCCACAGGAGTACCAAGAACTAGTTATGTGGAACCCACCCCAGCCCTGGCAATGTTCCTCAGATGGAAAAGTTTCAGATGAGTCACATCCTACTCTCTTCAACCCTGAGGGTGGCAGGACAGAGGTACCCCACTACTGAGCACCAGGCACTGCTCCCTACACACAGTGTGTATCCAATTAAATTGGACTCCCCTGGGAAACCACTTCTGCTCCAGTCAGAGACCATCCTCCTCCCAGAAGAGAACCTTCTCATGACAAGTGACTCTGGGGTGGCAACTTCAGAATGAGGTACCAAACAAGAAAAATGGCGTCCCCTCTCCCCCAGCTCCCATCTCCTGGATTCCTTTCTCAAATGTTAAACTTCAACAAATTACAGATAGGTGTTTGCCAACCACTGTTTTTAAGTTGCTTTGTAAAATATAAAAATAAGTCGCATGAATTTAAAATATATAGCCTCAAAACAATGACATTTTGGCCTTTACCTAAATGTTCTATTAAAGGAAGGTGCTGCTCTACATATGTCTACATATTTAAAGAAGAGATGAAATAGTAACATCGATTTCTCTGGCCATCTGCCAAAAAAAATTTATATCGCCAAAATAAAAGAGAACACACATGCTGAAAATAGTGAAGCAATCATGCTGAAAACAGTGATGGCCACCTAAAGTTTCATTATATCACTCTCTGTGTCTGTAGTTATTTGAAAATTTTCATTATCAAGAGATTATTTTTAAGAGGATCCATCAGAACTTTAAAAAAAATTCAAGAGAAAAATATTCAGTAAAAAATAGGAGTATGAGAGGTTTTAAGTTCACTTGAAGAAAACAATTCCTTATATGATGGAGGGATATTCAACAGCTGCATCTCACTTACTTAAATAATAAAAGCTACAAAGTTCTTTATAAACAAACAAGTGTCAAATTCAGCCACAAAATAATACATGTAAAATATATCTTATTTGTTCCAAAGGTTAAATATTTAGAAATGATGTTATTTGTAACAAACCCGCTTTGACCCTTTCAAGGCTAGACAAAAATATCTTTGATTCTGAAACATCACCAGGCTTCCTACTGAACAATCTAAAGCCAGATTGGAAGGGTTTTGTTTTTTAAACACAATTGTGTCACTCCCTGATCAGGATTCAAAAAAGAAGCACTTCAGAGAAGTATGTGGATGTGAGAGTACTTTTCAAAGAAAATAAACAACAGAATTCTGAAGCACAAATTATAAGCCAGTTTATACAGCAAGTTTATAATCCATAAAAATAACCTTACTGGAGTGCTAATACTTTCATATACATGACTGCATTGGATTAAAACAACCAATATATGAGGTTGGCTGTGCAGGTTTCTTCCTAGTATTTTGTTGGAAAGATAGGGTAGAGGGAAAGAAGGAGGCTAAGTGGTTTCCATGGTGACAAAACTATTTGAAGTCAGCCCTGGGACCAAAATCTAAATCTGCTTCAAGTTGTCCACATGGACCAACTATCCCCTTTCAGTAAGTAAGTCCCCACAAGACGGCCCTTTCTGCTCCCCTAGGTCTTCTAGCAGAGGCAATCTCTGCTTTCTCCTCCACCTCAAAGCTCTCGCTCTCCAGTGGCTCTACAGGCTCCCCTTTCCCTTCTCCAACTTCCTGAAAAGGTCATGCCCCTTTGTCCTGCCTTGACCTTCCCAATCTCCTTTATCCTCCAGAATCTTTACAGTCTCTGCCTGTCCTCTCCTGACTTCCCCAAGCACCTAACACCCTGCTAGTCACCTCTACCCGAATTCCAAGTTCAAGACCACACTCTAACCTGATCTCCTCCTGGTTCTCTTGCATCTTGGCAGTTCCAGGCTCAAGTTTATTACTGGGTCTTCCCTTGCCCCACACTCCTGTCCCCTGTACCCTCTTAGACACCACTATAGCCTCCAACATCTAGAATCTTAAACAATGCTCCAACCTACTTGATATATGTAGCTCACCTCCTCCACATCTCCCTGAAATGCCTTCCAAATCCTGGCTCGCCCACCATGAAAATCTTTTTATGTCTGACTCCCTTTCTAATAAATCTCAATCTCTCTCTCTCTCCCCCTTACCCTCTCCTTCCTCTCCTCTCCCTCTCCTCTCCTCCCCACCCCACACACACACATACTCTTTAATACTGTACCATCCCGGGCCTGTTTTGGACCCTCAGTTTTTCCCCCAGCAAGACTGATGAAGTGACTTAATTCAACAATTATCAAGCACCTACTTAAATGGAGCAGTGTTTAAAACAGACAATGAAGAATAAAGTTACGTGGTCGATTTTCCTAAGGTTGTTAAGTATTTAGATGAAATATAAAGCAGAGTACATGGGATAAGGATAAGGACAATCAGAAAAAGCCTCTCTTCTCATAAAGGTGATAGGAGAGGAGTGCAGGACAATTCCAAGAAGAGGGAACAGCCAGTTCAAAGGCCAGAGGCAAGCTAGCTCTGAGGCCAGTTTGGCTACAGTTAATTGAAGCAAGGACCTGGTAGAACTTTGGCTTTACTCTGAGGGAGATGAGGAGCCACTGGAAGATTCTGAACAGAGAAATGTGTGAAGTAATTTTAGTTTTTAAAGATTCTTCCACCTTCTTTCTGAGCATATACTGTTGCAGGGCAAATAAGAAGCAGGAAGCGCCACCAGGAAGCCATAAAACAACCCAGGCCTGTGATCACATTTGCTGCTCATTCACCTCCCTGGTTCAAGCTCATCTTCCTAAACTGAAGCCTGACCAAGACATGTCACCACATCCTCTCCACAAGAACTTTCCAGGGCTCCCCTTGACCTCCATAACTATCAAGTGCCACTTTTTTGCATGGTCCCTGAGTCTGCATTGTGTCCTATTACCTCTTCCTAAGTAAGCACACTGCCCTCCAAACATATGCGATTACCTGCTGTCTCCCTGGGCACAATGCCATAAGTCTACCATCCATCCCCTAACTGCCTCACCCTTCTTTCTCTGCCCCTGAAAAATTTTTATTTACCTATGAAGGCTAAGACCAAACATCACATCCTCAAGAAGCCTTTCTTGCTGCCTTCTGCTTACTCCACTAGAGCACTCTTTCACCAGTTCCTGGTTAGAATTTCCACCTGACTGCTAACTTCTCGAGAGCAAGAACTGTGCCTGACTCATCTAGGAATACAGATGGGGCCAAGCACAGTGCTAGGCATATACTAAGTGCTCAATTACTGCAGGTTAAGTGAATAAACTGCCCATTTCATTACACATCATCTTGAAGTCTTGTGGTGTATGGGCCCGAGGGAGGGAGGTTTTCAAGGACAGGTTTTTCACTCTGGGCTACTGTAATCTGGAGGCTAGGGGTCCCTCTGATGGAGCCTCTGGTAACAGCATGCTCACCACTCCTGGCAATGGTACAGCCACAAATAGGGGCCAGAGTGAGGATGGACTTGAATTTAGGCCTTCAAAGCCCGTTGCCCTCTAGGTAGGACCACATAATTGTTTTAAATTTGCTTTATGTGTTGGCAATGTGGGTTTTTTTTAAAGCCCATTCTAGAAGTGTACGGAAGCAGAGAAAAGCACCTAGAAAGATCCAAACCAAGCCACAGTAGTTACAGTGTTACGAGATACTGGTATTAATTTTATTTTCCTTTATCTTAATTTTTCCCCCTAAATAAACATTATAAGGGAAAAACATTTTAAAAGAATGCCAAATTACCAAGTTTCACATTTAAAGAATGGCTCTTTAAAAAGTATCCAGTAAAACTACAAAAACACTGGGGACGCAAGACCATTGAATACATAATATCACTTATTATGTAAGATTATAAAAGTTGAAAACAATTTAAATGGCTTGTCAGAGCATGCTATTAACAATTGGCCCTGTGCTTTCACTTCTGATATAATTATTTCACAAAACATAAAGTAGTAAATGTTGTTCTGGGCATCCAGGGCACTTACCAATGCCTCTTATAGAAACTAAACTCTTCCATGGGCCTTATAATAGAGTATAAACTAGTTGCAGTCTTCTGCAGACTAGTTCATATCACACAGGTGACCAATCAGCTCTGAATGGGACATTTCAATGGCTACCATTTCATGACTTACAGAGAAAATGTCAGTTTAAAATAATGAGATAAACTATGAACAAATAATGTCTTATTTAAGCTAAATGCTATTACATCAACAAAGTGTTGAATTAAGATTTGGCCTCTAAGTTTCGAAAAAAGACCTCTATAACTTTATGATGAAGTAGCATAGTTGCTTATTTATCACCTTTTTAAAGAAATAAAAGGGGGACAAGGAAACTGCAAGTCAGATACAGTAGTGTTTTCTACATTTTATTACTTTAATTTTCTTAATAAATTTGAGATAGGGCTGTATCTCTCCCATTTCATAAATGAGACTGAAGTTCAGAGAGGTTAAATAACTTGTCACACAGGTAAGTGGCAAATGAAATTCAAATCCAGGTCTGTTTCACAGAAGACTATACACTATGATTCCGTAATTCCACTTATATTAGGTTCAAGAACAGGCAAAACCGATCTAAGATGATATGAGTGACTTCTAAGTTGATATAAGTCAGAATGGTTCCCTCTGGAGGTGAATAGTGACTTGAAAGGGGCACAGGCACCTTCTGAGCTATTGAAACATTTACTTGTTGATCTTGTAAGTGGACACATGTTCATGAGCTGCACACTTAATATTAGTGCACTTCACACATTTCACTGTATGCTATATACCGCAAGTTTAAAAAAATCCTCATCTGATCGACTCCAAGTTCATACCTTAACCACTAAACCACCACACCACCACTCTGACAGAACGTGGCCACAAACTAGAATTGATTCTCTTGGATAATCAGTTTTTAAAAACATTCTGGTAAGCAACATGCATTCTAACCACACTAGAGTGAAGGAACTGAAATGATAAATCTATTTTTAAATGCCCTAGAATGAAAAGTAAAAAGCATCAACTTCCTAGGTACTGGGAATTTCCCCTCTGTAGCCACATCTGAATAAACACAGTCTAAAACCCTGTTCTAAGGAATGTTCATCGATGTACAGAAAATAATATGTAACAAATTTCTTAAGAGTTATCAATGGATATACCTAACGCTAACATTATACCAAATATTTCAAGACATATGTTATAACTTTATCAACGATGCTAACTCTCAAAAGAAGTTTGAGTTCTGTTACAAAAATTAAGGCAAGACAACGCTGATGGGCAAAAAGCATAAAACTCACATTGGACAACACAAGTGAGTGCAAAATCTCAACTCAGAGTTATAAAAATATAAAACTCATACAAATAAAATTTTCCAGCAGTAAAGTAATTGTGTACATATGCCCTCATAAATTCTCCATCAAGTAACAAGTTCTTCCCACCCAAGCTTTGTTCAGACTAGCAAAACCTCATCACCAGCCTGTGATGATGAAATCATTACAGCAATTCTCTCAAAGTCTTATCCCGCACATACACACACCTCTTATTAAAACGGTAATTGCCTCTCCAGAGAGAGGAATTTATTCATCCTACAATGTGCAGACATATTTGGCAAGTACTTAGTAACAGTTATCCCACCTGGGGCAAGGAGGTGGGCAGCTGCATCCACACCTGTTGGGTATATGTACTCTGGTCTTTACCTGGTGCTTTAGATTGTGCAAACCAGGAAATCCAACTTTAAAACTGTAAAGTCTAGTTTAATTCATGTCTTAACATTCTGTATACACCAGAAATGCCAAGCAATTGATTGAAATGACTTCAGTTTCCCTGAGCATCTGCATGCATAAGACCAAAAGGCATTTTATGAGACTTTTTTACTATCAGTAATTTGTGCTCCACCACTGGTGTGTTGCAGTAGATTACATAATCAAACATTATGCCAGATGCAAGAACTGTAATGTTTATAAAAGTAGCCATTCGCATTTATAAATTTGTAGAAGTCTTTAACAAACTGCCCAATAAAACTGTCAAAAAAAAACCCACAAATGTAATAGAGTCAAATATTGTGGCTATTAAGCAAGTTAGAAAGAATTAAAAGCACTGACCCAGCAAGTTAAGAACAAAGTGTGCTTCAGGCACTTCCACAGCCCTGGGTCAACATCCCTAAATTATGTGGGTTTTTCCCCCCCAGCATTACTAGAAAACACTAAAACTTGAAGTATCAAAGTTTGAGAAACAAAGGAGTCACCTTTTCTCTTATTCCTGCATTAGCTGAAAAAGCCCCACACATTACTATCAAAAACATCTTCGCTTTATACCAACATGCATCATACCAACCAAAATGAGTCATAATTTTTGGATTCTCATTCATTTCCTATTGTAACTTTTTTTTTAAAAAGCCACACATTTGAACAAACTGTACAATGAAAAATCAACCATGAGTTATCAGTTCTACTTCCCCATTTTTAGTAACTTCAGTATCTTAGAATTAGAGAAATCTGAATTGTGTTTTTAAACAGGGAAATCTTCACGACTACAAGCCATCTATATACTTAGCCCTCCATCAGAAACCTAGAAAAAAAATCACTTCATAATTTTACAAGCATATTATGTTTATTTTCCTCAAAAGAGTACCTCACTCCTTGGACTTCAAAAACTTCACATGCATCTGCCAAATCTGGTTGGTTTCAGTCTCAGACAAACCTAAACGGTTCCCATACTGATTATTGTTTTTGGTTTAGGAGGAAGTTGATGACTAGAGGAACTTATGTACTGATTACACAATGAGCATCATTTCTTAACTACCAGAACGCAGAGCTAGGAGTTCGGCAAACATTTTCCTATTTGTCCTCCAAAACAATCTGGTAGAGCGGACACTGCCATCCCTAATGGCAGTGGAAAAAACATGGAAAAGGAGGTTGGAATAATAAACTTGCCCAAGGTCATTGAACAGTACCTGGGAGAACTAGACCAGTGAACAGTGAGGATGGGAACTTAAAACTTTTATAGAAAATTAGGATTCTCCTTATGTATGTGCCAACTACACAAAAACTAAATGAAGAGCAGTGAGCCCCCGCTGTTGGGAGATTCCCAAGTGAAAAAAGCAGTAGTCCAAACTTAAAAAGTAATTTCAAACAGAAGATCTTAAGATAAAGACATCTGTAAAGGCTGGGCATCAGGTAAGGGTTACTCAAGTAGTTCTATAAGGCTACTGCACTTCCCTGCCTTAAAATCTAATCTGATTTAAGAGCAAAGATATTCTGTAACACTCTTCTAAATTCCACCAAGTTTAACAATCTCTATTCAAAACAAAACAAACAAAAACAGAACTGAGAACAGAACAATGAGAAGAAGTGACCGCCCAGCCTTTGGGTCAGCTGTCAAGACCCACAGGGGTGCAAACTCCAGGCGGCTGGTGAGCCCATGGACTGGGATCAGCTACGGTCTCTGCTTTCCTAGACCCAGTTCTGACTCAGTCGGCAACCTCAGTTAACCATCCCATCACCTCCAGAGGCACTGGAAAAATTTTGTTTTAACAAGTAGAATCCCATAATTCACCAACTGGCTTCACAATCTGAAATCTACAGCAAGGCTCCCACAAGGGAGGGGCGGGAGAATGTGATATAACTGATCTAAACTATCGTTCTACGAAGCTGGGGAGGTTCAGCAGGCCATGGGGGGTAGAGGAGCAAAGACATATATACCATCTCCACGTTTAGGGCAGGAAAGAGAGAGCCTCCTCTACAACCCAGGTTTAAAATGTATATATTATTTTCAGAGATGAGCTTTCACGCTGTGACACTTGTGAAGAGTCTCCCAGTAGCTCCACCTCCACTTGATAGGGAGACTGTGGGTTCTGGGGCTACCCAGCTGAGTGTAAAATACCTGGAAATTAAGGTGACTTGGTTTTATTGCCTCCAGAAGGGTCCTCCCTCCTGTCCCAGATCAGCCGCCAGGACATACTCCCGCAGCGCCCGCGGAATGCCCACCAAGCGCCCCACGCCCACCTTCCCAGCGAGGTATTTTGCAGAGGCCAGCTAAACTCGCTCTCCGCAGCACCCACCCTTCCCCCTCCCCAGGTTTCGGGCAAGGAGCCTGGTTAATCATTCAATGCGGACGCCGTGAAAAAAATTTTTTAGAGGTCAAAGTGAAAGGTTCTCCCTAAGTTTCGCAGAAACCGGCCTTTGGGGACCCTGAGGTGGCAGTGACAGGCGGTTGGGGGTAGGGAGAGGCTGGGGCGGCTCTTAGGCTCACGAAACACCTGATCTCCCCATGCGGCAACCGAGACCATAGCAGTGAGAGTGTGGGATGCAGGGGTGCGAGCGCGAAATCACGCACAGCCCCCTCCCCAAAACAGCGGCGCTACCCAGAAGAGAACGCCCAGCCCTACATACCCCTTACAATTGCCTGCATCACCCCGGCGCCGGCTCCCCCGGAAGTTGGGGTGCAGCGGGAAGGAGGGATGTCCCAAGGGCCTGAGGAGATGGGTGTGGAATGGGGCAAGAGGCTCCGAAGACTCAGGTTTCGTACCCCCTCCCTCTAAGGTAAGGAAGGTGACAGGGAGTGGGAGGGGGGACGCTAAATGCGGCAAGAGCCACCTGGAGACGGTTTCCTCCCCTGGGACGCCCGTAGGAAGCCGGAACCCGCGAGAAACTGGGTTGGGTGGGGGGTGGGGAAGGCGGGCGTCAGAGGTGGGTGGCGGGACAGGGAGCAATTAGGTGGGGGGGAGCAGAGCTGGCCTGGGGAGGTGACGGGGGAGAAGTGAGGGCGGGTGCACACCCGCCCAGCCCTACCTTGTCCGGGAGCAGCTCCTGCTCAGCGGGGCGGGGGCGGGATACCGCGGCCGCATCCACGTCCCGGCCGCTCCGCGCGGCTCAGCCCGGCGATCGCCGCTGCTCACGCTCCATGCGCTGTGCCCGCGACTGGCGGCCCGGCGGCGGCGGCGGCGGCGGCGGCGGCGGCGGCGGCGGCGGCGGCGGCGGCGGCGGCGGCTCGGCTCGGCTCGGCTCGGCTCCGGCACTTGTTGCCACCACCGTAGCAGCGCCTCAGTCCCGGCTCCAGCTCCCGGCGACGCCGCCGCCTGCGGGGCCCCGGCGCGGCTCCGCCCCCGCCCCCGCCCGACGAGCCAACCAGGCCCGGCACCGCCCCTCACGTCACTGCCCAGCCCGGCCCACCGCCCCGCGCCCCAAGTTTGAGGAAGGGCCTGCTGGCGCCTGTCAGCCAGTCCGCGCCCAGGGCGCGCCCAGGCTCGCTCCGCTCCTGGCTTCCCGGGAGGACCCTCCGACCCACACCTGGAAAGCAAAGGGTTAAGCTAGAGGGGAAAGGGTCCCGAGGAAGTAGACCTTTCGGAAAAGCAAGGCCGCTTGAAGTTGAAAAGAACTGTATTCCATCTCCAGTCTAACCTAAATCCCCCAGCTGCAGGTCGGCCCTCTTGTAGTACATCCGATGTTGGGGAACTAAGCACGTGACTCTAGAGACCTTTTCTGGCTGGAGCCAGTTTATGACAGGGCCTAGACCAGAACCTAGCCGCCCCTCAAGTACATGGGTGGGTGCGCCCCCCAAACCCGAAGTTCCACTGTGGAGGGTGGGGGAATCAGGGCCAAAGCGGGACTTGACCAATGCTCTCTGCCTATCCAGTACCTGCTTCCACTTCGTAGGTGCCCAAATAATGCCCTACAGCCCAAGGCCTAAGATGCCTTGTTTGCCATTGCTATTGATCTTCAGATTTACGAAGCCGCCCAGGACGTGGTCACCAGAGGGAAGTTTTAGTTCTCCTTGCTGTGTCTTGCAGAGTTTCCTCGAGGTTCCACAGATGTCTCTGGAAGCTGGAAACGCAATGAGCCCAGACGCTGGGCCTCGAACCCAAGAGGTAGGACGGATACCTAGGTTCAGACTAAATGGCTGAACTCTTGACACCCACACCACTGGCTCCCCGGGGCTGGATGGGGACACCCACAGGCCAGAGCTCTGCAGACCACAGACGCACCCCTCTAGCCCAGCGCCCCCGCCGGCTCACCCGAGTACTGCATTCTAAGGTGAGTCGGAGCCACTATTGACACAACTGTGGGGGCCCCAGGTTAAGCCCTGAGCGACCTGATGGAGAAGATACCCTGGTTTGAAAGACCCCGCGCAGCCAGCTTTTCACCGATGCGCTCCGCTACAAGGCAAGCCGGGCCCGAGGCGCACCTGAAAGCACCCCTTCTCCCACGGTCCTTACCTCTCCAGGAAGAAAGCAGCGTTCCCCTTTTAGATAATCAGACTCAGGAGTTAAAGACAATCCATGCTCAACTATTCACATTTTCAGAAGCCATTCTGAGGCTGAATTAGCTGAAAAGCAAGGAATTGCTACCGCAGGAATTTCAGGCACCTGTGAGCTCAGTCATTCATCTATTGGCCCATAGTCTTAAACTCAGAGTGAAAGACGAGCGCGTTGCTGATGCACGTTCTGAGCCATTGGAAACGAACTCTCTTGTCAGATCTGTAAAAGTTTTGGTGTACAGCCTTCCAACGTTTTTTGTTTTATGGTAATCACATTATTCTCCTAAGACTGCGACATAAAGTCCTAACGACTTAGATAGTTGTATATTAATAGAAAAACATCTGTAAGGATGCACAAGGTTACCGTAGGTGTGGGATAGGGGTGTTGGAAGGAGAGAAGATGAATTTTAGAACCTTACTGACTTTGAATTTTGTATTTTTCCAGTTATATTAACTTTCACAATTTAGGAAGCTAATAAAACACTTTTAAGAAATAAAGAAATTAGAAAATCTGTAAGATCTCTACAGAAAGTATAAATCATAAACAAACAAAACCTATGTCTTTCATTTTGTGTCAGAATAATTAATCACAAGTCCACGTACCTTGGTTTAAATGAAGATATCTTTAGGTGGCTGTTCTTTAATTTATGGAACAAGATTGACATCTGATGATTTGTCTGTGTCTTCAAATTGGCATATTGTTTCTATGCATATATGTCTTCCCTTTAAAAGCACTCTTAATAGCCACAGACATACTTTCAGACTGCCAGCCAAAGAGTTTTTAGTCAAATAACTGCTACAGTGTCAGCTGGCAACCAATAAGAAAGTTAAGATTATATCCTTTGCAGCTGCCAAAAGATGCCCAGGCCCTGAAATTTAAAAAAACAATAAAGGCATTCTCTCCATCATTAATTAATGGAGCTGGGCGTGTACCTGAAACAGTTTTACTGTCTTTGAGGGCTAAATTCCACACCAACTTGACTGTAGTATCTATTCTTGGGTTGGGGCCTGGGTCCTTCATCATTAGGTAAAGATATATTATTCATGTGTTTAACAAATATGTGTTGACCACCTACTAGGTGCACAGCACACTACTAGGCAGTGGAGTGGTCAACATAACAGAAACACTTCCCTCTTTGGAGCTCACAGTCTAGCTGGAGAGAGAAGGGGCTTAACAATTAAATGCTCTATCAATTACATATTTACAATTGTGTTAAGGGCGAAAGATAGTACAAAGTGACATGATCATTTGTCTGGGGAGTCCAAGAGGAGAGGATAACATCTGAATTGAGCTGAAGGGTGGGCAGGATTTATTCAGAGGAAAGTGGAACATAGTTTCTGGCTGGTTCAGAGTACAAAGGAAAATGAGGCTGAGGGGGAAGTTGGAGAGATAAGCAGAGGCTAGATCATGCAGGTTCTCTATTATCATCTTCAATAAGTTCACAGACTACCATGTGAAGAAGGAATAGGGAGAGGGGGCAGTGGAGTGGAGGCACAGTTTAGAAGACCGCTGCTATAAGTAAAAGGGGTTGTTTAGCAGTAGAACAAATGGAGAGAATTAAACACCAACAAGACTTGGTGACTGTTTAGATAGGGAAGAATCAAGTTAAACTCCCAGGTTTCTGCTGCTTCAACCAGATAGATGGTGGTACAATTTTCTGAGTTGGGGAACCCTCAGGAAGGAGGGTTGAGAAAACCTTCCCAAAGCTTATATTTGGTCAAAGTGAGTTTGAGGTGCCTGTGAGATGTCCAAGTGGAGATGTTCGGTTGGTTGTAGGGTCTAGTGCTCTTAGGAGAGGCTAGAGTTGGAATGGCTGGTATAGAGGTGAAAATAAAACCAGATGGTCTCCTAGGAGAATATAGAGTTCAACCAGAAGAGGGCCTAGGACTGAACCTTAGAAACATTTGTCTAAAGGCTGGACAGAAGTAAAGTATCTGGCAGAGGGGGTAGAGGAGCAGCCAGAAAGACAGAAAGAAAACTAGGAGCTTGGGAAGGTGGGGTCATAGAGCCCAGAACAGAACATGTTATAAGAAGGAGGCAGTAGTCACCAACATTCAGAATGGCTGAAAGACACAAGGGAAATGACTGAATAACTTGCACTGGTTTGAGTGACCTTGGTGCCATTAGGACTTTTCCAGAGTACTGTCTGGCAGAGTGAAGGAGTGAGAGAGAGACTAGAGAGCACTGAGGAGTGAGTGAGAAGTGAAGAAATGAAGAAAGGCACCATGTATAAGCAGCTCTTAAAAAGTTTGACTGTAAAAAGAGATAAATGGCTGGAGAGAAATGTTATTTTAGTTTATATATTTTCATTATTTTTTTAGGATGGAATAATTTGAGTGTGTGCAAGTGCAGATGGGGAAGATCCTACAGAGAAGAAAAAGATAAAGGTACAGTAAAAAGAGGACAATGGACAATAAAGGTTCCTGTAATCATGGGAGGGAACGGAACCAGAGTTTGGGTGAAAACACTAAACTCATGCAGTAGACCACTTCTCTATTATAACAAAAGGGTGGAGTTTGGAGGACGACTGAGCCAGTCAGGTTTGGTGTGGAATACTGAATCCTTTCTCTTACTCTGTGACATACAAGAGACTGGGGGTGGAAAGGAGAAATGAGAGATTTTAAGAGAGTGGAGGTTTGACACATCGATGCAAAAAATGGGAGGGTTAAGATGACCAGAGAACATGCCGGATAGCAAGACAGCATGGCAATCCACTTGAAGTGGGTGACTTGAACTTGTAAGGTGCCCATTGGCCCTCCTATGTGGCTTCCATCAGCAGAGCTCAGCTGTCTACTCTGCTGCAGGCTCAGATGAGGGAATTGCAATGACAGAGGAGAAAATTGGGAACCTCACAAAAGTGAGGTTGACACGATGCATGATCAGAGAAAAAGGACAGAAGTCAATGAGCTAGAGGGATCAACAAGGTCAAGGCTGAGTCACACTGGAAGAACAGGGAATTGGGTCAGAGATCTGGCTCATTAAGTTAGTGGTTCAGGAGGTGGAGAAGTTTAGGGTCATGACAAATCCAAGATGTGTTGGGGAAGGGTAGAGGAGAAAATCACTGGGGAATATGAGGTCAAGGGATTGAGAGGCAGGATACTAGATGGGTCATCTGTGTGAACAGTGAAGCTATCCAAGATGTGGGCAGGAATTTGAGTCATGGTGTGAAGACCACAGAACTGAGAGCTAAAGTTGTAAGAGAGTAAGGAAAAGGGAGTGATCCAGAGGTGAGAAGATGGGAACCACTATGGCTAGGTGGCAGCCTCTTCAAAGAAATAGGGTGTTTGCAATAGGGGGAAGAGAAATAATCAGGGAGAGGGAACTCACCTCATCTCCGGGCCCTGGGGGACACAGAAGTGAAAGAGTGAGAGCCTCATCTCCTACTGCTGCAGAGAAAGCAAAGGAGGTGGGAATTTCATTCTAAGCTGACCTTAGGATAGATGGATAGACTGATGCATGGATCCATGAACCACCCTTTGATTCTGTTTGGTTGTTGAAATCTGCAATCCTAGAGGCTCACAGAAAACGATTTTGAAGGGAGGGGTGAGGAGAGAGAGGGAGGTCAGGTGCCAGGTAGAGCAGAGTATTGTGGGACGATGGCAGGACAGAAAATCTTTTAGGGAATGACAGTGGAAATAAAAATGAATGATGCTGATTTTTCCCCAGGTGTCTCTTTATGAAGGCTGGCAGAGTAATTCTGCAAACCAGGGCCATACACCCCTCACACTTTCCTTCTCTCAGAGATTTCCATCAGGGAAAGACACGTGGAAGCCTCCTCACCTAATCCTCTCTTCTTTACTGAGGGCTTTTTTGTCACCAAATGAGCCCTTGTGGGACCCTGGCAGTGAATCAGAAATCCCAGGCTTATCTCATCTCTGCTACTCACCTTCTTTCTTCCTCAGACAGGTTACTGACCTCTCCTGTCTCAGTTTCATTGTCTGTAAAATGAGGATGCTAAAACACACACACCTCTCAGGGCAATTATAAGGAGTGGAGAAGATAATTTAAGTAAAAGCACTTCCTAAATTGTAAAGTGCTATAGGAATGTGAGTGATTTCCCTTGTTCAGAACTCCACCACACAGACACACATCTCTCCCAGAAGCCCTTCCAAAAAGATTCTGAGTTTCTGCTCCAGAGGAAGCTGTAATCTTGCCCCAGAGACAGAACAAACACACCCAAAACAATTAGGGAGAAATGCACAGCTGTGTCTGATTAAGTGCTAAATTGCAAGGTGCAGAAAAGAATAGCTCTGAGATCAGAAAAGGGAACAATTAGCCAGAGTTGGGAAAGTCTGGGAAGCTTCCGGGACCGCTCACTCATCCTAAGCAGAATATTTGCAAAAATGTCCATTCCTCTGTGGCTGCAAAGACAGTCAATCTGACAGTCTGACATGGGTCTACAAAAAGATTCTAGGTCACAGATTTCTATCTTGGCACAAATGCTTGCCAGCCTGTTGTCACTGCTATAGCCCTGCCCCCTCTCAATCCCTCTAGGTGGCTGGGCAGCCTGGGCTACACAATAAATTCTACTTGCTTTGCCCTGGGCCTCTCATGTTGGGGTCTGTTGTCACAAGTTTTCCTGGTGAAGAAATAGAGGTTAATCTTTAGCAAGTTTCCTGTGCCTCTTTGGTGCCAGCACACACCTAGCATTTTTGCCTAACCAGGCTGCAGGCTTTAGAGCAAGCAGTCCTGAATGCTCCTCCTTCTGCTATTTGCCTCACAGCACCTGGCAAGCCTAGGGCACCTGCACATCCATCTGCAAAGCCCTGAACCAGCTTCCACACCTGTCTCCTTTGCTTTTTATTGCCTCTACCTCATCATCCAGGAGTACCCACCAACCCACTATTCAGATACAGTCCCTATGGAGCTGCCAAACCAAAGCCCAAGACCTACAAGCCCAGAGCTGGCTTCTACATCTTTGGTTGTATTGAAGCCAAGTCCTGCAACCCTTTGGACATGGTTCAGAATGAAGGTCTTCTTCCCCAGTGGCTAGCCCCATAATCTGGTTAAATGCTTCAGCCCTATAAGCTCTCTCCTCCCTTCACCTTAAGCCTGGAAAAGTTCCCAGCATGCCATAGGGCCAGGTGCACAGGTGTAGCATCAGCAGCACAAACCTCCAAATCTCATATATGCTATGGACTTAGGTTGCTCCAGGATAGCAGTGTTCTGCTAGTTTGTTAATCAGTCCCAGATGGGGCCATGAAAACAATAGCCACTTCTGTCAGTGGCTAAAATATTAATTACTAATGGAGAGTGTGGAAACTTGGCACTGAAATTATTTGAATTCCAGTCTAAATTCCTTGGAACATGCAAATGAGAAAAAGACGGCCCAAAAAGTAGCATTCTGGGGGCCAAACACCTGACACTAGAGATAATATCTTGAATGTTGAAGAATTAAGTTACAGGTTAAAAATTAACTGGCTCCTAAAGCAAACCCTTTCCCCCAAGACTACTTTGACTTTGCAACAGCAGAAAAACATAAAATCTTATTATCAGATGACGATACTAGAAAATCATATCATGATTCCCAGGGGATTTGCACTATATCCCACAGAGTCCTGATAATGGAAGAATTCAAGATTCCCAGCTTAGTAAAGTCCAGCTTATATATGACATTGTGGTTGCATATAAGGTCAGCAATTTGAAGGGGCATAAACAGTCATCTCTATTAGGGTCATCATATTGTTTTGGGAATGGAACTTTCATTAAGAAGAAATATAAAATCATGCTTCAAATTATTATCAAACTGCAAAATTACATTTAAGAGGAGAAGCCCATAATTGCAGCATCAAGCATGAGACAGTACCATTAATATGATTATCAGGGCATAAGCCTATTAGGGAACTTAATGCCTCTTTGCTGGCATCATCTTTTGTAAAGCTTCCCTGGGTCTGGAAACCATCTCAGTTGTAAACACAAGTGTTACAAAACAGTGATTTCCAGATGGCATAACAAAGATCTGCTGGCCTTTACCAAAGGTCAAAGCTGCCTGGCTAAGGAGAACAGAACAGTTTTGAAAAATGAAGACTTGTCTGCCAACTTTATTTGGCTCTCATTGAGTAAGGAAGTACCTCTAGCTCCAAGTCCTCTTTAGCCCTGCAGCAATACAGTCATGGTTATAACTGTGAGGCCTAATGGTCACCTGGAGATATGCATATGCCACCTCAGGTGGATACAGGGGCCTAGGTTTTGGCTAATACTGGTGAAA
This sequence comes from Macroglossus sobrinus, assembly GCA_004027375.1. Classification (NCBI taxonomy): domain Eukaryota; kingdom Metazoa; phylum Chordata; class Mammalia; order Chiroptera; family Pteropodidae; genus Macroglossus; species Macroglossus sobrinus. The sequence goes on along the minus strand of PVKZ01000983.1, from coordinate 57,459 downwards.
AATCATGCATGGTAAAAAAAGCCCATGTTCATATCCCACTATGAGAACAAGCCCTATGTGTCCTCATGGGTATAGTAAAATACTTATCTCAAAGAGTTCCTAGGAAGGGGAATTAAGGTCATTAATGATCGAGTGTCTGTAGATACTTGGTGCTTAATAAATGTTTGTTTCTCCCTTGGCCTTGGCAGTGGAACAAAGTCCTCATTGGAATGAAGTACATGTGGTCTCTTGGCATAGAATCGTGGGGATTATTAGCATCTGTCCTATTCTGTCCTCATTCCAAAGTGTTCAGACATTACCAACATCATTGCCGTGTAGAATGAAAAAATCAATTGGCTGTCCCTATGAGGAGCCACTTGTTTGATCTTTAGGACCCAGTGACTAGGACACTTACTTGGCAAGTTGTCTCACAGCAAAACCATCACCAGGGAGGGCAGGGCCTTCTTATTAAACATGACAGTTAAAAAAATCAGAGAGCAATGGACCCAGGATTTCATGTAACAACATGGATGAATCTCAAAATGTGTTGAATGAAAGAAGTCATACACAAAAGAATATACATGAAGTTCAAGAAAAGGTTAAAGCTAGTTTATGGTGATAGAAATCAGATCATTAGTTGCCATGGGGATTGTGAGAGAATTAACTGGAAAGAGGTATGAAGGAACTTTCTGAGATGAGAGAAATGTTCCATCTGTTAACTGGAATGATGGTTAAATGAGAGCATACCGTTGTCAAAACATCACTCTGTACACTTTAGATTTGTGCATTTTATTGATTATAAATTAGATCTCAACTAGCAAAAAAAAAAAAAAAGAGGAAGCAACAGTTTTTAGACAGAGATCAGTACTGGCAAGTGGGAGAAAGAAGCAGGATCCCCACCATCAGTTCTACTACTATGCTGAGCAATTTCTCCAACACCAAATTCTGGGGCAGCTATGAACTGACATTTCAAAATAAACTACAGATAGGAGAGGATGCATTTTTCTAAAAATGAATTTCCATTCTAGGCCAAACATTAGGTTCAAGCCTTTGTTCCTCTATAATTTGAAAGTCTTTTCAGCACCATTCCTTCTTTTTCATCTAAAGCCCTCCCAGGACATGGTTTTCCAGAGTCAGCATCCTTTAGGAGTCACTCTCCCTCCACCTCCAGCTGCATATACGCATTATTGCATGATGTTAACTCTATAAATGTTATGCCCATATGCTATAGGAAAAGGAAGCAGAGTTTAATTGATCGACCAAAGTCAAACTAATGATCATCAAAAGTGAGAATAAAAGAGAGTTTGGGTGACCAACAAACCTTCAAGAAGAAAGATTCTACCAAATTAAACATTTCAAAAAACACAGACCCCAAAAGGGTAGGAAAATGAAATGGGCAATTGAAACTAGAACAAAAATCACAGATTGTAGACCTAACTCCATCATTAAGTACTTGTGTGACAAATCCCTTCTGTGCTGTCAAAGGGGATTTATTGCAAATGACAAAAATATCATAAGCACCTTGGGCTGTGCTTCCATTTGATTTCTCTGCTATTCTCTTTGCTCCATCTTCTTCCTACCTCTGTTTCTTTCCATAGCTATTTCAGGCATCTCATTCAAGGCCAACATTGACAGAAAAAGGATTTTTACCCCTTTGCCTCTTTTTATGATCCAGGAAAACTTTCCTACATTTCCTACCAGATTTCTCTTCTCATTGGCTAAGAAGTAATCACATGACCTTTCCTAAACCAATCACTGGCTAAATGAAGGAACCACCTGACTAGCTTCCGCCAATTATGGTTTACTCACGAGTCATGACATGAAGAAGGTATGGACTCCCAAATACAACCAGGATAAAGGGAGAGTTGCAGGTAGGGTTTCCCTGGCTTTGAGACAGGGGCTTGCATATAAGAATTTTACTGAGGAGTACTCTCAGCATCAACACCTGAGGGAAATAAAATAAGCAGGAATGGGCAGAGAGAAGTTGAACTGCAATATACTCACAATAAGGGGTTTAGCTGATCTTTCAGGGAGTTCAGGTGCTAGGATGGCTCAGAGTTGTTCTAAATTGATGTGAGCTGAGCCTTTTTATTCTTGCATCAACCAGACATTAGATATGAGTTGCTCTAGGGAAGGGAGTATGACCATGGTCAAGGTGGCTATTTTTAGCAGAGAAGTCTCAGGGAGGGACTCAACTGACAATTACTGCTGTCAACATTCCCAGTAGATAGAGAAATGATTAGTTCAATCTTGGAGAGGGGATTTCGGTGGCATGACATGTTTTCCACTATAGAGGGGATGGATACTGCATAGGCAATCCCTAGGTTAATTCAGGTATTTTAGAAACCAACTTGGAGCCCACACTATGTCCATAGAGAACATATGTCACCCTTTACCAGAACTATCTCTGGAACCCAATAATCTCACCCTTCTACTTTCTTAGGAAGAAGTGATAGGAGAGCCTCCCAATGTCAGCTACTATACTGGTTTTAAGAATGGGACAGCTGGGAGATAGTTGTGTGGACTGAGTTTGGGTGGAACCAAAACCCTCAGACTTAGGGAGCATGATGCCTACAAGAATGAAAATCCACAGGATTAGTCTTAAACAAGCTGGGAGCCTGCTAAGCCCTGGCATCCGCTGAACTTCCGAAATTATACACATTAAGCTGTTCCGTTCCACATTTCCATGGTGCGCTTCCTGCCAAGCTTCCTAGCATAGTTTACACAATAGGAAATCAAAAGGAGCAGTTAGTGCAATTATGGATACGACAGGTCAAACAAATAAGCCTTTATCTAGGATTTAAACAGACATAGTCAACAAGAGTCTAATCCAAAATTGAGATTTGGACAAAGAAAAGCTTTATAAAACAAAAGTGTGGGAGAGGGGAAGTAGTGATATTTGCATGATTTTTTTCCTCCAGCTCACTGAAAATACTCAAACAACATTATATCCTCTCCATGCTGCTCCATCTCCCCACCCCCAGCCCCTTGAACATTCTCTAACTCTGTTACTAATGGAACTGTACGGCCAACTCACAGGAAGTGTTATGCTACGATATGAAAATAGTCATCATTGAAGGAGCTATGGAATATACTTTGTTTGGTGTTATATATCTAGTTAAATACCCAAGAATTAAAGCCGAAGTTGTGAATATTTTTTGTATATTCAGGAAGTACAGAGACTATGTGTTACAGAAACCTCAAGCATTTTAGCTAAGTGAAAAATTCTAGGTAGAGTGAGATACTTGATTCCGATATTTCCACTATAATAATGGAGTGCCAGATGTGGTAGAACTTTATTACATTTTTTTTGTAACAAGAAAAACTATTTACAAAAGTTTGGTCACTCCTCATTCTAGCAATAGAGACCTCAAGGCTTGGATCCTCCTCATTCTTCAGAAAGGTAAATGAATAATAGTTGTGTGTTTTTAAAAAATCCTTTTTCTCCTCTCTGGACTGACAAAAGCTGCCCCTCCTCAAAGAGGTCCATAATCTTCTCAGCAATTCTGAAGTCCATAAAGCTCTGAAAAAATGAAAGCTTTTTTAAGGTGGCACTAAAACTAACTTGGCAGCAAAACCTGACTGGAACCTGAGAGGGTAGTTACAGCTTTTACATATCTCATGTTTCATTACAAACATATTAATGTGATCATGGGGGCTGCTCAGGCACATTAATATATGTGAATGAAGACAAAGACTTTGGGGAATTATCAGCATATACACGGTAACTGAAGTCATGGGAATGGTTGAAATGGTCTAGGAAATGGAAAGAGACTGAGGGAAGAGGGCCTAGGATGGAGCCCAAGGACTAAAGTTAGTGGATGGATCCAAAGGAAGATCCAGCAAAAGGAAGCAGGAAGAAGTGAGAGAGGAAGAAGGAAAACAAAGTGTGGAGATCCAGCAGCCCAAAGATTTTTTTCTCCAGCTCACTGAAAATACTCAAACAACATTATAATCATTTTAGTATGGGGGGGTGGTTATTGGTGTTGACTGCATGGTAGTCAGTGATGGCCCAGAAGGCAACTAAGATTTGCTGTCTCAGAAGTCTTGTCTCCTAGAGGGCTGAGAACATATCTTAAACCAACTTTATCTTTTTAACAGCACTGAGGTGTGCTTTGTTTATTGTTAGTGCCCAGTAAAGACTTGTTAATTAATTGAATATGTCAGTTAAAGCCATAGATCAGAAAGGCAAACCTGCTCTTGAAGGACCTCATTTGGGATGAAAGCTAGGAAAGACAACAGAAAGAGCACAGTCACGTAAATGACTAAGAAGTGAGCTGAATTTGCTCATTGCTACTAACAGTTGTAATAGAGAACATTTCACTCCTGACAATATAGAAGAGCAGTAGATCTGGGTAATGAGAAACAGTAAAACTGGTAGGTCTTTGAAGTGAAAAGAGTAAGATCTATGGTAGAGAGAAGAAGTAGATTAATTAAATAAACATTTTCTTAAACTATGGCTCAGAACAATTTATAGAACCTTAGAAATAAACAAATCAACTAACACTTCACGAACGATAAACACTCAGGGAGTCTCAGAGAATCTCCTATGGTAAAAGTTAGTTACTAGCAAAGCCTGGACTCAGACTGAGGGCTCAGGACCCAACCCAATGCTATTCCATTATAAATATAAAATCTCACTCATGGGCCCCTTTCCCCAATTCCTGGCCGTTCCTCTAAAATTTTATCAGTACAATGTAGTTAAAATGAACATCGGGGCAGCTATGATCAACTGCATAAAATCATAGGCACTGAGGCTAAAGGACTCTCCATGACAACAGGTACCACATGGAATCAAGGGTTACAGACAGTTTCCTCATCTACGTCCTCTGGAAACCCCTGCGAGGAAAGAGCCAAGCATAGCTTCAGAGATTCACCCTAGAAAATCATTTTTTAAATATTTTGGGGGCGGAAAGAGTATATTCTCTTTTCCAAATGGTGTTTATTATTTTTATAATCAGAAAACATTAATTTAAACGTTTTTCTAATGACAGAGTAGTCAGGTTACAGAGGAAAAGTTAAAGTGAACCAGGCTTTTTGCCAGTGTGACTGACAACTACTTAGAATCAGGTCATGCCAGATGAAAACCAGGCAAGGCTGAAGGCAAACAAATCAATTCCCCTCCATTCTTATTCTCTTTTGGTTTTGGTTTGGTATATAGGTGATCTTCTAGGCAATACAGTAACTTGCATGGAGAAGACAATGAATGCATTTTCCTGACGTAGTGAGATGGGAGATCAGTTAAATGAGGGAAAAGGAGAGAAAATGGACACTGGAGAATGGGTGAAGTCATGTGTCTTTGGAGGAACCACTTTCCCCAGAAAGGGGAAGTTTTAATCTCTACAGCTTGGAAGACAACATTCCAAAAGAACTGAAAAGACCTTGGAAACTTCTCAGATGAAGTTAGTTAAAACCTTCCCCTGCCTCACGGGTTAAACCCTGCTGTTCATGAATAACCTTCAGGTTACTGTCTAGGTGAGTCTCTGAATAAATTAATATCCCAAGGATTTGAGAATTTGGTCTGGAAAACTGTGCTATGTTGAAAGAGCCAGCTATCCCTACAAGGGAAACAGTTATTTTCTGCCTCAGAGATTCTAGGATGGTAGTATAGGAGAGCCCACAGATGTTTCTGCTAGCAGCTTTTACCTTGGCTCATACATCTAGTTTTCAGCCAAAGGAATATTATCCCTCATATCCACCTAGTAAGAACATCTCTAGGATACACAGTATGGAGTCCTATGGTCACCATTTGAAAGGCCAGCTTTGATCTGGAAAGAATTGATTGGTGTTGGTCTCTGTACAATGTCAATAAGCATATATCACTGAAATAGAATAAGAGGGTTACCAAAGGAGGAAGGCAGTACTTCACTTGCTCTCCTGATACTGTGAGAGATTTCTTAGTGCAAGGAATTGAGCTTAGCTCTGGCTTGGTCACAAGCAGCTGGGAGGCATTTCAGGTAAAAGGGAGCCATTGTCCCCAACAGGATGCATACTTTGCCAGCACGTCTCTTCATCATCCCAACAGAGGTTGGCTTCTCTGTTTATATATAAACAAAGTCCCTCTCAACAAATGTCAAATGTCTTTGTGCTTTAAAATATCCCAAGAATGGATGTGGCTGAGGTATCTAATTGTAACTTAGAGGTTATTTTGCCCAGTCTAATTCAGTAAATATCGACTGACTTAAGAAAAACAATGTCATGTGCTACTGGAAAACTAGTGTGAGACCCAAGTCCCTGACCTCCAGAAGCTTATTATCTAGTAGTTGGGAGCCCTGGGCATGTCAGCTATGGGCTCTGCCACACTTAATTTCCCTACAGAGGAGAAATCTGCCCCACTTAGAGCTCCCTTCTCAGAGAGATAGCATCAAGCTATTCCATGTACAGCAATGGCCACTTATTGGGTCAGGACCATGGGGATAGCCTAAGAGCTACCCCCAATAGGGCTAGGCAGTGGCCTTGAGCAGGCTGGCATGGAAAGATGAGCTGGACCAAACCTATGAGAATGGGAGCTAGGAGCTGGGTACACATGGAGGAGGCAGAGGGCAGATACATGGGTAGGAGCTTGGTTTTTAAAAGCCACATCCTGGAAAGAAACTCCTGTGAACTTGCTTTACTACAGTTCTTATCTTTTCTGAGGCCCAGCTATTTTCTTTTTTCTGGGTTCCTCTGTACACATACCCTTTCAATACCCTCACATTAATACACACATCTATACAAACACACCCCCATTACTGCTACACTTATGGTAACAAGAGAATCTCTATTCCTGATCAAGAGGCAAAATGAGTAAGAGAAGTCACATGGTAACCATGGTAAGAGTTGGAGGGTTTGTGATCTTAAATCTTCAGTCTGGATGTAGTTTGCAGCTTACCCAAGCCTGACATGGCCACAGGGATTGTAAGCTCCACGAGGGTGTTTATTGCTATATTTCTTAGCTCAGCACCTGCACAAAGTTGGTGAATAATACATACTGGTCAAATGAATGAATGAATAGACTGGGAACCAGAAAGATTAACTGAGGATTAGTGTTGGCTATCTTCCTTGTGTCATGATTTCCTTCCCTGCTGTTCCATGCCCTGGGAAGCTGAACTATAGTTACTACATTCCAGGGTTTCTTTGTCCTCTGACTTCCAATGGGGAACCCTAGCCAGAGATCAGAGGAAAGAAGACAAGTGATATTAGCCAAATGGGGAACCCTAGCCAGAGATCAGAGGAAAGAAGGCAAGTGATATTGGGATAGTCACATCTACATTGAAGGCTACATTCTTGTCAGGTACCCCTTTGCATATCACCCTTCTGCCTCCTGATTCTCTCACTTCTTCAGGCTTAGATGTGATAATGACTCCCAGCCCAAGGTAACACCAACCCTTTTTTCTTTCCTCACCAACCTTTGTAAATAATCCCTTTATTAAATGCTCCTCAGAGCACCCAGTGTGAATATACCATCTGTTTCCTGCTGAGCCCCTGACTGATAGAGGTTCCAAAACTCAACTGTACACTTTTTTGCTATCTGGTTTTTACTCTGTACTAGTACATTCTGCTCAACTCTATTGACAAACACTCATTCTTTCACAGAAGCAAGTTGGCTAGGAGGAAGTTTGCTCAAACAGGCTTAGTGTGAGGTCAGAGTTGTGGGATGGCAGAAAGGGAGCAGTGGAGTGTCCTACCTGAGTGCCAGTAAATATACTGCATAAACACTAAGTGAGGAAGACAACCTCATAGTTATCTCTCTCAGGATGAAGTCTGGGTTTGACCTTCCTTTAGACAAGAAAGTTTTCCTTCTCAGACAAAATTAGTTTCTTTGGCTAAAATGCTTTGTTATGTTGTATTGCACAACCACAAAATAATAATAAAAAAGGTTCTCTTGTTGAGAAGGCCTTTGCTTTGCTCTAACCACCAAGTTAATTTACCCAAATTAATGCAGCAGAAGCAGAGTGGGGCTGAAATCTTCTTTTCTATGTCATTTTTGCTTTAAATATTGATAAGCTCTTGAAAAGCAAGAGTTACTGAGCATATCAAGCTGTGTTCCTCTTTCAGCCTTTAGTGTGAGGTTAAGGAGAGTGGGTGGAAGCAGTATGGCTATTTTTATTTTTATGATAATTTACCCTCTCTGAACACACTAATGGGGAAAAGTACATTTTAAATTTCTAAAATGGAGACTAAAAGGGGCTCAAATGAACCAAAGCTGTCTCTCATCTCTAAGAAAAATATCCTCTGTCAGCTCTTTGGTGCATATTATCTTGTCTACTTGGAATCTGCTTTTAAAGCAGGTTTCCCACTGGGCAGATTCAACAGTATCTAAGATAGAAGCAACTCATTTCCTACCTAAGACTCAAATGGAAAAACACAGGATCTGAATTTATTTGTTCTCTTCTTTTTCCCATACCTTATCCTTTTTAAAAAGGATATACTGGTTTCTTAACTCCCCAATCCTTTGGCAACAGACATCTAAAAGAAAGAATCATGCAGTAATTATTAATTTTGCATGGGATCAACTCTGGCCTCAGCTTTCATTTGAGATGCAGTTACATGAAAAACAGACTGCGTTAATTTCATTCCCTCCAGGGTTGCTTGGCAACAAAGCCTTGTTCCAGATCATCTCTTCTCCTTGGCCCAGAGTGATCTCTTTGGGGTGTTGCTCATGTTAAGGCAATCATCACATTGCTGCTGTTGCTTCTGAATGTGTCCCTGTGGTTCTGATGGCACAGAGGGGTGGTAGATTTGTTCCAGCCATACTGTCTGGGGTCTATATAAGCCCTGAGCTTGTCAGCACGAAGAATGAACTATACGTGGGGAATTTGGAAATCAAACAATTGATGTTAGGCAGAAAATAATAAGAACATGAACAATGTCTAAGGTGATGCTCAAGAGCCATGGGGCTGAGACAGTGTAAACACTGATGTCCTTTCTTGTTTGTTTGTTTGTTTTAAAATATAACTATGTCATAATTTGAAAATCTTTCTAAGCCATATTGTTAAATGGTAAGGTCCAGAATAGTATGCACAGGATTTTAGCTTTTGGCCAGAGAGTGGGAGAAGGAGAAGAGGGAAGCGATGCAAATATTTGTTTATGTTTGCATAAGGAAAAATACAGCTGGCCACCTGTGAGTTGTTTGTGAGGGGTGAGAGTGATGGAGTAGAAAGGGCAAAGGTGAAAACAAGATTTTTTACCTGAGTACTTCTATATATTATTTTGCTTTATAAACTAAAAGAATGTGTTACCTAGTTGAAAAATTATTTTGAATATACATAGCAGAGTAGGAAAATGCGATGCTTGACCTCTTCTTCTACTGCATCAAAACTACAACTAAATTATAGAAAAACCACCATTGAGACTAGCTGAACAGAACTCCTATAACTAAGGATATAAAGAAGAAGCCACATGGAGACTGGTAGGAGGGGCAGAGCACAAAATGGGCTGGTCCCACTCTGTTACTAACCACATGTGTGATGGTTAGGAATTAATTAGGAGGAACATCTCAGCTGCAGAGGTGCCCCCTGAGAAGCAAGGGGTCTCAGCTTCACACTGGGTTCCCCAGCTCAAAACACCAGTTCTGGAAAGAGGAATTTCATAATATCTGGCTGTGAAATTATTGAGTATTTCTCCAGGTAAGATGAAGGGCTGCTGTAGACCCAGTTGTACTCCTAAAGGGCCCAAACAAAGACTCACTCACTCAAAAACACTCACCCTAAGCTCCAGTGAAGGAACAGAAATTAGAAAACACCAGGCACATATGGAGAGAAACTGAACTGTCTGGCTGGAGAGGCTGCACTCTCTAGAATTAAAGTACTGTCAGGCGCCATTGTTCTTTTGTTGATCCCTCCCCCCGATACAGCCAGCAGGCATAAGTAGGTGCCATATCTGAGTCCTCATCAACTTGGCTAACAACACTGGCCCCAACCTGGTGATTCCCTGAGACCCACCCAAACCATGCACCAGTCCTAACCTCCTTCAGTGGTTGTTCCTCACAAGCTACTGGCCTTGGCCCATACTGTGACCCTTCCTAAAATCTCTCAAAGGTCCATGAACCCCAAACAAATAGTGACTGGCCTCAGCATGTCCTATAACTCTTGCTAAATGGCCCTCAAACTAGTGACAGCTGGCCTTAGTTCATAGCATAGCCTCTCCCAGACTCCTCCAAGTTCAGCACAGGTAGCCACCAACTGCAGATTACTTTGTAGCTCCTACCAGATGGTGCTGGGCCAGGCACAGTCAGTGGCTGACCTGGGTCTGCATTGGAGACTCTGCCAAGAGGCCCCAGAACAATCACACCTGGTGCCCAGCTTCAAACCACACCAGAGCACCACCAAATTAGGTCCACACACCATAATACCACCCAATTAGCTCCACACACAACACACCCAAAGGGTAGACTTGGCAGTTGCCAGAACCCCACTAAAGTAAATCCCACTCCATGGGATCTGCCATCACACAGAGCTTCTCTGCTGTAATCATAACCTGTCCTTACAAGTCAGCCAGCTTGATGATCAGTCCCATCCAGTGATGTACCAATAGCAATCAAGGCTCAACTACAATGAGAGGGCACACACACCCCACACAAAGTGACCAGGGAGGATGCACCACTGAGCCCTACAGGACACTTTTTACATAAAGCCACCCTGCAAAGAGTGAGAGATGTAGCAGATCTACTTAATACATAGAAACAAACACAGAGAGGCAGCCAAAATGAGGAAATGAAGGAAATATGTCCCAAATGAAAGAACAGGACAACACTCCAAAAAAAAAAACTGAAATGGAGACAAGCAATCTAACAGATACGAAGTTCAAAACACTGGATATAAGGATGCTCAATGAAATTAGGAGAATAGATGAACTCAGTGAGAACTTACACATGATAAAAACCATAAAAAAGAACCATTTATAAATAAAGAATACAATATCCAAAATGAAGAATACAGAAGATGAAATCAACATCAGATTAGATAAAGCAGATAATTAAATTGGCAATTTTGAAGACAACATAGCAGAAAACACCCAATCAGAACAGCAAAAAGAAAAAAGAATCTTCCAAAATGAGGATAATTTAAAAGGTCTCTGGGACAACATCAAGTGTAATGACACTTGCATCATAGGCGTACCAAAGGAAAAGACAAGAGAGCAAGGGATTAAAACCTATTTGAAGAAATAATGACAAAATACTTCTATAACTGGACAAAGAAACTAGATATGTAAATCCAGAAAGCAAAGAGAGTCCCAAACAAGATGAGCCCAAAGAGTTCCATACCAAGACACATTATAATTAAAGTGTCAAAGGTGAAAGACAACGAAAGAATCTTAAAAGTAGCAAGAGAAAAGCAGTTAATTTTGTACAAGGGTATGTCCATAACACTGTCAGCTGATTTCTCAATAGAAACTTTGCAGGCCAGAAGGGGTTCGCACACAATATTTAAAGCAATGAAAAGCAAGGACCTACAACCAAGATTATTCTACCCAGCAAGGCTATCATTTAGAATTGAAGAAGAGATAAAGAGCTTCACAGACAAGGAAAAGCTAAAAGAATTCATCACCACCAAACCAATATTACAAGAAATGTTAAAGAGACTGCTTTAAGAAGAAGGAAAAAAAATTAAAGATATGAATAACAAAATGGCAACAACTACATATCTGTTGACAATTACTTATTTGTAAATGGATTAAACACTCCAGTCAGCAGACATAAGGTGACTGGATGGATAAGAAAACAAACCCTTACATATTCTGTCTACATGAAACAGATTGGAAGACACACACCAACTGAAAATTAAGGGATAAAAAAGATATTTCATGCAAACAAAAATTTAAAAAAAGAGCTTGGGTGGCAATATTTATATCAGACAAATACACTTTAAAACAAAGGCTATAAGAAGAGACAAAGAAGGGCATTTCAAATATGATAGTTAAGATAAGGAAGTAACCTATCATCCATGATGGATGGTTGGATAAAAGAGGTGTGGTACATATATTCAATGGAATATTACTAGGCCATAAAAAGAATAAAATCTTACTATTTGTGATAACATGAATGGACCTAGAGGGTATTATGCTAACTAAGTCAGATCAAGAAAGAAATACCATGTGGTTTCACTAATATGTGGAATCTACAAAACACAATAAACAATCAAACACAAACTCATAGATACAGAGAACAAACTAATGATTGCCATATGGGAGGGAGTTCGGGGGCTGGGTGAAAAACGTGAAGAGATTAAGATGTACAGATTGGCAGTTACAAAACAGTAGTGGGATGTAAAGTACAGCATAGGGAATATAGTCAATATTATTGTAATAACTATGTATGATGCCAAGTGGGTATGAGACTTAACCAGGGGGATTAATTTATAAGTTATATAAATTCCTAATCACTATGCTGTACACCTTAAACTAATATAATATTTAATATCAACTGTAATTTTTAAAAATTTTTAGTGAATAAAAAAACACATGAAACAAAATGTTAGAAACCAAGTCCATGTTGTTAAAGTTTGGCAGTGTTGAGAGAGTTGGGTAAAGGTGATTCATTGTACTGTTTACGTAACTTTTTTTGGTAATTACAAAATTATTTCAAAATTAAAGTTAAAAGGAATGTTGTCAGTATTAGCAACTCTAACAATTTTTTAGGCTTTCCTTCCTGTTTCACATCATTCTTTTATAAAGGAAGTCAACCTGAATGTTTTTTTTTTTTAACAATTTTAGCAATTTGGTAGGAAATGGGCTATCTTTGAACATTATGAGCTGGAGAGAAAAGCCCTCAGCTAGGAACATTAGCTTTAATCAAAATGTGGTCCTATCCATGTCCCAAATGGCTTCAGCAGTGGCCCTTAAAGATCTGAGGAGAAATAAGTGACAGCTATCTTAGGAACTGGCCTGAGTATGGAACTCCCAGCATGAAAGCATCACTCTTTTGTTCACATAAGCCCTCAATTGTGCCTTCATGATTTTTCTGGACATTCTTCAGTGTTTTCTTTTATTTCTACAGCAGGCAGCCATCATTTCATCTCCCGAATCACTCTATTTGTGTATTTCTCTACCAGACTAAGCTCCTTGAGGGTAGGTACAACAGCTGAGTCATCAACATACACAGCTCCCGTGGTATAGCATAAGCACATACTTTCTTCTTTTTATTTTGAAATAATCATAGATTCATATGAAGTTGCTAAAAAAAAATACAGAGACGCTATAAGTGCTAATATTTTTAAAAAAGAGGAATCTAAAATCAATAACCTAACTTTTTACCTGAAGTAACTAAAAAAAGAAGAGCAAACTAAATCCAAAGCAAGTAGAAGGAAAAAGGAGGGGAAATTAGAGAGGAAATAAATGAAATAGAGAATAGAAAAACAATAAAGAAAATTGATAAAACCAAAAGTTGATTTTTTTAAAAGATCAACAAAATTGACAAGCCTTCAGCTGGACTGACAAAGATAAAAGGAGAGACAACTCATATTACTTCAACCTTACAGAAATAAATACTATAAGGGAAAACTATGAACAACTATATGTAGATAAATAATATAGATGAAATAGAGAAATTCCTAGAAAGACAAAAGCTACTGAAAATGAGTCAATAAGAAATAGAAAATCAAAACTACAAGATACCACTTCACACCCACTTGAATGGCTATAATCAAAAGAACAGACGATAACATGTATTAGTGAGGATGTGGTGAAATCACAACTTTCATATACTGATAGTGGGAATGTAAAATGGTACAGTATCTTGGAAAATTGTGTCAGTCCTTCAAAAAAGTAAAACAAAGTTACTACGTGACCCTAAAACTCTGCTCATAGGTATATACTCAAGAAAATTGGAAACGTTTAAAAAAAACTTGTATGTAAATGTTCACTGGAGCATTATTCACAAGTCAAAAGGTGGAAACCACCTAGATGTCCATAGATTAATGAATAAATAAACAAAATGTGGCATATATATGTAATGGAATATTACTTAACCATAGAAAGGAATGAAGTACAAATATATACTCCAATATGGATGAATCTTGAAATCATGCTAGGTGAAAAAGCCAGATATAAAAGAACACATATTGTATGATTCCACCTAAATGAAATACCAAGAATAGGCAAATCCACAGAGACAGAAAACAGATTAGTAGTTTATAGAGGACAGGGGAGGGTAGAATGGGGAGAGATTACTAATGCATATGGATTTCTTTTGGGGGGATGAAAGTGTTCTTAAATTAGTGGTGATAGTTGCGTAACTGTGACTATACTAAAAAACACTGAATCGAATGCTTTAAATGGTGAGTTTTAGGGTATATGAGCTATGTGTCTATAAGAAAAAAGAATGAATAAAATCAACAGTTAATGCCTTTAAAAAATGTCATGAGAGATTCCATTTGCCCTTTACTCATTTCCTCTAATGGTAACATCTTGCATAACTCTCATACCATATCACAACCAGGAAAATGACATTATACAATCCACAAAGCTTATTCCAGTTTCACCAGCTTTACATGCACTTGTGTGTGTATGTATGCATGTAGATCTATGCAATTTTGTCACGTGTGTAACCACTATTACAGTTAAGATACAGAACTGCTTCATCACACAGATCCTTCCTGCTACCTGTTTGCACTCATGCCCTCCCTTGTCCCTTCATCCCTAAACCTTAGCAACCACTAATCTGTTCTCCACCTCTATAATTTTATTTCAATAATTTAACATAAATTGTCATATGTTATATAAATGTTATATAAATGTAAGCTTTTGAGTTTGGCTTTTTTTTTTTTTTTACTCAACATAAGTCCCTTGAGATCCATCTAAATTGTTGTATGTACCAATAGTTCATTCATTTTATTTATTTTGATAACACAGTATTTTATTCTGTCCATTAATAACTAATATTTGAGAATATTCACAGTATAAACAGAACTTATCTAAGAGAAGTTTGACTTACTTTTTTTATACCTCAATACTGGGTATTAATAAGAGATAGTCAAAATAATTATGGCCAAATTATTATTTCAAAAATTTATAAATAAATGCTGGATATCAGTATGTCTGCATGTAACTCAGATTTTGGTGTAACATTCTTTGGATGCAAGAAAGAACATTTAGTTTACTTTGCTAATAGGAATATCTCTTAATGCTGGGATGGCCTCTCTTGATATTTCTTCTGCTGCCGGTTTTTAGAAGAGTTACCTGTGACTGTATGAATGGAGTTGAATGGAGTGATACTTGTTTTAACTCAAAATAAAAATACATAGCTAGTTACTGTAAATGATTATGATAAAAATAAGGAGGTAGATAGGTAATGCAACTGCCCAAAAGTTTTGAGGACAAAATAGTAAGCTAAGAGTTCAGCCAAAATTCAGGAATAAAAGCCTACAAGAAATATAGTATAGAGCCAAATTGGGAGTTTAAGAACAAAGCTATAAATTGCTCTTTCTGGCAATGACAACAGTGAATATTCCACCATTTTCTCAGTGTCTTTAGATAATCTCACCACTGAGTTCTCTGCACAAGCCCCGTGGAGGGGTGAGGTAGAGAGGAAAAAATTGAGGGAAAGGCAAAGGCGCGATGTTGCCCACATCCTGGGCACAGGTGCTCTGGGACCCTCTCCAGGGCTGTGGAGGGACCACACTCATTCTTTTCATTTTAAAATAATTTTTTTTATTTTTAGAAGTTTTAGATTTACAGAATTATTGTGAAAGTAATACAGAGAATGTTCATATACAACACATCCTGTTTCCCCTGTCATTAGCACTTCACATTAATATGGCACATTTGACACAGTTAATCGACCAGTTAACAGATACATTCTTATTAACTAAAATCCATACTTAAAATTCCCTCAAATTTCCCCTATTGTCCCTTTTCTCTATTAGGATCCCATTCAGGATACTATATTATGTTTTGCAGATACACACACACACACACACACACACACACACACACACACACACACACACAGACTCTTTTCAACAGTGACTGTTTCTCAGATTTTGTTTTTTTGATGCCTCTTGAGAGTTTTGAGGAATCTTGGTCTGCTATTTTGTAGAATGTCTCAATTGCTATTTGTCTAATGTTTATCTCATGGTTATACCAGGGTAATATGTTCTGGGGGGAAGACCAGAGAGGTAAAGTGCCATCCTTATCACATCAGATCAATATGACTTATCACTGCTGATGTTACCCTTGATCGCTGGCTGAGACAGTGTTTGTCAGGTTTCTCTGTTGTAAAGTTACTCTTTTTTTTCTCTCCCTTTTCATACTAACCCATATTTAAGGAGTGAGGAATTATGTTTCATCCTCTTACGGGCAGAACACCTACATCAATTATTTGTAATTCTTCTGTATAGGAGATATATCTAATCTCCCCAATTTATTTATTTATTCAATCATTTATTTATATCAGTATGGACTCATAAATATTTATTTTATACTTAGGATATCAATACAATACCTCTTTATTCATTTTATTGTCCAATTTGTTCCTGCTTTGGCCGTTAGGAGCTTATATCTCTATGGTAAATGACTATCATTGTGGAGTTTTCTGAATTTTGTTTTTGTTTTATTTTTGAGCATTTTAAAATTTCCAGGCACTAGAATATGCTCTAGTCTCAAACTGTATCTTTCCTGTTCCATTCCTAGAATCAGTCTTTTCTCCAAGAAGCTTCTTTTATTGAAGAATAGTGTCAGAGACCAGGAGCTGGGCTCTAGGTGTGTTTATTCTTACTAGGGTGTCATTTCTTTCAGGCCTTCCCAGTTTACAGAGCAGATAAATATGGGTGTGTATAGTAACACACATTCATTTCTACCTGTAACTACTTGTACCTATATTAATCTAAACGTGAGTTCAGACTATTTCTAACTCTAATCCATTACAACATAGATTATTCTAGCATCTTCCCTTGCTTATCTATAACCTACCACTCCAACAAC
Source organism: Macroglossus sobrinus (assembly GCA_004027375.1). Taxonomy (NCBI): domain Eukaryota; kingdom Metazoa; phylum Chordata; class Mammalia; order Chiroptera; family Pteropodidae; genus Macroglossus; species Macroglossus sobrinus. Next base: position 40,581 of record PVKZ01000983.1, on the reverse strand, counting down.
CTGATTCCCATCACTCATCATTCATTTATTTAATTCTTCAATTCCAATATAGTACATGTAAAGTGGTTTCAGAATTGTTAACCCATACCCCCATGGGAAATGGTACTTATATATAATTTCTTTTGCTTTTCATCTTAGACTCTTCTCATTTCCAAAGTCACTTAGGTCAGCACCTTATTTCCCTACCTACTTCAGTAAAGTTGTTTCATACATTTGGAATTTTGCCACATTTTGTATTCCATCATGGGATCTCTGAACTGCTAAATGTTTTTTTCTTTTTTTGAATTTGCATACATCAAGATTTACTCCTTGTGATGCAAACCTCTATGAGTTTGGAAAAATGCTTAATGTCTTGTATTCATCATTACAATATCATACAGAATAGTTTCACTACCATCTTCTTGTTTCACTTTTTCAAGCTTCCCCCACTCTGAATCCCTGGCAGCTGCTGATTTGTTTACCATCTCTATAATTTTGCCTTTTCCAAAATGTTTCATAATAATTGGACTCACATAGTATTTTTTTTTCTTCAGACTGGCTTCTTTCACTTAGCAGTATGCATTCAAGATTTATCCATGTCTTGAACAGCTTGTTTCTCTTTCTTTACTGTATAATATTCCACTGTATGGATATACCAGTTTGTTTAGTCATTCATCTACTGAAGGACGTCTTATTTACTTCTAGTTTTTGGCAATTGTGAATCAAGCTGTTATGAACATTCTCATGCAGGTTTTTGTGTGACCATAGTGTTTGAACTGGTTAGGACATCAGTTTTCAAATCAGAAGCATGATTGCTAGATCATATGTGGTAAGACTATGTTTAATTTATAAGAATCTGCTAAACTATTCCCTAAAGTGGCTCTACTACTTTGTATTTCCAACAGCAATGAATGAGAGTTCCTGTTGCTTCTTATCCTCCCCAGCAGTGGTATTCAGTTTTTGGATTTTAAGCCATTCTAAGAGGTATGTAGAGGTATCATGTTATTGCTGTAATTTGCAATTCCCTAATAACAAATGATGTTGAGCATCTTTTCATATACTTATTTACCATTTGTAGATCTTCTGTGTGAGGTACTGTTCAGATATCTTGTTAATTTTTTTAATTGAGCTGTTTTCTTGTTGAGTTCTAACAGTTTTTTGTATATTTATATGCAAGTTCTATATATGTGTTTTGCAAATATTTTCTCTAAGTCTTTGGCTGTCTTTTTATTGTTTTTACTGTGTCTTTTGCAAAGAAGACATTTTTAATTTTAATGAAGTCCAATTTGTTCATCATTCTTTCCTGGATCATGCTGTTAGTATTATATTTAAAAACTCATTACCACGCCCAAAGTCATGCAGATTTTCTCTGGTGTTATCTTCAAGAAGTTTTATAGTTTTTCACTCTACATTTAGGTCTATGATTGATTTTTAATTACTTTTAATACAAAATGTAATGTCTGTGTCGAGGTTCAACCATCACCATTTGTTCAATCACCACTTATTGAAAACTATCTTCTCTCTATTGAATCAATTTTGCTCTTTTGCCAAGGATCAATTGGTTCTATTTGTGTGGGTCTATTTCTGAACTCTCTATTTCATTAATCTATGTGTCTATTCTTACATGAATACCATGTTGTCTTGATTATTGAAGCCTTATAGTAGGCTTGAAATTCAGTAGTGTGTCTTCCAACTTTGTTTTCTTCAGTATTGTGTTGACTATTCTAGGTCCTTTAGAATCAATTTGTTATTTACAAAATAACTTGCTGAGATTTTTCTTCTGATTATAGTAAATCTACAGATTTGGTTGGGAAGAACTGACATCTTAACAAATTAGTGTTCAATCCATGAACATGGAATGTATCTCCATTTATGTAGATCTTTGATTTCTTTTCATCAGTGTATTTCCATTTTCCCTATACAGGTTCTACATTTATTTTGTTAGCCTTATATCAAAGTATTTTTTTTATTGAGTGCTATTTTAAATGCAATTGCTTTTTGAAATTTCAAATTCCAATAGTTCATTGTTGGTATATAGGAAAGCAATTGGCTTCTGTATATTAACTTTGTATCCTGCGACTTCACCAAACTTACTTATTAGTTTCAGGGCTTTTTGTTGTCGTTATTGTTGTTGTTGGTGGTGGTGGTTCTTTGAGATTTTCATATCATCTGTGAAAGGGAGTTGTATTTTTTCCTTTCTAATTTATATACCCTTTACTTCCTTTTCTTGTCTTAATGTACTAGCTAGGAATTTCACTATAGTGAGAGAGGACATCATTGCCTTGTTCTTAATCATAGAGAGGAAGTATTCAGTTTCTCACTATCAAGTATGATAAGCTATAGGTCTTTTGTAGGTGCTCTTTATCAAATTGAGGGAGTTCCTCTCTATTCCCAGTTTGCTGAGTTTTTATCATAAATGGTTGTTGAAATTCTAATTAATTATAGATTACAAACAGAATATTGACTTTAATAGAATCCACCAATCTTATTTAGATTTCTTTACTTTAACTTGTACTTGTGTGAGTGTGTGTGTGTGTGTGTTTGTACAATTGAATCACATGATTAAGTTTGTATATCCACCACCACAGTCAAGATACAGAACAGTAATATAAGCACAAGTCTCTCTCTTGCTTCCTTTTATAAGCACATCCATCTCCATCTTGTTTCTTCTCCCTACATCCCTAATACCTGACATTCACCAATCTGTTCTCTATTTTTACAATTTTGTTATTTTAAGATTATTATATGAATTAAGTTGTACAGTATCTTCTTAGATGGGCTTTTTTTTTTCTTTTTGGATTCAGGATAATTCCCTTGAGTTCCATCAAGTTGTTCTGTATATCAATAGTTCACTCCTTTCTATTGCTACATAGTAGTCTATGGTATAGAAGTACCAAAGTTTGCTGAACCTGTTGAAGGACGTCTAGGTTATTCCTTTTGGGCTATTGTGAATGAAACTGTTAAAAACATATACAGGTTTTTGTGTGAGCATAGGTTTTTTATTACTCTAAGTTAAATATCCAAGGAGTACAATTGCTGGATCATACGATAAGTAAATGTTTACATTTGTAAGAAACTGATCAACTATTTTCCAGAGTGGCTGTACCAGTTTACATTCCCACCAGCTATGTATGAGTAATTTGGTTTTTCTGTATCCTTGCCAGCACTTGTGTTATCATTAACATAGTTTTAGCCATTCTGATAGATGTGTACATACTTTCATTTGGAAAACATCTTGTATGCCAGGCTCAAAGTTAGGCTCTTTGATTGTGCAGGAGACCCAGCTCCCACATATGAGAGTTTGGAAAAGCAGGATTAGAGCAGAAGAGGAAAACAATCCCTCCAAAGTCATCCCTACAAGCCCTATGGGCTGACCAGTAATAATGTGTGTTGGTTGATAAACTATGAGGCCCTAACAGGAACCTGTATCAGAGACATCTCTGTGGTGCTCAAAGAGTAAAAATTCCAACAACTCTGTGGAAGGATTAGGGAAGGAAATCACTGTTTGAATCCAGCCAGAGGCTCAAAGTTGGCTACTTGAAATTCCAGGAAAATGGAATGGCATTACTCTCTGGGTTTCCAAAAAGAGGTTCAGAGTCTATCTATGTTTTGCAAAGAAATAGGACAAAGCTAACAAAGGCCTGCCTGTGACAAAATGGAACTGATTTTCAACTTGAGAGAGTACCTTATCCCTTTCTAGTGGATTCTGTTAAAGGAGATTTCAAGATTATTATCCAAGTTCAATTCTCTCATTTTCCTCAATTTCTGTCTATTGTATCAAGCCTCAGGCACTAAGTCCCATTCATGGAGAGCTGTGGATATGGATAAAACCATGTTACTGTACAGTTCAATTGGATCTCAGTTATCTAAGATGTAGGGGGCTTTGATGCATGTGGCTTTTAAAAAAATAATACCCTAGACAAAGGTCAGTTTTGTCTGGAATGACACAGAACACTGTGCTCAGGACCTCATAGAGACACAATGCTATCAGGGGACTTTCTGTCCTTCCTGGCATACTTTCTCCACCCCTGGCCTTCCTGACCTTCACCCCAGGGGACACCTATTGTCTATACCCTGGTCTGATTTTTCTAAAAAACTATTTATACCCCACCCTACTCCAAAAAAGCTTTGAAGAGATTTAAAAATTAAAGAATTTTTCTATAGTACAGAACAATAAAAAGGAAGATGGAACCCAAACTAGTTAAAGAGAACAGAAAAATAGATGTGGCCAAATTAGTATTTAGCATCTACAATTATTATATTTTGCTTTAAAGAATGTTCTTAACTTCTAATACGCAAATGCAACAATACTCTCTTAGAAAGCCATCATTTGAGTTCCCTGTGTGATGTCTTCAAAGTTATGTTTAATTTATACATATTTTCTATTTCACTATTTTGTTATTCAATTACTGAGCTTTCAGTGGCTTATCCATTTAAGTAAATATTTTTAGAAAGATTTTCCAGTAGTCTAAGACTCCTGCTGATAGCAATTTACTCTTCTAGAAAACTCAACAGTTGCCCCTCCATTCCCCCCATGGACAGTATTACTGATCTCAAAAACTTTCTGATGATAGCCAGCAAAGACATGATAAAGCCAGTTTCTCAGAGAGAAAAATCGACTGATGAACAGATATACATTGAGGTACTCCTGTTAGGGACATTGTGTCTCTTGTCCACTAATGGGTCTTATACAGTGCCTAGGACATGTAAAGATTCAAATATTTACTAAAATTGTCGAGTGCCCTCTCTGAGCAGGATACTCTTCTCAGACAGTGTGGAAATGTGCACCAAAAAAAGATTCAGGAGTTTATGACCAGTGCCCCATATCCAACCCATACAAGGGCCATCATGGCACATCTATCTAATGATGGTGAAATCTTCAACTTCCTATGCAAAGACCTTTCGGAAGAGCCAGGATTCCCTTTGTGGTTCCCATCTTCTCTGGAGGCCACAGAACCACAGGCCCAGCATGTGAGACTGGAATGGGCATATCCACCAAAACACCTTGGCTAGTTGCATGTAGAGATATCCTGGCATGTAGTAACTTCCTCAAACACTTGACCTCTGGGGATGGCCACAATGACACCATTTCATTACTACTGAGGGAAACAGTAGCAAGTCAGATGTGAAATGACCTCCTAGATCTTTTAAATTCTGTGGTTATGGTTTATCACAACGCCATGACAAGATTGACTCAAACTGGGACCAGATCTCCCAAGCCACAGGCTTTACTGTCCCGTCCCCTCCACCATCTCTGGGCTGTGTTAATTCTGCCACCCGACTTCCCAGTTGCTGCTCTATCCTCTTTTCCAAATGCTTAAGTGCCCATTAGATGACTGTGCCACCCAGATGCTGTAGCACTTTATGTCTGCCTCTGCCCTCTCAGGCAATGGGTAAATTCAGGGTGAGAGAACCAACTGAAATACAATAAAATACACACACACCATGCTCCAAAACCCTAATTTTGAGAGTAAAGTCCTCACCCTGTTTAACTAGACCATAATATTTCTCTTTTTAATAAATACTGTAACAGAGTACAGCAGGTTTCTCAACCTTGGCACTATTAGCATTTTGGTCCAGATAAGTTTTTGTTGTGAGTGCCGCCCTATGCACTGTAGAATATTTAGCAGCACCTCATGCTTCTGCTCTTGAGATGCTAGTAGCAGCCACTTCGGAAATGTCTCCATTTCAGATGTCGGATGTCCCGAGTGAGAACTTCTCAGGTAGAGTAAGCAATACAATCTGAAATTCTGATGTACAAAAAAAGCCAATGAATACATCAGACCAAAGCTGATGGAATTTAACCTTAAAAACAAGCAAAATGTCAGTAATTGGTACTGACACAGGAGTGATGCAAGCAGGGGGTTCATTGGCCCAGTATAAATGGTCTGATTATTTTAAATGCTTGAAAGGGAGGCCAGACCACAGGCCATAAAATTCCATCCCCTATATTAAATATCCTCCGTCACAGAACAGAAAATGACTGTACATTTTTTTTTTTTTAAAGAAACTAAAAGCAGCTGAGACCTTTGGGGGAAAGGAAGAGAGAACAGGACTGTGGGGAAGGAATATGAAAGAGAAAGCAGGAAGGAGTGGGTTAGGAATATGAAAGAGGAAGCAAGAAGGAGAGGTTGAGGGGAGATCTGCTAACCATAAGTTAGCCCTGTAAGTGCCATGGCCACTAAGCCCCCTTGCTCATGGTTGAACAGGCCACTCAAATCTCTGTCATGCCATGCACTCTAGGCTGGTTAGAATATCACACTTTTAGCCTGAATAAAAAAGATTCACTCACCACACTCCATGATTCCATGTGTTCAACAACCAACTGAAGATAGTTTTGTTAAAAAATGTTCCATGATGGGATTCCAATAACTTATATTAATAACAGACACTGTGCTAGGTGCTTTAGATACATTCGTCATCATTAATCCTCTCAACCACCTAACTGAATAGGTCACTGAGATTTACCTAAGATCACCAACCTACCAAACCAGAGAATTTTTAGTTGCACTTGTCTGACTTTGACACAGCTAACCCATCCTAGGACAGTGCTTCTAAAACTGCAAGGAAGGACTAATTGTTTTAATTTCCAATTCATCACAGTCTGATAATGTTGCAAGATACATAATTTTGTAAAATACAAAATAAAAAGATATGTACAAGCTCAAACTTATTATTACATTCTACATACTCTGTGAAATTGCTGTAAATGTTTCTAAACATTTACACTGAATTTCTGTACCAGTCTTGTCATGAAATGGCACTAAAGTAGTTGCTCCTAGTCATGAGGGCACACCAGGACACTTTAACCAAATACATGTACCTGCCTTCCTCCCAGACTCTGATTCTGCAGGCTAATCATGTTTAATAGACACTCTCCAGGGGATTCTGATGTCCATCCCTGGTTGAGAACTACTTGCTGCTAGTGGTGGCAAGTAGTGGTGGGAGGAAAGAGAAAGGACATGAATGCCAAGGAATTAGGGAATTCAGTAGTTGCCCTCCCTAATATCTTGCCACCTGGTGTTATTTCAGAATCTTTTCAACTTAAAACTTTTGATGTCTGGTTCAAGCATGAAATCTGAGCCACAAATTAAAAGCAGACAATTGCATAGTGAAGATAACCACTTCCATCTAAGATGACATCCCTATTATGTTTCTTCCTACACAGCCCTGCCTTTGTAAAAACAGGCCACCTGCATTTGAGGGATTCTGGGGATAGTCCAGCCTAGAGAAAAACTGTAAATTTCTTATTCCTAATTTGTCCCAGAGGACAGCAAGCTGGTAGCAGTCAGTCATTTTTAGAGAAAACCTGGAGAGAAAAGCATTCTACCTTTTTAGATCAAGGCCAAGAGCGATAAGTAAATGAGGGATGAGGCTTCACAAGAAAGACTCACAAATGACTTCAGTGAGAATAAACAGTGCTGGTGTATGTATTCCCTCCAAAAAAAAAAAAAAAGTCCAGTGACCTAAGTGACCCCAACAGAAGTGAGGATCAATAAGATGTTTGTGGGAGGAGGGAAGCAACAAATAAGCTGACTGAGCCAAAATACAATTTATTTCTTTTTTCCCCAATGATTACTTTTTATTAGTATTACTGGTATGCATATATGTGTTCAACTGACCCTACCACAATGTTAAACAAGTACATATAGAATCTGATGTACACATGTGTGCTTTCCTCTTTGTCCTAGTCCTTGATGGGTATGTTCATAGCAGGTACTCAATAAAATTTGGGAATATTCCTCCAATTTTATTCTCTAGAAAAGAATGAAAATTCCTTGATGGACAGTAGGTTCCCAGACTACATCAAGGGCTCATAAAAATCAATAAGAAAAAGACAAATGACTAAAAAAAAAAACAAAACAGGCATAGCTATGGACCATTTCACAGAAGACAGAATAAAAATAACAGACATAAAAAGGTGCTTGACCTCATTGATAATTGGGAAAATGCAAAGCAAAAGGAGTTACTGTTTTTGGCTCATTATATTGGCAAAAAAAAAAGTGTAGAATTATCAAGATACTTTCATATAGATACTTTATATGCTGCTTGTGAAAGTTTAAGTTGTATAAGCTACCTTAGAAGGCTATTTACCTCCTGGGTTTAAGGGATTCTGGGACCTGTGCTGGAGCCATTTAATATCAGTTTGCAAGAGCTGATTGTGTGTATGTCTTCTCAACTCCCAAGTTTAGTAAGGCCACATTATAAATCGACCATGGTGGGGAAACTCACACAGGGAAAATGGGCAAATGCTATAAATCAGTCCCTACCCCCTTCTTCAGAAGACTAACTGTTAAACACTTATTGCAGTCCACAGTCTATTTGCCAGAGTCTAAATCTAGAAAGCATATAACCCATGGTAGTGTAATTCCTGCGTTCTAAGATATATTCACACATGTGTACAGGGAGGCATGCACAAGGATGCTCACTGCAGCATTGTTTGCAATGGGGGAAATCTGGAAACAACTTAAAAATCCATTAATAGGGAATTTTTTAAAAACCACCAAAATTATATGTCTATGGAATACTAAGCAGCAGTTAAAATGAAGTACATTTATATAAACTATTGGAAGGAAAATCTTTACCCACTTAGGTCCAACTGCAGGGAAGGGGTTGCATAGGAACTGACAATAGACATATTAACAGGAGAAAAGAATACTATGCATGCAGGACCATCCTACAGTACTCCTATAGTATCCTAGAGTAGCTCCTAGAATAGGTAGGGGTTTATGTAGTATAAAATATAGAATAGGTAAAGGTTTGTATAGCAATATAATAAGGGAGGGAGTGCTTTAGGAATTCAAAGGATAGAAGGTTCTGGTGAGTTTTACTTCCACAATTCTTTTGGAAAGTCCCAATGCCAAAGCTCAGTGCCTCCCTGACTTGAGACAGGAGAGGGTGAAGGGGGAGAGTGCTAACAGCTGACTCTAGTAGTAAAAGCTCTGTTCTGCTCAGATAAGGGAAGTCCAGATGAGACCTCTTTCAGTGTCCCCTATAGCTCAGACGTTTCCACTTCGAAGTATTCTCTATACCAGTTAAGTAGCTTGTCGGTCTCTGCAGTACTAATTTGAAAAAAGTCTCAAGACATGTTGTTGAGGGAAAAGGCAATTTTCAGGACAATACATAAAGTATGATTGCACGTGTTACAGAAATACATGAAACAATATGGTAATCTCTTATGACTATGGCAATATAAGGATACAGAATGGAACAAGTCATCAGCAATCTTCAGTTCTTCTCCAAGACAAGGATAAAAGAATAGGACAAGAATTTAATCACAACTTGTCACTTCAAACCAGCTCCTTAACAAACCAAGCACGCAGTTAATTGGCTAAACTTCCAGGTGCAAAACTAGGTGTGGCATTTGATCTACAAAGAATGGCTCTGCTGTGGTTACTCAGCAACTACTTCTCTCCCGGGGCTCAGGCAGGGCAATAGGGACTTGCTGTGTCTTGCCCCTCCAACGATGGTTCTCGGGCTGCTTGCCCACAGGGGCTGCTAGTTGATTCTCTCTGGGTCAGGTCCCTAGTGAGGAGATTTCTCCAGCTCTTCAGGGACCTTCAGAATCAAATTCCCTTAGCTTTTTAATAACTGCTCCCTATGTGCACAGGGAGAGGGAAGGAAACTGTTTATTAAACTTTTGCATTATTTTCCCCCACTTATTAAAGTTACAAGCATACATATTGATGAAAAGAAAGATAAGCTTCTTCCATCTCTTGGCAAGGGGATTAGGTGAGTCTGATAAGTCTCCCACTAGATGTTCCTGGCCCCAGGTTATCTGGTTAGTTATTATTTATTTACTTATTATTTTTTATTCTACTTACTTTTACTTTCTGATAGTGAAGAAAAAGATTTTTCTGTCAATTCTCTAGTGAAGTGGTAGTACACTATTCAGCAAATCTATGGTTTAATGAGTCATACAATAACTTATCAAGTTATTTGCTTTCTTCTTACTCAGAGGGGATATGGAGAAAGGCACCTCCTTGGTTTATGAGTTCCAAAGCCAGGTGGTCCCTTTTGCCCAGAGGATTTGGCACCTTATTTATAGCCCTGTCCCTGGCCAGCCAAACCAAGTCAGATTGGAGCTACAGGGAAGACTGCAATGTTATATGGTCTGCCTGCCTTCTTGTGCCACTCTTTGGCTGATATTGGTAAATAGCAAATATAAATCCTTTGGGCAAAGTTTAGTGTGCATAGAGTAAAAATCTTCACCTCATTTAAGTCTTCTGCAACAGAACTCTGCTTTGAGGGAAAAAAAAAAGGAGGGGATATTTTATGAACTCTCATTCCTTTCTACAAACTGCTTGGAGGAGGTACACATGAATCTCATGGGCTAACAAGACAAAGGTTCCTTTTAAATGTTCTCCACACTTTCCTTTCCCTTTCCAGTCTCTAGCCCCTGGGGATTTAGGTAAGGAGGCAGGTAAGCTACCCTTGAAAGAATGGCATACCTCATTTTCCTTCCCAGTAAGCCAGGATGGACCCACAGCTCTGCTACAGAAACTGGGATGTGACAGAAATTACTTCTGGCCTCAACTCCCCAGGGAGGGAAGGAGCCTTGGGCTTTGTTCAGTTGAGCAGTCCCACGTCTGTTCCAGTCTTACTCCAGCTATGTTTAGCTTTGTTTGATTGTCTTCCATGGGAACACAGCTTTCTTAGCTCTCCATGTATGACAACACATCACCAAGGACTGAGCCCCAGATGATGAGCCGGATATGATCTGGGTTTGTAAACACTCACCAAGAGAAAAAGAGAGGTCCCTTCTATGAAGAGGTGTGACCCCACCCATCCTTGGAAATATGTTGTTTCCACCTCCAGATCCAAAGACATACACAAGCTATCCTTCACAAGCTCACCTGATCTTAAAAGCGTTGGCTTAAAATATCGTAATAACTATTATATGGTATCAGATGGGTACTAGACTTATTCATTGGGGTGATCACTTTGTAAGATATATAAATGTCGAATCATTACGTTGTACACCTGAAACTCATATAATATTGTATGTCAACTGTATTTGGAAAATAAATTAATTTTAAAAAAAGTTTTGGCTTAAAGTCTTTCCTGATGACTCCAGCCCCCACTGATCTTTGTCTTTGTTGAAACTCTCATAGCAACTGTACCTTGCACCATTCAATTTAGCACTCAATTTGGTTACTGACTTGTATTGCTTGTAAATGGTTTCATAGTTACTGGTTTCAGCTTCCTAAGGAGACAGTTCCTAACAATAGTAATTATGATGATAGCAACAGCAACATTTACACATGGCTGACTCTGTGCAGATATTATTTTCCACGTGTTAACTCATTTTATTCCCCCAATATCCCTGAGGTATGTACTACTGTATTATCACTTTATATTTTTATATCTGAAGACACTGAGACACAGAGATATTAAATAAAAACCCAAGGTTGCAAAACTAATAAATAAAAGAGCCAAGATTTGATCTAAGTCGAAGAGCCCTTGGGTCTCTAAAAGACACCTTGCAGACAATCTCCTAAATTCTAATTACTCCATGTTACCTAACCTTGTGAATTAAAATATATCATTCCTATTTTCAAATGAGAAAATTAAAGGTGCCTGAAGTCACATAGCTAGGACCCTGTGGAGAGCTCTGATTCAGATCTAGATCTAATGCTTTCTTTTTTCCCCACTTAATGGAAACCATGGATTTACTCAACTTAATCATCATACCTGTGTGGCTCATCTCATGCACAATTACAGGGACTTTTATAGGCCTACAGAAGAGGAAGGATACAAAGATGTGTAAGATAAGGTCCCTACTCTTAAGAAGTTCAATACCCTGGGGGAAATAGATGGGCAGACAGGGAGGTGTACTTAAATGCCATAGATGCTGTAATTGCAGTTGTGAAATTTCAGAAAGCACCAAAGAGAAGAGGCAGGAATGTTGAGAGATCCTTGGATTGTCACATAGGGAAATGAACTTAAGACTGTGTAAAGTTTTTAAATCCAAGGTTTTGTGATAAAAAATATTTTGTGACAAACTCTGTTGACCAGAAAATTCAACTAAGAGCATTTTGAGTGTTCTGGTACATTAGGTTTCTGCTATAAATAATAATATCCTTCAAATCCATTATAAAGTATTGTTATTTCCTAGGTTACCCCTGGTTCCACAAAGAGTGGCTAGAGGTGGTTACAAATTTCCTTCTAGGAACTCATGAAAATCCTGACACTGAATGAAAAATTCAGTGAATATGTATGTGCATGATTTTTTTTTTGGGGGGGGTGGGGGGGTGGGGGGGTAGTGGGATGGGGAGAGAATCAGTAGCTTTTACTGGATTCTTGAAGACATAAAGTGTCAGCCAAAAGTTAAGAGTCACTAAAATGATGCTTGGAAGATATACTTGAATATATAACTACATATACATAGTTACATACACACACACACACACACACACACACACACACACACACATATAACTATATAAACACACACACATAACCTTATTTTTGTGTGTATAGAAAGTGTATGGAAGGACACATACCAAACTGTTAATAGTAACTACTTCTGAAGAGATATTTTTAAAAGCAGAAGGCAAGGGAGACTTACTTTTGCTCCATACAATTTTATACTGATTTAAAAACTAAATAATTATTAATAATTTTTAATGAGCATGCACTACTTTTATAATTAAAATATTTTAAAAATCTGATCTCTGTTCTACACCACTGTGGGTAGACCATGTTGAGAAAAACACATAGTGAGGAAGTAGCTGCTACAGACGTTCTTAAATTAATTAATGAATGAGAGTTATGTTTGGGTCATGGTTGTCCAGGAGAATGATAAACTGCTGCTTACTTGGGTACTGTGGACAGCCAGGAAGCCTCATGTGGCAGCAGACTCATCTTATACATGGCACCCAGAGATGGGGGGCAATGAGTGGACAGTGAGGCAAAGGCCATCAGAAACAGCACCAGGCTCACAGAGCATCAGCAGCCTCTGCAGAGATACAGGTCTAATGTGCATGCCCGCTGCAAGTGAAAACTGACCTGCCTGCCTCCAAGGTCACATCTGCAAACAAAATCACTGTAGGAATTGTCAGCATCTAAACACAATGAGCAAGAATCTGGACATTTTTTACAAGCACATACTATTCTTTTGGAGCAGCTGGCAGGTAGAACACAGAACCAGAATACCCTTAAATCTCTTTCTGACCATGGTCTTTTATAAGTCCTCTGCCCTGTCTGTCCAGATGTTTCCTCATTTTGACAAGATGATAAAATAGCTTCTACCAAAAGCCACCGAATCAGTCCTTCTGAGAGCAGTGCCAAATTGTTGCCATAGATCAGACAACAGCCAGAATATGAATCACATAAAATCCCTATATTTATTTTTATTTCTTAATATAAAAACAGTATAACAACAACATTAAGGACTTTAACTACTTTCATCTTTCAGCCTAAATTTCTTTTAAATTAAGTTTAATCTCTTATTCTACTTGTGCTATCAAATCTATATTATTCCCCTTTCCATTCCTCCCTCTCCTACATCCTATGAATCGAAAGAACTTGAAACCTTAACAGCAGCAGGAAACAAAACTAAAAGAAGAGTAAAAGATCCTAATTAAAGTCCGTGGTGAGTAAATTATGTAAACAACCATATTTTGCTATCTGCTCATGCATAGGTTTAGTGTATTATTCTAACATATGAAGTGAACTTGTAAGTTCTGTCGGTTGACACCATTATCTGACAGGAAGCAGGCACAGGCAGGTTCCTTCATAATGAAGGCTAATTCAGGGCTGAATTCACTTGTGATGTTATGAGAGATAATTATGACCAACCCCAGATAAGAAAGAATTGACTGCACTTAGATAAAAATTGCTATGGCTTAAATTTTGAGGTAAATAACTGTATACTTTACAACTAAAATTAAGCTCAAACTAATTACGTTCTATTTGGGTTTTCCCTTCTGCTGGCTAAATCCTCATCTAAAATATCTTCAAAACCTTGGTCAGAAAGTTAGGCAGCTAATTATTAAGGTGGCTATTGTTCCACAAAGACCTATCCCTCCCATCATTCTGTTCTTTTAGGAAAATATCCATTCATTTCTAAGCTGATTCTAGATTACTTCCTTATATATCCTTGTCCCTTCACTAGTCTTGATAATTATTGTGCACTTCATAAAAAAAAAGATTTCCTAACACTGTTTAATATTTATTTTCTTTACTTTCTATTGATGTTTTTTCTAAATTTTCATTCAGTTCTAAAAAAAGAATTTCAGTAACTAACAGCTATTAACTATTTAAGATTTTAGATACTCAGTGTCACCCTTTCACCGCCTTCCTGCATGTACGAGGAATAAGTTCAACTAAATTTTAAAATGCTGTAATTTTCATCATTAAAATAAGACTGGGGGAAGAGAGGTTATATAAAGGAAAGAGGAGGCTATAATGGTGGAAATTAAGCCTTTACTGATGAAGCTGATAAAAATCAGAGCTTCCAAGAAAAGCCAGACCTGAAAATAAAGCTCAATCCTTTGCTCCTCCATCAACATGAGACTACTGAAGTTCGGAGTTTCTTTCTGACTTTATTCTAAAAGCAACTTTTGGCTTGCTGGACAGTTTCTAAAGAGACAAGTTAGAGTGCTTATTGCTCAAGCAGAGACGATTTTTCATGGCCTGATTTAGATTGTAGATTATTTTTATTTGCCCCACATTTCCTGAATTCAAAATAAAGCAGTTTTAACCTAGGATTACAGAGGTAGGAAACCTAGTAGGTCGGCTGGGATCCTTACGCCAGTATTCTCCTTCCCTGGTCCTTTCCCTAGAGAGGTGTCCTGGTTTAAGTAGCCCTTGCAAAAATTTACAAAAACAAATTAGTCCCAGCACATATGAAAACAGATAATATCCAATAAGGCAAAAAGGGAGCGATTTAGTCTCATACTTTCTTAGAGGGAATATAAACAGATATAACCTTTTTGGAGCAATTTGGTAGTGTTTATAAAAGTCTTGAAAACAGTGTGCTCCACTTCCAAAAAATTTATTCAGGGAAAAAAAACCTCTCCTTCTAGCCTTCATTCTGTTATCTCTGTATATTAGGTTGATAAGTAATTTAACTGTTCTTAGTGTGTTCTGCATTTTCACAATAGACTATAATAAACATATACTCTTTGTTAATCAGAAATTAAAAAATCATCAGTGCTTAGCATGAACCTTCAGCAACTAGTTTCTCTTATGATGATAGTAATGATGATTAAAAAAAAAAACACTTCAGTATACATTATCAGTTTTTCCAATGACCTAGAGTTTGGGACATAAAAAAGAAAGCCCCTGTCCATTTTGTGGCCATTACTTTCATAGGATGACTAAACAGAGTTTCAAACCATGACAATGACTTTCTCTCCCTGTGGGCCTATGGACTGTTCCTTCATGATTCCACAAACTTTCACTGGATATGTGAGTTAATACTAATGTAGTCGCTACAGTTCTTCCTTGACATCTGGAATCTCATTATCTGATGAGATATTTTTTATCTCCATTTTACTGCAGGAGACATTATCTAAATTCTTCTAGATCACATGACAGTAGCAAACCACACTACAATATTGCTTCAAGATGTTTTCTGAAGGGTCCACATGGGCTACATTTAAAACCTTCTGGTCGTTTGCCAACTGCTGGGATGGTTTTAATCAGGGAGGAAGACAGTCTGGGTGTTGGAAGAGCTCCTCAAATGTCTCCAAAATGATTTAGAAGAAATTACTTTACAGAAGAGGACTTATTCCTACCCTGGAATAAACTCATTAGAACTGACATATGATGTAACCACAGACCAAGAGAACTATGTTTTTTGAACATTTTACAACCCAAAAGCAATGAAGTTTTCTAAATGCTATTAATATTAGATAATGAAACCTGTTCAACAAGGACCACAGCCTCAATATATGGATTGACAGCTTCTTCCTCTTAGAATAATCTTGGTGTTTCATATAACTTCTCTACTAGGATCTAGTTTTTACCCTAGTTTTCTTGAAGAAATTTTCTTTAAAAGTTTTATTTGATGACTCAGGTAAGATTTTCTGAGGTAAAAACCTCACATTACCTCAGCAGACATTTTCCTCTTCCCACAATCCTGACTTGAGGCAAGTGAAAGGATGAAGTGATGAAGCCAGTTTAATTCTAGATTCCAGAAAAACCCATGTTTCTCAGTAGTTCATATAAAACCAGACACCCCTCCCCACTTCTGATTTGGGCAGAACTAATCCAAATACCTAAATCAGTTCCAGAAACATCTCCAGTTTTATTAATGAAGGAGGGTCAATAAATCTCTTCTAGGTTATCTAGGCAGGCTCCTCTAGACCTCAGCTCAGCACATACAGCACTTGGTCAGCCTTGTATGTACGTGAGTAAAATGTTTTTCTCCTCCTTTTCTAATTCTTATATAATTCATCATGCATAAAATCCTACCCGGGAATAAACCACCACCACAAGAATTTCTAAAGTTGACCCCAGCCTGGTCCTGGGGATAGGGTCCTGGAAGCCTCCTTCTTAAAAAATGCTTTTACAAGTGCCCTCTGCATGATGAAGTTTAAGAACTTCTGCAGTAGAACAACTGTAAAAGTGAAATAAAGAAATACCAGCAAGCAGAGGCAGGCAAGATTTGAATTTGAGGATTTAATACTAATGGGTGAATAATATTTTTTAAAAAAACAAAACAGTTCAGTAGGGAGGGATCATGAACATCTTTGCTTCAACAACTCTCTTCTTCAGCTAGGCTGGCTGCATCAGTGTGCTGATACTTTCTTCGACCTCTGAGAGCTTCTTCAGGACTTGGTTAACCTTGGCCTCATCAAATTCCAAACATAGAAATTCAGATTCCTAGAAAACATAAAAGGATGTTTTAGAAGAGACCCTTAAGATAGCCAAAGCTCTGAATCTGGCACGACCCCGCTCCAAAGGCCCTGACTCAGGCCTCTACACTTAAAAGAGATTGCCCAGCAAAGTAAATCTAACACAATGCCCTAAGTGAAACGACTTCTAATGAGATGTTTTATAAATGGTAAAGGTATTCAAATGTCAGATGTTCTCATTATGAGACACATGAGAAGTTCTTCTTGTCTATCATCACATCTGATCTCACAATAACTTTTAAGGTAAGTACTTAAGTATTGCTCTTTTACAGATGATGACCCTGAGGTACAGAGAGGTTAATTTGTATCACAAATTCAGAAAAAGGCAGAGTCAGAATGTGAACTACCTGCTCTGGCTGACTTGAAAGTCCATGCTATCTTCACAGTACCCTGCAGTGTAACAGTGAAAGAAGGATTTGAGTTGGTTCTGTGTTAGCCTGGTAATTGGGCTAACTTGGATTTTGTGATTATACTAGAAATTGTGACATGTTGTGACCAAATTGCTTGGGAAACATCAACGAGATAACTGAAAGAAAACCAGATCTTGAAATAGCCTTAAACATTTCTAGGGCCTTTCCACTTGCAGCAAGCCAGCTCTCCAAAATTTCCTTCACATTCCCTATAATCGCTGTTAGGATCAGTCAATCAGCCCTAGACTGGGTGGATAACAAAGAAAAAGGCCTTTGAAGTACCGTGATAGAAATTTCATGTGCACTAAACAAATCCTAGGTTCACACTGTTTTTAAGACAAGGACAAATTATATATATCCAAGAGTGATTATATTCAAGATCCTCAAGAACAGCAGTTATGCAATTTTAGAGCAGTATGAATCATTACAAATTATAAAATCATAAAATCCAATTGCCTTTTCAGATAATGAAATTGAGGCCTCAGACATGTTAAATGACATGCCTGTTGTCCCTCTGTTGATGGCAGAGCCACCAGATCAATGCTTTTTTCTCTACATCTTCCTCTCTAAATACAATGGAATTTCTCACTCTCATCTTTGTCTTCAGCTAAAAGAACCTTCAGGAGCTGACTTTGAAAAAGCACCTTTGCTGCTGCTAAGCTGCTGTGCTGAGTCTATACCAATGGCAGTGACTATCCCCCAGGAAAAAACAAGTACAGAGAGAACCAAGGGGCCTCTCGGATGAAAGTCTCCCAAAGGGATGGAAGGCAACTTTCCTGGACTACAGGGAAATTTCTCCATGTATGTGGATAGGAGAGGGATAGAGAGTGAGCTTAGACACTGTCAGGTTTTCATTTAGTTGAAAGCAAAACCCAATTTTTAAAAGAAGAAGAAGAAGCTCCCTGTGTTTGAGTTACAGGAAGGGTTATCTCCTTTTAGAAAAAAGAACAAATTTATGGCATATTAGGCAGTTCAGTTGGTTAAATTAAGAGCAGATTTCAAATTTGAAAGCCTATTATTCTTCATTCAGTTTTATTGAGATCTTTAGCTTGAATTTAAAAAAAATTTTAGCTTTTGAAACAGTGGTCTAAAAACTAATAATTACCAGAGTCTAACATATATATTCAGAAAATTGGCAGAAAAGGTGATGAAACCCATGTTTCACCTCAATGAGAGAATGTCTGTTATAATGATAAACCACCTGGTTTTCCATTTATATTGGCAGAGATTATCAAGGATAGTGCTAATAAAGATATGAATGCCTGAGCAGAATTTTTTAATAAATAGCCAGGATCTTTTCTGAGATGGAATTATCAATTTAAGTTTAGTAATCACATTATCTTTGATTAGATCTCTTAAGTATTGATGAACCTCAGTTTATTTTTAAGGGAAATCAAATACTAAAAAGAAATAACATGCTAGATAAAGAGAACCAAAAGTTAAATAAATATATTCCATCCACTCCCGATCTTTACCTCTCTCCCCTTGACACAATGCACAGTACGTCTTAGAAAGACACGTTTAACCACATACAACTTTTGAAGAAACAGTTTACCTGAAACTGTGTTATCAATGCCTAGCTTTGACTAGTTGTGCTATCAATATTTTATCAGGAATTCAAGAGCCTTTAAACTGGGGCTTAACACCTGAGGCTTTTTCAAATTTCATATTTCACTGTTGTACCCTATAGAAAGTACATCTAATACACTTGAAATTTTCTTTGGGAAAGCAGGTGATGTTTATTGAACCAGAGGCAGAAAGTACAGAGAAATTTGAAACACTTCACTTTTTTTTCCAGTCATCCATCTAGGCCTAACTAATCATAATCATGAGATATGGCAAGACTAAATTCCTGTATTTAAGTATCTAAGTCAAGAGTCAGAACCTGCTTCTTTTTAGCAGAGTGTAGCTACAGCATGGGGTAGACTCAGAAAGTGATTAGCCAATAAATAATCATTATTAAGACTATGTACTTTGTGATTATGGGGAGTATGACAATATATTAAATTCAAGAGTTTAAAAAACTATTTTAAATTAGAAAAAAAAAAAAGCAGAGGCAAAATATCAAATATTCACTCCAAGGACAAAAGCTAAAAAGTCATAAAACCCTAAGAAGGGATCCTGAGAGGCCACTGTCTCCAAACCACCGCCAACAAAAACAACTAGCTTTAATGACTTCCAGAGAAAGACAATGCATAGGTTCCTAAGGAACTCTTTTCCCAGGTAACCACTCTAACATTCTTCAGAAACTCTTGTCAAGCCTAAATTTTTAATGGTTTAGCTAAAACTCATTTCCTAGCAGGATCAGAGAGTATAACTAATTACTAGTTTACATAATAGTTGAAGGCTGTTATTAACCAAGTGTTTGGTTTTCCCCATCTACACCCTAAGCTACCTGTGGAGGAAGTCCATTTAAATGACTCCCTTATCTAGGCCCATAAGCATACTCTGAGCAATTCTTCGGCAAAACAATAACGTAGTGACAAAAACCAAAAATAAAAAAGGACTATGACTTATTAAATATCTAAGTGGAACCATTTAGAATAAATTCAACATAAAACAAAATAGAAATCCTATAGCCTATTTTTTATTATTATCTCTCATGCAAAATTTCCACAAAGCTTTATCCCCAATTTATTGGCATAATATTTAACATTATATTTAGCATTATAATACAACTTTGGCAAGTTCTAACATGTTGTAGTTTCTTTAAAAAATACTAAAGTCAGTAAATGAAGGGGGAAAGTGTGTCTTAGGATCCTGCTAAACAATACTGATTGAAGAAGGTCCCATACAGCTGGCCAGGTTTATTCCAAAATTTTTTCTTTTGGTTTTATTTAGTGACACAAAGGTATTCCTGGCTAAAGAAAAACTTGAGCCATCAGGCCTATCCCTCTGTTTGGGCTGTGTTTTCATAAACTTAAATTAACCCTCTAACCTGCAGCTGTGCCACTCTGTCCTCTATGTTTACAACTAGAGAGAAAACAAGGACATGCCACAAAGGTCAAAACTGGCCC
Organism: Macroglossus sobrinus; assembly: GCA_004027375.1. Classification (NCBI taxonomy): domain Eukaryota; kingdom Metazoa; phylum Chordata; class Mammalia; order Chiroptera; family Pteropodidae; genus Macroglossus; species Macroglossus sobrinus. Next base: position 20,307 of record PVKZ01000983.1, on the reverse strand, counting down.
TGGGCTTCTTGAAGAGCAATTATATAATAAATATGATTGATACCCAATAGCTTTGAACACTGCCCCCCAGAGAAGTTCAAAACATCTCCATAAGTAAACCTGTGTTCACCACTCATTTTCATACTTCCTGTGGCTTTCTCAGAATTATCATTGATACGGTCCCTTAACTCCTGCAGGAGACCTCAAAATAACTTCTCTGAGACAAAGGATCTTCCAAGTTCCTTTCTAAGTAACCATTAACCCCAAATTAAAATTTTATAGTTCCTTGAAAACTGTGCTGATCATTCTCCACTTGTTCTTTCATATCCAATCTCCACCCTTCTCTGCCTTGTTCTATGCCATGTGAAGAAGCTGTTCTCTGAGATTGTATCACTCCCTTGTTTACTGGCTTACAGCTGGGTTCAGGCAAAAGGAAAGAGAGGTCAAGATATTTATTTTCCAACCCCCAACTCCTCCTCCTCTGCCATGTCCAACATTTTTTATGTTGGGGTACTGTTTTTTCATTTCTCACTTTACTCTCTGGCCTTAATCATCACTTCAGTATAAACACAAAGATAAGTCTCTTCAAACTGCCAAAGTACATGGTCACCTGAAACAAACTCTAAAGATGAGCAGAGCAAGGATTTTCAGCATGTCTAAGCTGGTAGAAAGACTGCCTCCAAATGTAAATAATAGGGTAAACCAGAACCGATATTTGATTTTTTTTCTCTTATCATTTCATATTGAAATTTCATATAGTAGCATTTTGATATTAAAAAAGAAAATAAAAGAATAGGAACAACTGTGGAAGATGAGATTTCATAAAGAATTTGCATCAAAGACCTTGATACCAGAAACATGGCCTCATTTCTATCAACAATCTGTTATTAAATCCCATATCTTAAGCAATGGATAACTTAAACTGTAGCTTAAAACAACTTTAAAAAAGAAAATTTGTGATTTATAACCTTTAAAATTCTTACAACAAAATTTTTAGCATTACATATTACAACCAATGACCCTTACTCAGGCCATTTTTTTTTTTTAAGTTGGTAGAAGAATTTTATTTAAAGGCCTTGAGTATTAATGGTTTTTTTCTTTTTCTAAATTTATTTATTTGTTTTTTTTATGGTTACATTGGTTAATGAAATCTGATATGCTTCAGTTGTACATTTTAACAGTAAAGCATATATATATTTACATTGTGTGTTCACCTCCCATAGTTAGATTTCTTTCTATCACCACGTATTTGACCTCTTTTACTCCTCTACCTCTACCCTCCCTCCTTCCCCCTCCCCTCTCGTAACCACTAGTCTGTTGTCCATGTCCGTGTCCATGAGTCTCTGTTTGTCTGTTCTGTTCATTTATTGTTTTTAGGTTTATATTCCACATATAAGTGATATCATGTGATTTTCAACTTTTTCTGTCTGGCTTATTTCGCTTAGCATGATTATCTCGAGGTCCATCCATATTGTTGCAAATGGTAATATTTCATCTCTTCTTATGGCTGAGTAGTATTTCATTATATATATGTACTACAGCTTCTTTAGTCAGTCATCTATCGTAGGACACTTCAGTTGCTTCCATGTCCTGGCCACCGTGAATAATGTTGCTATGAACATTGGTGTGCAAATATCTTTTGGGATATGTTAATCAGGCCATTTTTATCCAGAGGAAATCCTCATTTCAAATATAATAGCCAACAAGTCCTACATGTCATGTGTAAAGAGCATGCTAACCCAATTTTCCAAAAGGGGAAAAAAATTGTACTGTAAATCACAAAGCAAACCATCTCATTGAGGATGAAAAAAGACTGAAATCAGACCCTTTTGGAGCGGTAAGACTGCAACTTAATGACCAAGCAAATAAATTAAAAATAACTCACCCCAAAACTCAAAAGATGTCTATAATGTGCCAAATAAGAGCTAATGTGGGACTAAGGCAGGGTCTCCAAGTGATCTAGGGAAGAAGCATGAGAATGACAAAGATTGGCTAAATGTTAAACCAAACAGAATGCAAAGTTCGCTACATCCTGCTAGACACGGGAATCTGGCTAATCAGTCATACGGCTAGTCCATGAGGAACCTACAGAACAAAGAAAGATTCCTGCAGAGATTATTAACAAATCTTTAGTCATACCATCAACATTCACTCTATCATAAAAGAAAAAGAAAAAAAACTGTACCCTATACAAAGATAAACCCAACCATCCATTCCATTCTTTACTCCTTATAATCAATAATTTTTCACAGAAACTAAAAAACAGATATAAACCCAATTCTCCAAACACCCGGAGTCTCATTCTCTGACTCTGAGAGGGGACTATGCTGTCTATGGAGTATTATTCCTTCTCTAATAAACATTTCTCTGTGTCTAACTCTGGCTCAATTTTGAATTGTTTCCTGTGCAGAGCCAAGGACCCTATCTCTCTCAGTGCAGGGCCTGAGTCACCACTGGGAGGAGGGGTTGGAATTTGCCCAGTCCTGCATCACAAGAACTAAAAGAATTCACTCTAATAAATGAAAATAGTAATGTCTCAGCACATACTAGGCACTTTCAGAGCCAGAGCAGCTTCTAAACGAAATGTTTATTCAAATTCCCACAATCTCCTAGAAAAGCACACGGTACTAACCTGTGTAGTATAAAAGCATTAACCATTACTGGACAACAATTACTGAGTTTTTCTGAAGATTCTGACAATCTGATAAGAGGAATTAAAATGTTTTAAAAAATTAAAAAGCTCCCACTCTCACAAATTCTAATTATGTTAAAAAATAAACTCTATGGGAAAATGAACTTTTAATCAGTTAACTAGAAACTCAAGGGAGAAAAGAAACATTGGGTATCTAGGAAGTTTCAGACCTATGCTGATGTTAAGCTACCACTGAACAAAGTTAAGGCAGCTAACTTCTACTTTACAAGTGGCACACACAGAGATTTATACATAAAGTGGCAAAATTTTTAAATAACATCAAATCTTAATTATTCAGAGTCCTATTATCTGTGTTTCTGCTGATTCACTTCCTCCTCCTTTTTTGGGTCTATCTTTTAAATATTTCCACAAAATAGAATCAAACTCATAGCAGCTCTGTAAGAAGTTTTACAGAAAAGGAGATCAGAGCTACTGGGAGAAACTTTAATCATGACACCACATAACTACTTTTGAGAATCATGCCTATATAGAATAATTTAAGTCAAAAAGATCTTCTTATCCCAAATATTTCCCATCCTTTAGTAACCAGGACTATTTACTGTTCTCAGCCTAGATGCCTTTAAAACATAAATACTCCCAAAGGAGATAATCCAAAAAGTCATTAACACCTTTCTATTACTTAAATCAGGAGATTTATTTTCTTCCAACAAGAATGAACCTAAGTAGCCTGCCTTAAAACATAGGGACCTACCATTAAGAGATATAGGTAGGGCACAAAATATAAAAGAATTAGGAAAGTACCAAAGGCAAATCCTTCTCCTTAGGCTGTAACACACACAGATCCATAGGTGAAGTATCTTAAAGATCCCAGACCCATGTTCTCCATGCCTTTCTAATCACCTAACCACTGAAGTTGCTAGGCACCAGGAAAACCTAGTGAATCTTACAAAGGGACTATTAGCGAGATAATCTCAATGAAAACCAAAGGTTTAATTTACACATAAACACATCCTTCTGCTGTTGCACTTTAATTTTTATCTGCAGGCTCAGGGCCTGAAAAACAAGGAAATGAGTTTCCAAGGACACTGTCTAGTGAAGGGTTAAAGAAGTACAAATTAGTAGTTGATAGACGTTCATGGGGATGGGAAACATCGCATAAGGAATGCAGTCAGCATTTATGTAATGGCTAGGTGAAGAGCCAGAGAGAAAGAGCAATTAGGGGATCATTTTATAAACTGTATAAATGTCTAACCAATGTACTGTGTACTTGAAACTAATAAATAAAATTTTTAAAAAAAGAACACTGTTCACTCAAAGTTTGAATTTCTGAGACAAAGTAGGAGAATGCCAAGAACAGAATCCTAAGATTCTTTTGGTTTAAGATTTACAAAAATCTGGGGTGGTTACATAGAGTAGTGGTTAGCACATCTGCCTTACACACAGAAGGTCCTGGGTTTGTACCCCAGTGGAGCCACAGTCCATACCCCGGGTGCGCCAGGCCCCAGGTGTGTGCTGCGAGCATGTGGGAGGAGACACCGGGCCTTCAGAGACCCAGTTCTTAAGGGGAGATGGCAACATACATAGGTCAGGGTTGGAAAGGGAAGGGGGAGAATTTTAAAAAATAAAAATAAAAAAATAAAAAGATTTACAAAAAGCTGGAAAAAGTTGGGGCCATAATTTAGAAAAAAGCTAGACATGCCTGTCCCGCCAATTGTATGGTCAAAAGGAACATGAATTTCAGCCTAGGCAACTCTGACTTGTTTCTGAGAGGGAAGAAATAGTTTTGACCTTGCAAAAATGAGCAGTTCTTTCGTTGGCTGAATGATGTACTGCTAAACCAAGACTAGCACTATTCTTCTTCCCCTCAGAGATTTTAAAGCAGCTTGACATGTATTCTGCTCTCCATTACAGGTCAGTGGATAGCAAAAGGCAGAGGTACCATCAATCTTCATTTTACCACTGGGGGGGAAAAAAACCCCACAGACTAGCCCCAGTTATACAAAGCCCAGAATTTCTAGCTCTTTGATTCAACTCATCGCCTGTTAACACTCACATCTGACTTTGAATCTGGACACTTTCAAACCCAATTAGTGTATACATGTAACAGAATAGGAACTAATTTAAAATGCCTGCTTTTATGCTGATCTACATAAACACCAAGACTTAAGCATTTGAAAAGATATTTCAGAAGCATCCAACAAAAGAAAATAAAACGAAGCCAAGTAATATAAACACTAAAAACTCAACACAATTAGATCACTTGTTGATTTCTATGTTGTTCAAACATTGTGCTCCAGTTCATCTTACGACTTTTCATTTTCGGCAGGATTTAATGTTTAGCTGTTAAGATTTTTTGTATTCTGAAAAATTCTGGCTAAAAAGTATTTGGGTAGAAAACTATTTTTATGTGTTCTGGCTTGATCTGTAGTAAATCATATCAGCTTCTGTAAAAGTAGAACTAGTTCCCATGTAAAATAAATAACAACTGCTGAATAGATGAAAAGAAAAATAACACTGAAGGAGGGAGAAATTTCACTTAAATCTCAGAGAAACCAAGTGATAAAACTCTTTAAAACTTGATAAAAAGTATATTTTTGCTAATTTTAGTTTAAAGTTCAGATTTGGGCCCCTGTCATTCCTAATGAGGTACATTCCAGAGTGAACTCATTTGTAAATAACTTTGACAAACAAAAATATATTTATATGACAGAAATAGAGAATATTAAAAACAAAACAAAACATCCTCGCCACTTGTCAGGCAGGAACAAAGTATGTATTGGCAATTGCTTTCTAAGGAGTTGTTGATAATCTACAGATTAAGATGAGGGAGATATCTTAATACATCCAATAAAAAGGAGTTTGGTAATGAATAACAAACTTTTTGGCAGAGGAGGAAGACTGAAGCAATACTGATCAAACCAATTCTGGGATTGCAGAGTTTTTCCAACTAAAGGGATCACCAACTTGCTCTGCCAACAGCATCAATCTCTCTATTCCCAGAGTTCTTAATAAGGTGTTCTTTAAGTCATTATCAATAGCACAATTAAGCAGAAACAGGTATAGTGAAAAAGTAGGCCCTTCTCTTGAGGAAGCAAATATGTAAAGAGGGCAAAGGTAGAAATGACCAAGGATAGAAGGACTTTCTCATCCTCATCCTCACTACTGGTCAGGCAGGAACAAAGTAAGTATTGGCAATTGCTTTCTCAGGGGTTCTTGATAATCTACAGATTAAATTAAGAAAATGATGATTTGGGGATAAAAAGTTTTAAATGATTTTTTTTCCTTGAGGTTACGGGAAAAGGGGGCTAATTTTGTTGGGTTTCCAACAAACTCCAAATAGCTACATTCTGAGGTACTAGAGGTTGGGACTTTAACACATAAATCTGTAAGGGACACAATCTCCAGTGCTTGAAGGATCCAGTGTTTATCAAGCATCGAATAAGTGTTTTCCGTTGATGATGATGATGATGATCTCACACATGATTCTAGGCTTGCTGTTCATATCATACAGAAAAGGATTTCTAATAGTCCAGAAACAAGAAAAACACATTTATACAAAAAGCTACTCGATGATTGCTCAGGTCTGCCGGCCCAGTTTGGCAGAAGCCATATCTGGCCTCATCCTCACTGAACTTAATCTTGAAATGTCACTTAATCTACTGGGGCTGCCAGGATAAGAGCTGCAAGGAAGGGGATTGCTCACCATACTTTGTTCCAAAGTCCAGCCCTGGAGACTGACTCAGGGTCTGGCACACCATTCTATGAGAGAATATGGGGATGAGGGAAGAACAAAGTATTTATAGTCACTGCATGAAGTTAGTCACTAGCCTCTGCAGCTCAAATAACTTACTGCAGACTTCTGGAGGTAGCAGAAGAGAGGAGATTGCATTTTTACTATATAGGGTTGAATTCTGACACCACTTAAGTTGCTGGGCCTTTGTTCATGTGCAATAATCATCCCTCATATTAAGCTGGTGCCTTGACATGCATAACCACACTTGATCCTTAGAACAACCATGTTAACTAGAAAGAGTTCAAGCCAGAAGTAAGCTTCTTTGAACAACTGGAGAAGTGAGAGACCTTGTGGTTCTGATCCAAAGCAGATCTTTTCAGCTATATCCAGCAGGAAGACTGTGTCAAATAATGCAATGGATTTTATGGCTTTTGATACACTTCTGATCCAATTTATGTAGAAAAACAAAGTAAAATCTCATTTACTTAAAACTACCCACAAATTGAGAAAGCAGAGATTAAAAGTTCAGTCCTTTGCAAAAGACAGAGTAAAGTAGTCAGGTCCTAATTGGAGAAGAAATGGACTTTCTTATTTGGACACCATTTTTTCAGTAGACTTTGGAAGCAGTGGAGAGAAAAGAAAAATTTGAGGGGGATGTAAATATCATCTTTGGACATGGGGAAAATGAGATGCCTAAAAATGAAATGCCACAATTAAAAGGAAGTCAGTCTGGAAGAACTACTGCAACAACTGGCAGGAGAGACTGTGGGAAAAGTGTGACAAATCTGAAGACATAAGCTAGTTTGGGTGACACAGAAATTACAATAGTAATAATATTAACAGCAATGATAACTAACAATGGCTTACATTTACTGAACACATACAAAATGCCAGACATTATGCTAAGTGCTTTACATGCATCAGTTCACACTGGTGAGAACAATTTTATCCCATTTTATGTATGAGGAAAGTGAGGAAGGACGATCAACTTGTGTAAGGCCACACATGTGGTAAGCAGTAGATGCAGTTTTAAACCCAGGTCTGTCTGGCTTCAGTCTGAGCATTTAACCATTTCATTATCCTGACTCACATTCATATGTAACATAAACATCATCATTAATAGTCACTAAGTATACACATGTGAAAATTATTCTATGATTCAGTTAACTTTAACAAACACTCAAAGGAAAGCTGCATGTTGACAGTATAATAACTCAAAGTCAATCTGAGGTGGCCTATAAAAACATCTTGATAGGGAATGAATACATCCTGGTGGCATATAAAATATTTCTAGCTTAATTTTGAGTGTAATAGCGCAACAGCACGGGTAAGTTAACATGTACATGTGATCCAGGCAGAGAAGCATATTAGCAAGAGACTAAGTTGTTATTCTGAGGCAAGATGGACTATTCCCTCTTTCTCTGTGTGTTTGGAGATGAGTTGGGGAGGGAAAAGCAGGGAGGATTCAGTTATATAGAGAGCTACTTGTCCCATCACCAGGAGAGTTGGAGGCAAGGTTTATCTTCATTGTTCTATGGACTAATATGTGGAACTCCTTGAATGAGACATCTTCTCCCATTATCCCAAATCAGAACCAAAATACTTGCTTAAAACTAGGATTCTGTCCATCTTTAATCAGAGGAATTCCCAATTCTGCTTTGTTGTCTAACCCAAGAACACCAAATTGTTCAACATGAGAAAAACCACAACAGCATTTATAGGAACTTCTGGAATGCAAAAACATAAATACATTAAATTGTGATTTTAAACTTTTAACATCCTCCCTATTTGGCCTACATCTAGTCACTGGCCAAGCCAAGGATAAACAGGACTAGGTAGAATAAAGGGAAAGAGAGCTCTTAATAATGCCTAAAATAGAATAGTTCAGTCATACATAATTAAGGCCTGACTAAAAACCTAAAGAGAATGCAGCCAGCATGTACACTATTACAATAAAATAAGCAAACAATTAGTAAAAATTAATAATGCTTACTCTACTTTGAGTCTATCCTTTTTGTGAAAAAGAACACACATCACTCTATCCAAGATTATATTAATAAACCAGAAATATGAACTATCTGAGGTGTCAAAAGAAATGGTACAAAAATATCAGTGAAAACTATTTATTGTTAAGAAAACTGAGGTTATGTCTCCAATGGAGGTAGAAGAAAAACATCTTGACAGAATAACAATATAATTCCTCTGTGAAATTGCAGTCTATGTTTATCTCTTCAACTTGGGTTTGGCAAATTCTTTGCCAATGGAGGAAGCATAAATAAAATATGGTCCTTATCTCTTGGCTGAGATGCCTCAGTTGAGTTTTGCTAGTTTTTGTTGAATTTTATTTGTAGAATAGAAGGCATCTAAATTTTTCTGTTATATCACTTCAAATATATACAAAAATGACAAAAATATGACTCTCTTATACTTTTTCTCCAGATTCACCATTTGTTCAAGTGTTTATATTTTGCTGTCATCACACAACCACTTGGGAGTAAGTAGGAGATGTCATGCATCTTTACCCCTAAAAATTTTAGTGCATATTTCCTAAAGATAACGATATTTTCTTATGTAGTCATGGTTATATAATATTGATAAACATTAGTATCTATTCCAGTCTCTATTCAAATTTTACCAAATGCCCCATGATGTCCTTTTTAAAGTTTTTTTCTTGTTCCTAAATCAAACCTATAATTACACATCAATTGCATTTAGATGTTATATATCTTTAGTCGTCTTTAATCTGGGATAATTTCTCAGTTAGCCTTTCTTGTGTTTCTTAATCTCGACACTTTTGATGAATACAAGCTAGTTACTTCATACAATATGAATTTGGGTTTGTCTGATGTTTTCCTCATGAATAGATTCTATGTATATGCACATACTTATCTATGTACTAGTTCCTATCTCCAGTGATTAGTGAACACAGGCTTTTAAGTCATACAAACTTAAATTGAAATCTAAATCAAAACACCACTTTCTAGCTCTATGGCTGGCTAGGTTTTAGTTTACTGATTTGTGATATAGTGATTTTAACAGATTTAACTGGTAAGACTGCTGTGAAGATTTAATGAGATAATGCATCTAAAGCAACTTAACACAATTTGGGGGGAGTAAGTAAAACTGTATTTTACACCTCTCTGATTTAATCACAATATCTCATGCCCAGCAACTTTAAAACAATATTGGTTGGTTAAGCATCTCTACTTACTTTCTCAAAGGTAACATTACATACTGCCTCTAGCAATCTTGTCTGGCCAAAAGTCTGCCAAATCAGCAGCAGCATCTCACTTCCTGGATGCCTCTTAATGGCTGCCTCCAGGTATCCTGCTGTCGCCTGTAGGAGCCCAAGAATTACACAAGCCCTGGCTAGTAGAAGAACACCAGAGGTGCTACAATGTGCTACAATGTTCTTCCTGATGAACTCTTGCTGTGACACTAGCCAGTGCAGTGGATTGGAAGAGTATGACAGAGGCACCAAATGCAAATAAGATTCCAGGCTAGAGGTGCCAAGAATGTGAAACTGTTAAGGGGACTGCTAATGAGGGTCAAGGGCTCAAGTGCAAACTCTATCCTTTCTCTCAATCTATTGCTGTCAATCCTAAGAAACAAGAGAATATTCAAATCAGAAAATTTTCTTATAGTAAAATTGAGGGATAAAATATTCAACAATAACACTGAAAAATCAGAAAGTCCATTGTTAAGACTCCAGTTATACTTCATTTCCATAATTTTCTTGCTCACAACAAGAGGGCAAAGGTACAATATACTATTTTACAATATATTGTTTTAGTATGACATTCTCATCCTCCTGTTAAAGAAAAATCCACAGGCCCAAAATGGTGTAATTCCTGCTAAAAACCCATGATATTAAACCTAGAATTAATACCTGATCTAATTGCAGCTTCAACTTCTCCCAGAAATATAATCAACCCATATGGAATTTTGTGGTCAAACATCAGAAAGGTAATCTGACACATGAGCCCTCTCTACTCCCCACCCTGGTAAAAAAAAAAAGAAGTAATCTGTATAATGAAAACCCTACCCATTCTCTTCCCCAAAGAAAAGATGGCCAGACCGAAAATAATCCTATCTTTTCTTTTTTCAACAGCTCTCTTGCTCAATCCCTCTTCTTATAAAAATTTTCCATTTTGTACAACTTTCAGAGTACCATTCTATTTGGTAGATGGGATGCTGCCCAATTCATAAATTGCTTACTTAAAGCCAATTAGATCTTCAAATTTACTATGCTGAATTTTTAACACTCCTTACCTTCTCTTAGAAAATATCAATAAAATGATTCTACTTATGTTAAATCAATCCTCTGTCAGAGATCAAAACAAAACAAAACAAAAAAGGATTATAGCAACTGTACCAATTTCTCTAAGTACAGGAGTACAAACCTACTTTTAAGATTTGGAGTCTAATTTGGGGTTTTCTATGTTATTAATGCAAATATTTCATCATTTTTCTGTTTTCCCCCTCTGTCAATTAGAATGTCAAATGAAAGTCAAATGATCCCTAGGGGTAAGAAACAAACAAACAAAAAATTCCTGCGTCCCAAATTTCAAATTGTGAGGAGGGTTCTCCAGCAGGGCAAATGAAAAATTATGTTCACATCATTGTGCTGAAATGAGGGATTACATCTATAGTCTGAAATGAGAACCGAAAATTCTAATGCAAAGTCTTTAATGAAGAGTAAAAGTACTATAAGATGAACATTAAGACAGAATATCCATTAATTCTGTCACTTACAGGTAAAGGCCCTAAGTTTGAGTCTGCCTCCAAGAAATACTTTGAATAAAATGAACTGTTTTATAATAGTAATTATTAACTGGAGGTTAAATCTAAATAGATGACAATGAAGATGCTATACCCTGAAGGTCACTATTAGCCTCTGTTCCTTAGGACACAATGGCTCTATTTAAAATTTCCAGAAAGTCATACAATAGTCTCCTCTTATCTGTGGGAGATAAATCCAAGACTCCCCAGTGGATGCCTGAAATTGCAGATAATACTGAACCCTATGTATATTATGTTTTTTCCTATATATACATACCTGTGACAAAGTTTAATTTATAAGTTAAGCATAGTGAGAGATTAATAACAATAACTAATAATAAAATAGAAAAAGTATAACAATATACTGTTGTGGAAAGAAGAAACTTTCCTCTATCTTCCTGTGTTCTTTTGGCTAGTCTAATAATTAAATCTACAAAAGATAGATTAGATTAACAAGAGAAAATTAACAAATATAATTACATATGTATATATGGGAACCCCACATACATGTGAGAGTCATAGACCACATAGAGAGACAGAGAAAATGAGTTATATATGACATTATGAGCTAAGGGTGAGGGATGGGACCTTGGGGCTTCAGAGGGGAGGAAGGGTATTCACAGGTTAAGAGCAGTTGTTCAATAATTAGAGGTTTGCCCTACCTTTAGATAGGTCATAAAAAAGTTATTTCTGGTAATAGCTATTATTACAGACAAGGCCCCCAACTTAAATACTTTATAGAAGAGGTAAAAGTTTCTCTTGGGCCCATAAAGTCTTTACTGCCTTCAGCTAAAAATGTGTCAGAATGGCACATCTTGGGGAAGTCTGTCCTGAACCCCTTCTTTTTAATGGAAGTTAATCATCTCTCTGTCTCTATCCCACCCTCCCAAAATACCTTAATGTACTATATTCGTCCTTATTCTTCTTGTGATGATGTGAGACGATAAAATATCTGTGTGATGAGATGAAGTGAGGTGAATGACATAGGCAAGATGATCCAGCATTAGGCTACTACTGAACTTCTGACGATACGTCAGAAGAAGAATCACCTTCAGGTGCTCTTGGATCATGAAGCCATGTCGACGGCTGAATGCCAGGAGCAGACGATGTTGATGGTTGGGGAAATTTAATATTTTAGGACTGTGGTTGACCTTGGGTGACTAAAACCACGGATAAGGGACAACTGCTACATTTACTTTTACAAACATCTTTAATTTGGGGAGTGACACTTCTCAGCTCATTCCACTACAACACTCATGAAATCTCAGTATTATGTTTAAAAATTCAGTATATTTTAACATTTTGAAGGTTAGGATTAGAAAGGAGTATGTAAGTTTTTGCCATTTTATACTCAGTTTCCCTCTCCCTCTATAGGAAGGTCAGGAAGTGAGCCCAAATATCATTATCCATGGAACCCAAAGCAGTATTACAGGGGTAAAAAACAAATCAATGGTTGAGTGTAAGACAATTTGGATTTAGATCCAGCTCCACTATTATTAGCTGTGCGACCTTTGAAAAGTCATTTAACGAGTCTTTGTTTCCAAATCTAGAAAACAGAAAAATAATACCTAATAGGACTGTTACAAAAATGAAATAAGATAGCACATGTGCAAGCACCCAACACTATGCCTAGTGTGAAACAGACTCGATAAATGTTAGTCTTTCTTTCTATGCCGTTACACACATCCTGTCCCCTGATACTTTAAAAGAAGTTTTGTTAAACAATTAACTACCTGTTCTATTTTCTTCAAAACAGGCGCTTGGCTCTTAATAGTGACAAATAGTCATGTGAAAGACTCCTGGAGCCTGATGTTGTCCAGGGAGAAACAAAAAAGTTCTCACATTGGGGAACAGCACCAACTGCTTCAGGCTATGACAAGCCCCAAACAGTAAATCAATTCCTGCATGTTTTTATAGTGTTGCTTAACATCTTGAGAACTTTGTGCTCTTTCAAGAGTCTTTTCTTCCTGCAAGGATCAGGCACACTATTTGCCCTCTTTCTTCTTAATAGAGGTTTTCACTTCAACAAGACCACCCAATATTCAAATATTAGGCATTAGAAAAGGCCAAGTTCAACCATGAAGAAACTGGCAAAGTCTCAGAACTAAACAATAAGGCTTTATTAAGCTTTTAGCATCTGGATTTTTGTGCTTTCTATTCTTGGAAATAGCAGACTTGCTAATACATTGGTTCAAACATGTCTGTGTATTTCCTTCACCTACATTATCACAGAAGTCTTACCGTGCAGAAGACTTCTTAGTGAACTCCAGATTTTCAGACTCTAACTACAATTTAATAAAGCAATGCTTCACGACCTTTCCCATTTCATGGTACAGTCAGACCTTGACATATGCCACCTTTAAACTAAAGGGACTTGGAAATATTAATGACTACAAAAGATTAAAGTACAAGCAGCATTGAAAGAAAAGGTATAAAAAGACAAACTTATTTGCCATCAGACTCAGAGACTTTTATCACATAAACATAATTGTTTCAACTCCAAGCAGCTCTGGATCAACGTCTACACTCCTTTACAGGGGTAACCACCCAGTCAGATCTAAGGGAGAAGTGGATGTCAGAAAAGCAACCAACATTTGATTTGAGGCAATGTGAGGATCATAAAACATGAAGTCAGTGAATTGGGCATTAAATACCTATTGAGTGTCTTCTACTTGACAGGTATAGTCCTAGACACTAAGAATTCATCTGTAAAGATAAGAATCTCTGCCTTAAGGAGCTCACATTTCAATGGAAAACAAAAGACAATAAATTAAAATAATTTAAAAGGCAATTTTAGTAGATCAAAACTTTTGACAACATGAGAAAACTGTTAACCATTTCCCACATAGTTTATTCAAGGTGGTAAAGACTGAATAAATCATAGTTAGAGACTGACCCAGTTAAAAAATTCAATTCTCACATTGTTGTCTCCTTGCTATGGAATTAGCGTCACTGCCTTTCTCCTTTGGTAACACATACAAAAGCAGGATGAGATCATCTGCAGGAAGATAATGAAGGCCTAGACATTACAAAATTACAGAGCCCAAGACCAGAAATCCGAAGATCTAGGATCTACTTTCACTTCTATCACTTAATATTCACATAAATTTGGGTAATTCACTTAAACTCCTAGATCTAACTTTCTTCATCTATTCTACCCCACTCTGCAGGGGTTTTTTAGGAAACCCTCAAGTAAGGCAATATAATAAATGAATTTGACAATATTTAAAACATTGAACAGATACCAACCATTATTGTCTAATCAAAATGTTTATAGGAAGAGACAGGAATAACTATATTTAAGACCAAAATGAACCCCTGCTCCTGTGAATTATTAGCTGCTTTGAAATCTTTGAAACCAATTCTATTGTCCCAAAGAGCTCACTCTTTGGAGAAAATGGATCCTAAAAAGTGATGTCAGGACTCAAACAGACCTAGTGATTACTCCCCCCAACTCTGAGCCAGGATCAAAAAATTACTTTCTGAAAAATATTTCATTTTTGGTATCCTAACTCATGATTAAATATCCTTTATGAGCTATTCTTGCTGATTATTATCAGTTAGGAGGTCAGAAGTAAGTATAAGTATATAAGAAGTCAGTCTTCTTTACCACCCCTCTCAGCTATTAAGACATATTACCAAGGACGATGATGTGATAATTTCTCTTTTATCCCTGAAAGACTGCCTTTTTGTTTTCTTTGGATATCTCTACAGCTATCATCTTAAATTCAATTGCCTATGGAGCAGGAAGGCCAAAGAGAGAGCCAAAGCCGGTGAGGAGAAGTGGGACTGTAGTGGTGAGTACAAGTATCATCCAAAGGAATAATTGTTTCTCGGCTCTAGCCTGTTTTGTGTAGAAAAGTGGGCTCAGCATTGATCTTTGTTATTTCAAGGATTCTAAAAACTGCATTTTTTTTGTATGACACCTTTGAAATTTGATTTTATTTGCAAAATGCCCAGAATCACCTGTGACTACTATAAACGCATAGTGCGGATTTCTCCTGCCAGTGAAATGGTGAGTCATTTATTTAAAACGTATTTGTTAATGCTGATATATAACTTATCATTATTTTAATTTGGGGAAATAAATATCAGGCTGGGCCTAGTAAGCTAGAAATAGGAGAAAGGACATTTTGGGCTAGGTAAACATGAGATAATACACTGAGGTAGAGATATGCCTGGCTTGTTATTATAGTAAGGGAGGAGAATGAACAGACTAATTTGGCTGAAAAAGAGAACTCCTTTAGAGAAGGAATGGGACATGCGGGGAAAAGTGTGAAATACATGGAATTCTAGAGTAATAAGTTAAGATTTTAATAGGTAACTTTTAAAAGATGGTCTATAGACAGTGGAGAGCCATTATGAAGGAGACCATTGTATTTCATACCCTGCCAAGAATTTTATGTTGCTTTTCTTCACTTTTTATTCAAAATAGAGGATAAGGCTGAATGTTGACCCATGAAACTTCAAGTTCTGAAAAATTCCCAAATGAATATCAGTTTAACCATCCACACTATAAGTCAATTCTGTTGGCACTAGTGGTTAAGGCTTTCAAAGCAAAAATTAAATGATCTCCAAGGGCTATTTCTTTCCGATCAATAAAAACCTTTAGAATTTAAAGCCCAAAGAAAAGGTCACTGGACAGTTTGGCACATTATCAGGTTCATCATCAGACAGAGTTTTCATCAGACTGTCAGCTGGCAAGAGCTGAATGGGTGGGGGAAGGCTGGCCTCATAAAAGTCTTCCACCAGGGGCATAAGCCCCAGAACATACCGCTATCCACATTCACCAGGTAGAGATAAGCCGCCAGCAGCTCATGTCTCAACCAGAGCCATTTGTTTTATTCTGCAACAAATGATTCTGGACTTCCAGTTTATTTGCTACTGTCAGTAAAATACCTGGAAACAAATAGCCAAGAGAATAGAGCTGGTGACTTTCATCACAACCTATGATACTAAAATGCCAAATTAAATGGACTTTGTTCTTTCAGAGAAAATATCCTAGAGGGTAGAGTTGGAAAAGGCCATATACATATTGCTAAAGAACTTAAACTTTATTATGAAGGCAATGAGGAAATCATTAATGAATTCTGACCAGTTAAATGTCATGATCCAGAAGAGATTTTAAGAAACACTAATCTGGTAGAAATATTCAAAATGGCTTAAAGAGGGGGAAAAGGCCAACAGTAGGGAGACCAACTTAAGCAAATACACAGAGTTGGGGATGAGTATGGCAGGTATATAGGATGGTGAGGAGGCCAGTCTGGGCATCCTAGAGCCTAGAAAACCCTCAAGAACTGTTGTGACTCTCTCTTTCAAGCATATATCTTTAACATACTCATAAACTCTTTCACACATGCATGCACACATCCCACATGCAGTGTCTCTACTTCTGCTTCAGTCCTATTATCTTTTCCTTTCCAGAAAACAGTAAACAGATGGCCAATAATTACTACCCTAACACAAACTCCATGTGACCTTTCAGCTACAGTGCTCATCACCATCTGGCAGCTTCCCTATATCAATAAGATGAAAATCTTGAGAAAAATCTCTTACCCCAAAACAATTATCTCTATCCTTAGCAGAGACTGTCACACCTGTTTCGCCTATTGATGAGCTATCCTTGTTCAGGGTTCCTTCTCATCTAATCAGCTGGGACCAGTAGGGAAAATATCTTTTCTTAGGTCAATTGGCAGAACAGTGTAGGTGATGATGGACTTTTTTTTAAATTTATTTTTCATTTACAGTTAACATATAATACTATTAGTTTCAGGTGTACAATATAGTGACTAGATATTTATATACCTTACAAAGTAATCACCCTGATAAGTCTAGTACCATCTGACACTATATAGTTATTACAATATTATTGACTATATTCTCTATACTGTACTTTCATCCCAGTGACTATTTTTATAACTAGAAATTTGTACTTCTTAATTCCTTTCACCTTTTTCACCCATCCCTTTTAACTGCCTTCCCATCTGGTGACCATCAATTTGTTCTCTGTACCTATGTGTTTGTTTCTGTTTTGTTTGTTCATTTATTTTGTTTTTTAGATTCTACATGTAAGTGAAATCATATGGTATTTGTCTTTCTCTGTCTGACTTATTTCACTTAGCACAATACCCTCTAGACCCATCCATGCCATTGAAAATAGTAAGATTTCATTATTCTTTACAGCTGAATACTATTTCATTGTAAATATGAACCACTTTTTCTTTATCTATTCACTTATTTATGAACACCCATGTTGCCGCTATATCTTGGCTATTGTAAATAATGCTGCAATGAACATAAGGGTGCCTATATCTTTTCGAATTAGTGTTTTTAGATTTCTTCATATAAAGGCCCAGAAGTGGAATTGCTGGATCATAAGGTAGTTCTATTTTTAATATTTGAAGGAACCTCAGTGTTGTTTTTCACAGTGGCCACACCAACTTACAATCCCACCAACAGTGCATGAGAGTTCTCTTTTCTGCAAATCCTCACCAACACCTGTTGTTTGTTAATTTATTGATGACAGCATTTTGATAGGTGTAAGGTGATACCCTATCATGGTTTTAATTTCCATTTCCTTGATGATTAGTAATGCTGAGCATCTTTTCATGTCTATTGGCCATCTGTATATTCTCTTGCTATAGCTTAGCAATAGCAGAAAGTAAGCTATAAGCTACCTAGATAGAGCACAGAGAACTTTTAAAGCCAAGTAGACCTGATGGCCTTTTAAGATAAGCAAACATGTAACATTAACTGGTACCCAAGAGAAACAAATTGTTCATTTGACAAAAAATAACATGTATGTGTGCACATGTGTGCAGCTTGATTCAAGCAAACTATCATATATAAAGACTTAGTTTCACATAAGTGAAAAATGATTGTTCAATTTCTAAAGTTTTTCATTTTTCTTAAATATAATCCCCTAATGCTGAAAAATTATTAAAATTTAAAATATTTGATGTTCATAATTTTTCTAAGAACTTACATGTTATTTAGCATGAAAAACATATTTACTTCAAAAATAATATTTAAGTTTAATAAATTCTATTTAGATTTAATACTTATATATTTATCTATTTAATATTTATATGTCACTATATAATCTGAAACCCTAATACAAATCCCTAAACAAAATAAAATGTCAAATATGTAATAGGAAAGGTTTAGCCTGGGCAATATGAATGTATATACAAGTGGGATACTAAGTCTAACTGCAGGAATTAAAGTTTCATGAAGGAAATAGCATCTGTCCTAGAATTTTTTAAAGGCAGAAATAGAAAGGATATTTCAGAGTAGAGGGAACAGCAGAATTACAAAAATAGTGCAAAGATTGTTTGTATAAAGTTTAAATGTCTAGTCCGATGAAAGGAAAGTCAAGATGGGACATAGTTAAGGTCAGATTTCCTAATAAGGTATAAGGACTTCCAGTGATAGAATCATTTGAGAGGAGTTAAATAGTCAGGTGTATATTTCAGGAAGCAGTGTGAAAGCCTAGAAAGGCAAAAGATTAGAACCCAGGAAAAGAGAAAATGAGGGCAGCAGCCATGGGAATGAATGAATGAATGAATGAATGAATGAACAAACGAGTACACAAAATACTGTAGACACACAGGAGGTAACCAAATGAATCAGAGGTGAGAGAGAGAAAAGTAATGAAGATCACTGATAATTTCCAGCCTAAAAGATGCCACTAACTGAAGGAGGAGACAAAAGGAAGAAATATGTTTTAAGTAAGAATAATATAAATTCATGTATAGAAGTATCTCTATATAAAAAGTTAATGTTAATAATCTGTACCCCAAATTGGTTTTGAATGCTAGATATACTGTCTAGTCTTGGAGAACCTTTAAGAACAAAAGGTTATTCATACTAAAGACATTTGGGTGATTTAAAAAAAAAGTGTCCACTGTTCTGCATAAACTCTTAAATATTTTTCATAAGAGGAACCATATCATTAACTATTTATTAAGCACCCACTAGAAATGTTTAGTTGAGCATAAAATGCACTAACCAGAAAAGACTGAAAATTTCATTTCATGTTTTTATTTTTTGACTAGAAAAATTTCAAATTCCATTATAATAATCCTGAAAGTTCTAAAAAGAACAAATGTGGACTTAAAGTGGTCTAGAAAGATTAAAAAACAGTTTTTCAAAATTATCTATTCTTTTGCTTTTAAGTCACATGAAGTAGCTCTCTAACCTTTTAAAGACCACAAACTACAACTGTGAATTAGGGTAATAGTATTTGCCTGCCACTTCAGTTAGTCATTTGAGAATTATGAGATAATGTTCTTGTAGTTCTCTAAACTGCAAAGTTGAAAGGCCTTAATTATCGATGATCAGTGGAATTATTCTGATGTCATTTTTCCCACCTCTGATTTATCTAACGTTTGTACTTGAAAGAGGCTGCAAAATAAAAATAAAAAAAAATACTTTGGATATAAATCTTAGCTTGTCTAATTTGGATGTAGGCCAATTACAAAAACTGGCATACTAGTAAGGAATACTAGTAAGATAAGATGTGTATAAATATAATGGTTGCCATCTAAAGAATAGAAAACCATTTAGAAAACAACTGATGGTGGCATATTTACACTTAACTGCAAAAAAAATCAAATGAGCCTTTTTCAAGATGTCATAAAACTGAAAATTTTAATAAGAAATTAGAAGTCACTGAATAAGCCATGTGTTTTCCTGACTCATGACAATGCAAGCTGTGTTTAGGGCTGATCCTATAAAGAAAAACAAAACAAAACCAATCTAGAAACTATTCAAAGGTTAAACTGATTTAAGAAAGAATAAAGAGATATTTAATTAAAAATTGTAAAAGTCAGAATTTCAGTATCTAATTAGACTAAATACTTCAAGTGCAGTGTGTCCATTAATGAATAGTCAATACATCGGAACAGCTTCCTGAAAACTAAAGACTGCTTTGTCTCCAGTACCTGGGAATATTTTCTGTCACTCCCTCAGTTATGACCACACCCTTCTCAGATGCTGAATTCCTTACGAGTTTAACATCCACAAAGCTTTATACCCTAAAAATTATCTCTCCTTTCTCTTTTTGAGCAAAACTTCCATTTCAAAATTCACCTATGAACTTGCCAAAAATGTTTAATCTGAATCTCTAGACTTAACTTTGATTTTACAGGAAACATAG